>JAUNZO010000040.1:0-247731 GCA_031894775.1 Chloris gayana
CATGTAGGTGAGAGCATATCAGGTGCTCCAAGCACCTTAGAGCATCTCTAGCAGCTTACTTAAAGGAGAGAGAAGATTTTCTAGGAAAAAATGTTCTCTTCTCCAACAGCTTACCTAAAAACTAGGCACATATACCTATAATCATTTTCCTCCATTCTCACAACACAAGACATATGAATTCCAAATTGAGTAGCAATAATAGGTAATTGAAACAATAATTTGACTTCAAAATCAACATAGATAACCATCAAATTCAAATGCTAAAAATAATTGTTCAAGTTCAAATCCTAAAAGACTTCCATATCATATAAAATAGCAAAAGCAGTACATATTGCATATGAATCCAACCATCATTAAGTACTACCGCCTCCGCCATTGTCGAGGAGCTCCCATTGCCACCGAGACCTCCAAAGCCACTCATGTAGAATCCTCCGATGGATCTTGATGCCAAGATCCGATCACGCATCACCTCATAGTAGGCTCTTCCCTTCTCATCCAGTTTTGATAGATCTATGGACATGACCCTTTTCTCAAATTCTAGCCTCTTAGCTGCTTCCTCGACCGCTACCCTCTTCTCCTCAATGGCAGCCCTTTGCTCCTCAGCTGCCGCTCTCCTCTCCTCGCTTGCCGCTCTCCTCTCCTCAACTGCAGTCCTTCTTTCCTTAGCCGCCGTCCTCTTATCCTCCACTTCTTTCATCTCCATCCACTTTGTCATCTTGAACTCATTCCTATCTGCTGCAAGCTCCTTCCTTGTTGTCACCATATTGTCCAATGACTCCTTATCCGAGTCATTAGCATCATCTTCCGCATACTCACCGTTGTCACTAACAAGAGAGTTTGACTTCTTGCTTTTATTTGGCACATCTTGAAGTCTTGTCCTCCATTTCTCACAATGCTCAAGCAAAACCCAACAGTGCTGCAAAGCAAAAGCCTTTCCTGTCTTGCCGCTCTTTTCCTTAGATTTACCATATTAGGTGCTCCCATGCTTCTACGCATAAAAAATACAAAAAATAGTTTAAAAAAATTCAAAAAAAATATATGAGTGTATAGTGTATGTTGTCATCTACAATCCTGTAAAGTATCACCTATAACAAATTTGTCTACAAGACGCAGCAAAAAAAGAGAAAATCAGCTTCAATAGTTGCGGGTTGTAACTGTTCATACTAGACCCGTAACCCGCTATTGTTCAAACGTTGATTTCTCTTTTTTGTTGCGCCTTGCGTAATAACTTGTTGCAACTATGCTTTTACATGATGATAGAAGATAACACCCCCTATCTATACATATTTTTGTTACAATTTTTTGCAAATGTTATACGATGCAAATTAACTCGTGGGAGCACGGGAGCACCTAACCCGGTGGGAGCACTAGATATGTTCTCGCATGTAGGTACATCACATGGATTCTTGCTCACAATATATGGTTGAGCAGTTATGATATTGCGTTGTAGTACTATATTCAAGGGCCAATTCCCTCTGTGCAATGTATTGCAATGGCAATGAGGGGATTATCCCTATATTCAAACATCCGAATGATGATAAAAATGACCAGTGCCGAAATGAATCTACGCCTCTACTCATACAGTTGCATCACCTAGGCCTTTTAAAAGGGTCTTGCTCAATTGCTCAGCTGCTCATAAAGTAATAGAATTTCAATCCAATCCAAATCTAGTCTGACTCTCTTCACATCTACTGTAGCTCATTTTCTAGGACCCATTACCAGCCCCTAGTACCTGATTAACGTTCAACTGCAATGATAGGCTAAGAGCATCTCCAAAAGCCTCCCAAAAACTGTCCTTAAATCAAATTAATGGGGATTTAATCGAAAATACTTTCTCCAACAGATCCCCTAAATAGCTCCCTGTTTTTATCACCTCCCTAAATCCACCTCAGTCATAGGTAAAAACAGGGGAGGAATTCGCTCCCCCGGTCCCGACTCCTCGCGCCTCGGCGCCAAATTTTCCCCGATCCCGATTCATCCCGCCTCGGCGCCAAACGTTCGCGCCATCTCTGCCTTATTTGCCCGGCACCTCGGCTCCTCCAGGACTTCAATCTGCGCCACCAATCGCCGCCGCCTCGCCTTTCCTCAAACAGCTGCGCCATGGTCGTCCTCGCCATCGATCCCTGCTGATAGTCCCCGCCGTCGTCTGCTGCCAGTTGTCCCTGTCAAGCACAGGCAGCGGTTGGTCATCAGCATCTCTGATCCCTAGCGCCCCATCACACCAACGATTCTTCAACGCACGTCCGCGCCACCAGCGAGCTCTTCAGATCCCGTGAGGACTACTTCGATTAAAGGTATTCAACCACCAGTTGCAATAGTGAAGATTATATGACTAGGTACCAGGTGGATTGGACTGCTATGATTATTAATACGCCCAACCCATATTCCTTTGGCTACAAGGATGAATTACAGATTTTTTTCCTGAAAGATCAAGAAACAAAGTAAGATTAGAATTGATTTGTAATGGGGTTGCAGGAACATTTTAGCATGCATATATTCTCCTGTATTGTTGCGCTCTACAATATACCTGACGGCTTATGTTCTTTATTTTATACTGATCATACACCATCTAGCAATTTGTGAGACAAATAGAGTTTATGATTTTCATTATTTATACTTGTAGATGGTATTAGTTACAGTATCTTGTACACACTTTCTTCAACACGGTATCCTTGTATCATTTAGTCTTTTGAGAAGCCAAGCTATTTGATTGTCATTATTTTTTAAGGCACTGACCATATGTGTTTCTCATGACACTCTGATTGCACTATCACTATTTTTCAGTCATGTTTTATTGTGTATTAACAGTATAAATGTTTAGTTTTATAGGCACTTATGACAATGGCAGTAGATGGCTACTATATGAGTATGATGAATGAAACGGTGGGAAACAATGCATCAGGTTGGGATGGTTTAGGTAGCCCACCAGAGGAGCAGCAGCCTGTTTACACTACTCCCACCACACAAGGGAACAAGAAAACTGTTGACGCCGGTTTTTGACCAAGGGGCCCATTGTCGGCGACCGTAGGTCAAAGAGGGCCGGTGGGCGTAAGGCCGACGGCCGCTTGGGCGAGTAAAGGGCGCGTCCCTCCCGAAAATCGTGCGCGTGACGCCAACGTAAGGGCATAACGTTGATGGGCCCGGCCCACGTTGTAAAATTAGAAATAATAGTTTAATTTTGGAAAAAGGATCCTAGTCGGTTAGGAAATCGACCCGAAGAGGGTCCGAGTAGGATTCTTTATGCCGGGTATAAGTTTGTACTCGGATGTAACCTCGTAAACTCGATTCACATCCAACACAATTTTCGGCGCATCGCCAAACCCTAATTTTCTGTCAAGTTTTACTGTTTTCGCGCGGGATCTTCGGGGCTCCGGTCGACGACACGTTGGCTTGATAAGGTAATTATGTTGTCTAGTTCTCGGCGCATTGTTCGTAATTAGATGGCTTAATTGCTAGTTATCCGGCGACCAAATCTGTCCCTAATCGTCGTAGTGAGTATCGGCCGGGATGAGTCAAGTCGACCCGGTCCGGGCTCGTGGTGGAGGTAGTTTGACTTGTCCCGCCTCCCCGTTCCAGCCTTTGCTCACAACGCCGATTGGCTCGCATTTGGTCGTTCGAGTCACGAGAACCGCTATAAAAGTTCTTTTACATCTTGGCCGATTCGACCGTGCAAATTCAGTTGACGTGTCCCGTGTTAGCCTTCGCGATAGTTGACTTGTCCTAGGCGCATACAGCCGATTGGCTAGGATGTAGATTTACTTTCATAGTTAAGACGTTTATGATTGTGCTTGTCCCGAATCGCCGAGCGTGCGCGGCCGTTAGACCTGGTCCGACCGTGTGCCATCGCTTGACTTGTCCTCGTTGGAGCGATCGGTCGATTTGGGATCCGTGTGGTTGTATTTGTCTTACTCGTTCTTTCGGAGTGTTTAGCCGATTGTTTATCACGTTCATTAGCTGTTTTATGTTCAATTAGTACCAAATCTGTTAAAGCTGCTTTTGAACCCGAGTTATTAGTATGATTTTATTGGTCATCATTATACATTTAGATAGATCTAAATAATTCACTATCGTAATCAATGACAAAATCGGCCGGATGACTGATCGGCCGATTTGCTAATCTAATTGATGATTAAACCATCTTCTTGCTATCGAATTAATCACATCCCATTAATAATTACCTTGTTTACATTTTATTCGATAATGCATCCCCGCAAAGTCTTAATGATGTGATCGTTTACCGACGGAATCGGCCGCTAGTCACCGATCGCATGTTATAGCGTCGGCCGATTTCGTATCGTTTGTATCGCAGTTCGTTTGCCTGGCATTTAATACATAAATGGATGGGCCGTGTTGCTCCCAGTCGATGGCCGATTTTGTCTATCTTATGCCGTAATCGGCCACGGCCGCACATCGGTCTATCCGGGCCGATGACCTGGAATTTTACACCTTTTATTGTCTTTGTTGGTTTGCAGGAAAACCATCCGGCACGCACCAGCGCACACGAGAATCGGCGAGCCGAGCCGGTCCGTTGGGAGTACAGGACCTCGCATCGCCCGGGTTTCGGTGGACTCTCCGGACAACGGTGTGTTGGCGACTTTTGACGTCAACACACTTTTTGGCACGCCCGTGGGACCGAAGCAACCAAGATCGGGATGTCGTACATGCAGTGCTGTCGGGGAGGACGGAACACCGATGGTCGATGCTGAAAATCGACCGATTTTTGTTCCAGTTCCTCTTAGGACGGATGGCAAAGGGCATGGAGAAGTTTCTGATGACAACGAGGTTTCGGCCTCGGGGGAAGATGACGACAGAACAAAAGCTGCAGTACCAAGAATACCCGGCCGAAGCAATGAAAAAGTACTTTCAAGCCCCGAAGGTGACACGTGGCGAGTGGCCACAAAAGGAGACATCCCTCGATTCTCGCATCCGGAAGAACTAGACCAAATCAAAGCCCGTAGACTCGCCGGATGCCAACCAACTCGATGATATGGTCAACTCGTCCGTTCATCGAGCCCTAATCAATCAATCGGGCGTGTTGACCAACACCATCGGGAATTTGATCAAGGACACAGCTTGATGGCAGATCGTTCATCGAAGGATATTCTGGACCTGCGTACACTCAGCCTTTTGGTACTCTTGTACGACCAATTCAGGGAGTTGGCCTCCGTAATGCTACACCACCAACAGGGTTCCAGTCCCTATACGGAATGCCACCTCACCTATGGCCTGGCAAGGACAATGCAAATGCAAGTACCAAGTACGACCCAGCCAGTGCAAAGAGGATGACAAGTGGCCCCAAGAAGTCGGTAACGGAGGAAGGCGACAAACAAGATGTACAACAACCGATTTCTGAATTAGGGGCAGCGACCAATGTGGCAGCGGTCCCGCAGATGGCACAAGCAGCCCAATTTCTTCTACGTACCAAATACCGGCCCGAGTAGAATCGAGAACTCACCCACTATAGTACGGCCGATATCTCGGTATTCCACGACCCAACCGCATCGGCCGGGGACAGGGATTCATGATCGGACGGCCGATCCAATCGGCCATGAATTATGGAATCGCTCCGCAAACACCGTTCCCGCCATCGGCACCGGGATTTCTGGAAACGGCCGCTTGATACACCCGATCGGGGGCAGCCCAACACAGCTTATATGACGGGGACCGGATCGGCAATCGCCGAACCCAATGATATGAATAGCCTCATGGCTAAGATCGCCGATATGATGAAAGATCGGCTCGATTTGAAGCCTAAGGAGAAAAGTGCATTGTATCGGCGACCTTACCCCGACCGGATGGATTCCGTGGCTTTACCCAATAAGTATAAAATTCCCGAGTTTTCCAAGTTTTCCGGGCAAGATAACACATCAACTATGGAGCACATCAGCCGGTATGACGCACAGCCTTGGTGAAGCATCTACTCAGGAGGCTTTGCGGGTTAGGCTATTCCCACCGTCGTTGTCCGGATCGGCCTTTTCATGGTTTGCTTCATTGCCGCTCGGTTCTATTCGTAGTTGGGCCGATCTCGGAGAAAAGGTTTCACTCGTACTTCTTCACGGGCATTACCGAGCTTAGTTTGTCCGATTTAATGGCAATGAAACGTAAATCGGGGAATCGGTGACCGATTATATACGTAGGTTCAGGACTTCGAGGGGACGATGCTACAATCCGAACCTCGACAGAGCAACAGCTTGGCCGAGATCGCTTATGCGGGGCTATTCTCCAACATCAAAGAAAAGTTTACCCCACATGAGTTTGATGGGCCGGCACAACTGACACGTAGGGCGCTTGGCCAGAAGAAAATCTCCAACTCACCAGGAATCGGCGGTATCGGTAGCTTATGCCGATTTCGACAGTGAAGATGATGAAGAGGGAATTAATGCAGTTGAGTGGACTAATAATAAACGGCCGATATTTTCTCCGCATATCAATCCTAAGGAGAAGAAATATGATTTTGATTTATCTAAGGCCGACGAAATATTTGATCACCGTCGCTGGGAAAAGAAAATCCAGCTTTCCCCTCATCACAAAATTCCTACGCCGAAGAATTGAAGAAAATGGCTAAGTGGTGCAAGTGGCATGGAAATTCGCATCATAACACCGTTGATTGTTATGCTATGAGAGATGAAATCCAGAGGGCAGCTTGACAAGTGGGGTATTGCGAGCAGTCGATGTAAAGAAGAAGATGAAAGTTGATGGGCACCCTTTTCCGGCTAATACGATGTACATCAATACCATCGGCGGTGGATCAGCTGGTTTCATACGCCGATACGAGAGGAAGAGGGAGAGGGAAGAAAGAGATCAGGCGGCACGTGAACAGGAATCTATCGGTCAAAGTCGCAGCATAGGCAAAGCGTGGTCCGCCGAGAAGATTTTGACCCACACCGGGATTGCCCTTTCTTTCAGCATCGCTGGGACCGAAACATGAAGCTTCCATCTATCGAGAACTGTCCGCAGTGCACTAGCCGGGAAGAGTATCGTGATGTCGAGTCGTCAAGTTACCAGGGACGGCCGATTGGTCGCAATTATGAATTTCAACAATCGGCCCCCGTAAGGGCGACCGACTATGATCACGGATATGATAAACGAAGATACGTAGTGCCAAAGAGAACCTCCGTTCACGATCGACCGGGGCCACCAATGATGAAGAAGAGTTTGATTACCAATACCATGAAGATTCGAGAAGTGATCAAACCGAGAACGAAGGACAAGTAGTGCCCCGCTGGTTTGCTCAACGAAACCCAAAAGAGGAGGCTTCAAAGAATGCGTTGTCGGGAAATCAAGGGTGGACGGCATTACGGAGATGACCAAGATGATGAGTCCAAGCCCAAGAAGGAATGGAGGCCGAAAGTGCAGCCTCAAGTGGTCCGAGCCGAAGCCGCGGTGAATATGATATCCATGATGCCCAGGATTGTCTGGATCGGCCGATGAAAATTCGACCGAAGAAGAACCAGCTTGGGGAGACTTCAGTGGATTCTCGTGGACGCCGGAATCGGCGGTATTTGATAAGCCGACCAACTCGATCATTTGCATCTCAAGGCATTGTACATTAGCGGCTACGTCAATGGGTCACCAATGAGGAAAATGTTGGTCGACTGGAGGGGCAGCGGTCAATGTCATGCCGATTACTACATACCGCAAGCTCGGGAAGACGCCGTAAGAAATGATGAGGGCTAATCCGACGCTCAAGGATTACAGTGGGAGAAGTCAAGATGTGCGTGGGGCCGCAATAATGGAGATCACCGTGGGCAGCAAAACCATACCCACCACTTTTTTCATCATCGACGGAAAAGGTGCGTACACAACTTTGTTGGGGAGAGACCGGATTCATGCCAACTCGTTGCATCCCATCAACCATGCACCAGTTGTTTGATTCAATGGGTCGGCAACAAGGTCGAAATCGTACGGCCGATAAATCAGTAACCATTGCAACCGCCGATTTCGAGTCCGCTGGTCCGGAGAGCCTCGCCTTGTTTATCGGGCACGTATTGGGATGCGGAGGCCATAAACATCACCGACGACGGAGTTATTGTGACCGGGGGTCGGTACTCCCGGCCGCTCCGATGGGCCCCACAGGAGAATTGACGGACAATCGGCCGATCGATACACGCACGGAGGATATGATGAATCGGCCGATTAACGAACCGTAAGACGGAAAATTAGGCCACGGTTTTGTGTCGGCCGACGAGTTGGAAGAAGTAGATATAGGGGATGGAGACAAGCCTCGCCGACATATATTAGCAAGAAATTGTGTAAAGAAGTAAGAGATGAATTAGTGGCCTTGTTGAAAGAGTATAAAGATTGTTTTGCTTGGGATTATAGCGAGATGCCCGGACTCACCCGATCGATCGTTGAACATCGGTTGCCCACCAAGCCCGGATATCGGCCATATAAGCGTGGGGCTCGGAAAATTGACCCTAGGTATTATGAAGCCGTCAAAGAAGAGATTATCGGATTATATGAGGCCGGCTTCATTAGGCCATGCCGATATGCAGAGTGGGTTTCCAGTATTGTGCCGGTGGAAAAGAAAATGGAAAGATGCGGGTCCGCATTGACTTCGTAAATTTGAATAAGGCAACTCCGAAAGATGAGTACCCAATGCCAAACGCCGATTTGTTAGTTGATGCAGCCGCCGGCAACAAAATTTTGAGCTTTATGGATGGAAATGCTGGGTACAATCAGATTTTTATGGCCAAGGAAGATATATCGAAGACGGCGTTTAGATGCCCTGGGCGTTGGGACTATATGAGTGGGTTGTCATGACCTTCGGACTAAAAAATGCTGGTGCTACATATCGTAGGGCCATGAATTTTATATATCACGATTTAATCGGCCGATTGGTGGAAATTTATATTGATGATGTCATGGTGAAATCAAGATCGGTTGGGAGTCATGTGGCTGATCTCGTAGAAGTGTTGAAGAGGACAAGACAATACGGCTCGAAGATGAACCCGCTCAAGTGTGCGTTTGGCGTCTCAACTGGACAATTTCTGGGGTTTATTGTGCATGAAAAGGGAATTGAAGTCGGCCCTAAGAGTATTGATTCTATCGTAAAATTGGAACCGCCGACGAACAAGACGAAGCTCCAGCCCTCGATCGGCAAGATTAATTTTATTAGGCGATTTATCTCAAACTTGTCCGGTCGACTTGATGTGTTTACGCCATTATTGAAACTCAAAGCCAATCAAGAATTTCGGTGGGAGCCGATCCATCAAAAGGCTTTAGAAGATATCAAGAAATATTTGGTGTCCCCACCGGTGATGGTTCCGCCAAAGCCAGGCACACCCTTTAAGTTATATTTATCGACCGATGATAGGTGCATCGGCTCAAGCATTGACTCAGGAACAGGAGGGAAAAGAGCGGGTCATATTTTATCTCAGCCGCAAATTGATTGACGCAGAAACACGAGTATCCGGAGGTGGAAAGGTTATGTCTCTCGTTTGTATTTTTCATGCACAAAATTAAGGCATTATCTCGTTGGCCGAAGAGTGTACTGTCGTTTGCCGTGCCGATGTCGTAAAATATATGCTATCGGCTCCGGTCCCCAAAGGCCGGTTGGGCAAATGGATGTTGGCAGCTGCGGAGTTTGATTTAGGCTATGAATCGGCCAAAGCAAGAAAAGCACAAGTATTGGCTGATTTAATAGTGCAACACGGTGAACACTCGCCGGATACGTTGAACCGATGCCATGGACGGTATTCTTTGATGGTTCAATTTGCAAGGAGGGAAGTGGAATCGGCTTGGTCGTTGTGTCGCCTCGGGGGCAATACGTGGATACTCTATTACAGTAGAGGCGCACACCAACAACCAAGTCGAATACGAGGCAAGTATTAAAAGGATTGGAATTACTCATCGATGCCGGGGCTGATTTTGTGGAAATTTTCGGGGATTCCTTGTTGGTTGTGAGTCACCGGCCGATGAGTATGAGTGTAAAGATGAAATATTGTTGCAATATCATAGAAAGTGCCGTAAGTTAATGAAAAGGTTCAAGTGTGTTAAAGTCAGCCATATACCAAGAGAGCAGAACTTTGAAGCAAATAACTTGGCTCAGCTTAGCATCCGGATATCGGCTCGCCGAAAACAGCTTTAGAGATAGCTGATATTGAAGAAGCCGATTGGCGTACGGAAATTCGAAATTTTTTGAGCAATCCATCCCAAGCTACGTATAAGAAGATAAGATATAAAGCTTTGAAGTATGTTCTGTTGGATGATCAATTATTTTACAAGACAATTGATGGGGTGCTTCTCAAGTGTATTGATGACACCGAGGCCAAAGTGGTAATGAGCGAAGTGCATGATGGGATTTGCGGAACGCATCAATCGGCCCATAAAATGAAGTGGCTGCTAAGGCGAGCTGGTTATTATTGGCCGACAATGTTGGCCGATTGTTTCAAATATTATAAAAGTTGCCAAGATTGCCGTAAATTCGGGCCTATACAGTAGGGCGCCCGCATCGGCTATGAATCCAAGAATCAAACCTTGGCCGTTCGTAGGCCGGGCCATGGATATGATCGGCCGTATAAATCCAAAGCATCAAGCAAAGGACATCAATACATATTAGTAGCTACAGATTATTTCACTAAGTGGGTTGAAGCGGCACCTTATCGCAAAGTTTCAACGATCGACGTGATAACGTTTGTTAAAGAGCATATCATTTATAGATTTGGGATTCCGTAAACAATCACGACAGATCAAGGATCAGCATTCACGCTTGGACGAATTTCAATCTTTTGTCGATGAGATGGGAATTAAGTTGATTAATTCGTCGCCGTATTATGCCCAAGCCAATGGCCAAGCCGAAGCAGCGAATAAGAGTCCGATCAAGTTAATCAAGCGGAAAATACAAGAGTATCCTCGTAAGTGGCATATGAAATTGATGGACGCTTTGTGGGCTTATCGTATGTCACGGCATGGGGCCATGCAAGTTGCGCCAGTATCAGCTTGTATATGGGCACGAAGCCGTATTGCCATGGGAGACAGCTATCGGCTCCGTAAGGATTGAATTGCAACAAAAGTTATCGGCCGATCAAGTACCACGGATTGATGATGGATGAATTAGAAGATGTAGTACAAAATCGGCTGGATGCATTGGAAAAGATAGAGCAGAATAAGGCGAGGGTCGCCCGCCATTATGATAAGAAGGTTGTGCAGAAACAGCTTTAAAGAGGGCGATTTGGTCCGGAAGCTTAGGATGCCGATCGGCGTGAAGGACAATCGGTTTGGCAAATGGTCGCCTAATTGGGAAGGACCTTATTTGATTAGCCGATCGGCACCGGTAATGCATATATTTTGAAAGAGTTAGAAGGGGAAGAATTCGCCGAGCACTTAATGGAAAGTATTTGAAGCAAGTATTATCCTAGCATTTGGATTAACTCATAGTGTTCGGCCTAAAAGAGACTACAGCCGATGTCGATGCACATCGTCTTGAGACGGCCGACACCGAGAGTATCGCCCTTAGCCCAAAAAATATATGTAAAACAGAGGGAGTCACCGATAAATTAGCCGACGTTTAAACATCGCTTTCGTATGGCCGATATTATGGTATATCGCCCTTAGTGCAAAAAATGTTCGCAACAAATTTTGTTCAAAATCCTATTACACCTAAGCATAATCGATCGCCTCAAGCACGGGACAAGAAGTCTTGGACGGCAGATAGTGCGCGGGCCAAGCATGGAGTCGAGTTTAGCCATGACCAACAGGTCATCCTCGATGGGGCCGACATCGCCGTGCGCCGCGGCGACCATCTTCTCGGCCGTTTGAATTGCTTCGTCCGTCGTCTTCTCGTTGAGCCGTCACGTCGCCCGATAATCGTGCAATGGTGGCTTCCAAGGCCGCCGCCGCTTCCTCCTTGAGAGCCGCCGATGCTCTCAAATCGGCAATCTCCCGGTTGATTACCCGCAGTTCATCCCGCCGATTTGAGAGTTGCTCTTGCATCTCCCGGGTCTTCCGGGCCTCCTCCTCGAGCGCTTGATGGAATTCTCGGCGAGTAACGCAGCTTGCCGCCGCTCCGCGTGGCGAGCCGTACGCCGCCGGGCACGAGTGAAGTCCATTTGCCAGCACTCCATGTATGCCACGCGGTGCGCAGCATCGCGCACATCCTCCGGAGCTCGATCCGGACCTCCAAGTACCGGGCCCTTATGGGTTGAGCGTCGGCCACCAGCGGCCGACCGAAGAGGCCTCGAGCCTCGCGCGCGATTTCGTTCATGGTGGTAAGACCGTAAGTGGATACCAAAATCGGCGCAGGACGAGGGAAGCTAAGCGCCCGAAATACCAAGAAAAATAAAACGAAGCTAATAATCGGAGGTAAATCAAGAAAATAAAAAGGAGATAGTAAAAACAAACCTCGCGAAGCGTCGATGCGGAGCGGCCGGACATCTATCGGCCGTGCCATTGAACCTACAGGTTCGTGTGTTCCAATCAGCTCTCGGCCGGCCGATTCCCCTTCACCACGGCATCTTCGGAGGCGGCATCGGGTACATGGCCAGCTTGTTCAGCCTTCGGCGGGCTCATCGACGCAAGCTCATCGACGGCAGCACTCTACAGGAGAAGCCGCGGGCGGCTCCTCGGCCGACCGATTCTTCATCGCCAGCGGTGCCTTTGGGAGAGGCCATGGGCGGCACACGGCTAGCTTGTTCGGCCTTCGCGGCGACCTCAGGAGACGCGGGCCGATCCAAGCGAGTTGAGCTCTCCGTAAGATGTGGATCGGCCCGGCTTGGCACGACCGCCGATTCCGGAGCTACGGGGTCGGCCTTTCAGTGTGGGCGTCCCGGCCCGTGGAGGAGTTGATAGGCGGATCGGCCTATCGTGCGTTGGTGTCCGGGCCCGAGGAGGAAGAACCGCCGATTCCCGCAAAGAACTCATAGTTAGATGGCATGTTAAGTGAAAAGGAATCGGCGATCATACAATAATGACTCGACGCAGCGGTGATGGTTCATCGAAGTAGTCCGGGTCGGACGGCGCACAGAGCCGCTTTAGCGCCGCGCGGTGTCGCTTCGGAGCTTGAGTCGGCGCCGCGGCCGGCACATTAGCCTTCCTCTTCTCGAGGGCGGCTGTTTTAGTCTTGGCCTTGCGGGCAGCCGGTGCCCTCGACTCATCGCCGCAAAAGCTTGGGCAGGAGTGCGATCGGTGAAGCCGATATTTGGAACAATTGGGCTCGGCATTAAGTATGCGATCGGCCGGCCACCGATGCTCCGGGTCGGCGGCTCCTCCGTGTCCGATCGAAAAAGAATATACAAGGGTGAGCATTTGGAGTGGCCGATTTCATTTATAAAATAGGCCTTACGTAAATAAATCGGCTACACATACCTCGGCGAAAGCTTCGCTCAGGACTAAGCCGGAGAAGAAGGAAGCAAGTGTTCCGGCCGCGGAGATGCCGGTTCCACTCGCCCCACCAGCGGTCAAAAAGGCGGGTACTCCGGGCGCCGGGAAAATCCGGCTAAGTCGCCGGTGACGACATCGGCGGTGCGGCCGACAAGCCAATTCCACCGAATGGCGTTGTCGACGTTAGCCCGCGCCTTTATTTGCCCCACATAGAAGAGGTCGGGGGCAACCGGCCGAAGCCGAGTTGGCGGGCCGCCACCGACGGGTGGTAGAACTCATAGGAGCAGAAAGCCTTGCTCCCAAGCAACGAGTCCCGTCGGCAGCAGACAGGGCGGAGGCAGGTGGTGAAGATCTTGACCGCCTCCCCGTCGGCCGTTGGGAAGGTGGGATCGATCGGAAAAGGAGTGTCGTACCCCTTCTCGAAGAAATCAATGTACGGGTACCAATCCGTACTTTCGTTGTTGAGGCCCTTGTAGAGGGCGGCGAACCAATACGCCAGGTTGTCATCCGACATAGCCGCCCCGGTGCCATGGATAACGCTTCCCGAAAGAGATACATCGACCGGATCGGGCGTGGCCGATTCGGCATGGTTGCCGGGGAAGGAAAGGACACCGAGGTCCAAATCGATGGCCTTGGTGGTATGAAGGGACAACCACATTTGGATGAACCACCAAGGGCCACCCAAGTTTTTGACCGATCGGCCGGAGCGCAATTCCACGTAAACTTGGTGAAGAAGAAGGTACGCCGATCCCGTAAGGTACTTGCCCATGGGAAGGGCATGGCCGTCGGCCAGTACATCGGCCATCGGTAGGAAATTGTTTGTGGGGCTCACGCCGACCCCACGGAAGAAGAAGTGGTCAAGCCACATGTTGAGGAAGGCAACGTGCTCGCGGCGATCGACCGTGCCGTGCCCCTTGTTGTAGGTCCGGATGTAGACCTTCCAACCCCCGGTGTCCTTAGGGTTGATCCGATGGGAGGACTTAATGCGGATGGCATCCGGGGTGGCCTCCGCCGTGATATTCAAATCGGCCAACATGACCGTATCCAGGAGGGTCATGGTAGCCGGCCGTGGCCGAACATGAAGCGACTCGGAGCATCCGACCGGAGATAAGAAGCTGCCGCCGACAACGGTTCATTCTTGTGGTGGTCGGCCGCAGAGAGTTTGATGGCGTGGGCGATGCCGATATTGGCCCAACTTTGCAGATGGACGGCCGATACTCGGTTATACCAATCGCGCCATCCAAAGAACGGAGTCGGCCATGACCGAAAGCCGTTGGCCCACTCGGCCGATAAAGGAGATTGTTGCCGAAACGGAACCCGGTTCGTTTCGGCACGTATGAGATCCGTGGGGTCGGGATCGCCCATGGGGCCCAAAAAGAAGTGAGTTGGGATGTTGGATGGGATGGCAACTTGGTTCCGGATCTCCTAAAAACAAGGAATAGGGCTAAAATAAGAAACGGAACGGAAAGAAGATAGGTTGTGAAAATGAACAAGAACAAGAACACGAAGAAATATTGCAAAAGTAGGAAAGAAGGATGCCCGAATGTACATTACCTCCGAACGACGTTGGTGGTGGCGACGACGCTGGTCAGGCGGCGGCGCAGCAGCAGACAGCAACAACAGGATTCATGGTCACCGGAGGAGAAGAACGACGGCGGCGCGGTGGGAAGTTGAAAGGGCTCGAAAAGGCAAAAGTCGCTAGAACAGGGGAAGATGAAAGCTAAGGAGAAGAAACAGATGGGAAATGACCGGGGTGACCCCGGGTTTTATGGAGAGGTGACGGCAAGAAACCGGCGCAAGAAATGAGGATAAATCAGTCCGACGCATGCGTTGCATACCCCGCACCGGGGGACATGTGTTGACGCCGGTTTTTGACCAAGGGGCCCATTGTCGCCGACCGTAGGTCAAAGAGGGCCGGTGGGCGTAAGGCCGACGGCCGCTTGGGCGAGTAAAGGGCGCGTCCCTCCCGAAAATCGTGCGCGGACGCCAACGTAAGGGCATAACGTTGATGGGCCCGGCCCACGTTGTAAAATTAGAAATAATAGTTTAATTTTGGAAAAAGGATCCTAGTCGGTTAGGAAATCGACCCGAAGAGGGTCCGAGTAGGATTCTTTGTGCCGGTATAAGTTTGTACTCGGATGTAACCTCGTAAACTCGATTCACATCCAACACAATTTTCGCGCATCGCCAAACCCTAATTTTCTCGTCAAGTTTTACCGTTTTCGCGCGGGATCTTCGGGGCTCCGGCCGACGACACGTTGGCTTGATAAGGTAATTATGTTGTCTAGTTCTCGCGCATTGTTCGTAATTAGATGGCTTAATTGCTAGTTATCCGGCGACCAAATCTGTCCCTAATCGTCGTAGTGAGTATCGGCCGGGATGAGTCAAGTCGACCTCGGTCCGGCTCGTGGTGGAGGTAGTTTGACTTGTCCCGCCTCCCCGTTCCAGCCTTTTGCTCACAACGCCGATTGGCTCGGATTTGGTCGTTCGAGTCACAAGAACCGCTATAAAAGTTCTTTTACATCTTGGCCGATTCGACCGTGCAAATTCAGTTGACGTGTCCCGTGTTTGCCTTCGCGATAGTTGACTTGTCCTAGGCGCATACAGCCGATTGGCTAGGATGTAGATTTACTTTCATAGTTAAGACGTTTATGATTGTGCTTGTCCCGAATCGGCCGGGCGTGCGCGGCCGTTAGACCTGGTCCAGCCGTGTGCCATCGCTTGACTTGTCCCGTTGGAGCGACCGGTCGATTTGGGATCCGTGTGGTTGTATTTGTCTTACTGTTCTTTCGGAGTGTTTAGCCGATTGTTTATCACGTTCATTAGCTGTTTTATGTTCAATTAGTACCAAATCTGTTAAAGCTGCTTTTTGAACCCGAGTTATTAGTATGATTTTATTGGTCATCATTATACATTTAGATAGATCTAAATAATTCACTACTCGTAATCAATGACAAAATCGGCCGGATGACTGATCAGCCGATTTGCTAATCTAATTGATGATTAAACCATCTTCTTGCTATCGAATTAATCACATCCCATTAATAATTACCTTGTTTACATTTTATTCGATAATGCATCCCTGCAAAGTCTTAATGATGTGATCGTTTACCGACGGAATCGGCTGCTAGTCACCGATCACATGTTATAGCGTCGGCCGATTTCGTATCGTTTGTATCGCAGTTCGTTTGCCTGGCATTTAATACATAAATGGATGGGCCGTGCTGCTCTCAATCGATGGCCGATTTTGTCTATCTTATGCCGGTATCGGCCACGGCTGCACATCGGTCTATCCGGGCCGATGACCTGGAATTTTACACCTTTTATTGTCTTTGTTGGTTTGCAGGAAAACCATCCGCACGCACTCAGCGCACACGAGAATCGGCGAGCTGAGCCGGTCCGTTGGGAGTACAGGACCCTGCATCAGCCGGGGTTTCGGTGGACTCTCCGGACAACGGTGTGTTGGCGACTTTTGACGTCAACAAAAACAAGAAACAAGAATTTCAGTGAGATGGAAGATGTGGTACTTGTCAAGGCTTGGTTGGATACAAGTACTCGATGCAATTCCAGGCACGAGCCAAAAGCGTGGTGCATTTTGGACAAGGGTTCATAATTTCTACCATTCGGAACAGGAAAGCACCATAATTCGTAGCCCAAATTTATTATCACATCGTTGGACCTTTATTCAAGAGTGTGTCAATAAGTTTTGTGGTTGTTTTACCGCTATTGAGGGTTTAAATCAAAGTGGGAAGACTTTTGAAAATAAGGTATGCAATATATCTAATAGCACATGTATTGTTCATTGTTTACTTGCTACTCCAAGAACTAACCCCTGTCTAACTATAATTGTACAGCTTATGGATGCTTGCGCATTGTATAAGGAAGAAGACAAAGAAAACAAGTCTTTTCAGCTCTTGCACTGCTGGAATATTTTACGACATGAAGCAAAGTGGCATGAGAAGATGAATCAATTGGCCACTAATAAATCTTCTCAAAAGAAACACAAGGCTCCTGAAGATTATGTCCTAGATTTGACCGGTAACCCAAATGCTGATAACAATGGCAATGCCACTCCAGATGTTGATGCACCTAAGCGGCCAATGGGTAGGAAGAAGGCTAAACAACTTTTACGCCGAGGTGGAGGCGATGCATGCATTGAAGCATTCGACCGTATGTGGGAGCAAAAGGAGTCGGATGCAGATAAAGAAGCAAAAAAGGATGAAAGGTTTAACAAAGCATTGGAAATTGAAAAGGAAAAGCTTCGCATAGAGCAACCGAGGGCTGCAAGTGAGCAAGAACAGGTTTATTTGAAGAGAATGTTAGAAGAAGAAAGAATAATGACAATGGACATTAGTGGCATGACTGTCGAGCAACAGTTGTACTACAGGAGCCTACGTAGTGAGATAACCGATCGTCGAGGGATCACCTTGTCTTGACTGTGTTTAAATGCATACTTGTCTTTAGTTCAAAGAAATTCATCTTTTCTTATGGATTATTTAGACCAGGTTTATTTCAAAAGATTATAATGTAATTGTTAGTTGAATTTACACCTTGTTTCAAACTCTTGGATATCCAAGCTATTTTGAAAATCACATTTCTGTTTGTTAGCATTGCGGTCATTATTGTTTCCCTCATGGATCAGTACGTAGTACGTGTACTTGTGATACCTGAAGTTCAGCATGGAGCACCACATGGGACACGGTTACAGGGGCCATAATCAAGAATTCACAAGAAAATAAGTAAAACTTTATGTATTACATGGACCTAAATATATTAGAAATAACAAATAGTATTATAACATTATAGCAGCACACATGCAAATCAATATTTATCTGGCTTATGTTGCCACAAGTGCTCCACTAGGTCTTCCTGTAGCTGATGATGAATTTCGTTGTCCCTAATTGCTTTGCGTGTCTTGATAAATTCTTCAAGATCAGGTGTACGATCATGCGAAGCTTCGACATTGTCATCATCAGGGTCAAAACGTTCTTCCGGATCCACCTCTCCCTCATCTTCTATAATCATATTATGCATGATGACACAAGCTTTCATAATATATGCTAATGTCTCTTGGTCCCATAGGCGAGCTTGACCCCGAATAATGGCAAAACGAGCTTGTAGAACTCCGAAGGCTCGTTCGACATCCTTCCTCACCGACTCTTGTGCTTTGGCAAAATATTTTCTCTTATTGCCCTGTGGTTGTCCTATGGTTTTTACAAATGTTGCCCAACTTGAGTATATGCCATCAGCAAGGTAATATCCCATTTTGTAATCATGACCATTGATTGTGTAATTGACTTCAGGGGCTTCTCCTTGACATAACTTTGCAAATAGTGGAGAACGTTGTAGGACATTAATATCATTATGCGATCCAGGTAAACCAAAAAAAGCATGCCAAATCCAGAGATCCTTTGAAGCAACAGCTTCTAAGATTATTGTTGGGACACGAACATGACCGGAATACATACCGTGCCATGCTGTAGGACAATTCTTCCACTTCCAATGCATACAATCGATGCATCCTAGCATGCCTGGAAAACCTCTTTCCTCTGCAATGGCTAGTAAGAGAGCAGTATCATTTTCATTAGGTGATGTCAAGTGCTCATCTTCAAAAACTTCAACGATTGCTATGACAAGCCTTTTCATACTTTCGATAGCTGTACTTTCTCCAATACAAACGTACTCATCTGTATAATCTGCTGCTACTCCATAAGTTAGCATACGAAAGGCAGCGGTTACCTTCTGCAAACAACTTAATCCAAGTATATTAGCTGCATTTCTTTTTTGCACAAAGTAATCATCATGGTTTTTTACAGCATGCATTATGCGCAAGAAAAGAGGACGGCTCATTCTGAACCTGCACATACAAACATAATATTTAATTGAGTCATATACGAGAAAATAAATTAAAAATTGACTGATTGCGAACCTTCGTCTAAAAAACTTGTGATCATAAGTTGGATCATCTGAAAAGTAATCTTCATACAACTTCCAGTGACCTATTTCTCTTTTACGACGAACAACTTTATGGTCAGGAACAGAGCCACCGTGTTGAGGCTTATTGATAGACTGGTAATGAGTATGCAGGATTTGCGCTGAGCCAACTAGAAAATCATCATCATCAGATGATGATGAATCTAGTGCTTGATCCAACAAGGACTGAGGACGGTGGTTCATGTTCTCAATTGGACCAACGCTGGTGTGATCTGCTGCAAAAATTGAGTACTCAAGCAATTAAGCACGATCATGACGTGAGCTCACCCCATCCCATCCTACCATGCATCCCACCTTCTCTGTTGTCTTATCTAACAGGACATGGACCGGCAGCAGAGAAGAGAAAGAGCGGGGGAGGACGAGCGGCTCACCTGAGGCGGCGGCAGCGGCGGCGCGGAGGTGTGCTCAGGACCTGCCCAGGTGATTACGTGATGGTGGACAGAAACAAGGTCTCACGTTGACGGGTCTATAAATTAAAAAAAGGCCTTGCTGATCTGGCCCAGTTCAAAATGATTTTTGGTGCACTTTTAGGGGAATTGTTGGAGGAGGGGAGAAAAATTGGCCCCATTATTTTTTGGGCTGCTCCTAAAAGGAGGTTTTTGGGAGCAATTTTTTGGGGAGCTCTTGGAGATGCTCTAACAATGTGGACCCAGATGCCATAACCTATGAATGCAAAATTCATACGAACCTGAATTCCTAGAGGCTGGTAATGGGTTACCGATGGTCAGGCAGAGTAGGTTACCGATGGTCAGGTCCGATAAATTATATCCAGACTACAGAATGCTTCTCCAACAAGTGTTTCAATTAAAATAAAATCTTCTTGAATCAGAGTCTGAATACACTGGATGCGTAATAGTTGGATAAAGTCCCCAATTTTCATCATTTTATAAGAAACAAAAGCAGCATCGGACCAAGCATTGTTTTATGAGCTTTGCCTATACAGACAGAAATGCTTCAAACTTTCACCGCTGAGTCATTGACCTCGCTGGGTCACATGCAGCATAATTTGTTATGCCACAAGCCTGCAGGGCAACCTTATATGAACTATAAGTAACGGAACCCATATCCTAAATTCCCTCAAAAAAGAACCCATATCCTAAATCACATAAATAAATAAATAACAGAACCCATATCCAGTTTCATTCAGAGATTTCTGCTGATTGTTGTAGCAATCAATGGCATGACCAAAGATCCGATATAGTTGCAGATAAGCAACTGGGAATGATGCAACAAAAATACCAAATTTGGAGGGGATCTACAACATGACTGACAGTACTGCAGAGAAGAATCCCTAGGGATTGTTACAGAAAGGCATCTAAACATCCTTAGTTCCATTAGACCTTGGGCAATCCAAAATATAAATAATCCAAACCTAAGTCACACATTTAGTTCATTTTAAAAATGAAGGAAAATTGAGTTGTCAAAACAAGTTGCATTACAAATTGGTAATCTTAAAGAACGAATAATTGTTAACTAGAAACAAACCACAAGTAACCAGCTTGTGAAAAAAAAAGAGTTTGGGCCTCAAACATGGAGTAACCTTCTGTTTCACTCAAACACTCAGCAGGTGATATAAATTTCAGTTTTGCAAATTCACATCATGCAAACAGCTTTTCGGCTCAGAAGAATAAATTCCATTACATTTTGAAATGAGATGAATGACAACTATGAAGAATATATCAAACGCTGCTTTGTTTTACCCATATAAAATTAAGAATATAGTTTCCACAGACTCTATAGCAGTGGTAGCTATCTTAATAAACACATTCACGCCTATAATTATTTCCTCAGTATTGTATCAGAACACAGAAGCCATTTTTTCAGTACAAAGTTAATCATTTACTAATCATGTGAACACCAGGCAGTGGAAAGAATACCTGACTATATAAGGGAACAATAGCACTCATAAACACAAAGCAGGAAGAATTATAGTTGAGTGCATAACTTACAAAATGATGCAAATTAAGTATTGAAAAGAGTGCAAATCACAGATAGGATAACATGCATAGCTGACATTAAATATGGTTCAACCAGACATTAACAGCATGCACTGTAAGTACTAGGAGTTTATGAACATTTACAGTGTTAATCCTCCAAGTCTTCCCCTCCACGTCCACCACCCCAATTACAAGGCAATAAAAGCATGCACTGCCATGTACTAGAAGGTGTTTTCTACCATTTGAAGTGCTAATACTTTTAAACACATGTGATTCCATATAGATAACAAGATTTATTAATTTAACTGAAACACTTAGCCTCACTAACCGAGGTACATGATGGGTTCTTCTATGCATCAGAAAGGTGTAAGATGTAAACAAGCAGCTGTTGCTTGCTCCTACTGAAGTTGAGGCACCCTGTGGCAGTAAATACTGTTACCCATCTGCCAATACCACTGAAAACAAGGAAACATAGAAAATACAATAATCTCCACTGCAATAGCATCCAAGATTGTGAATCATACACACTTTCCCACTATCCATGCTGAAAGACATTAGTGTTTTGTCATCACCAAAGAGGAACATAGCAATATCGCGGTCTGGGCGGACAATCCAAACTGGAGATACTGCCTTCCAACCATATGCTTAGCTGATCATGTGTTGCAAGGTCCATTCTTCGGTTTAACAATCTTCTAGTACTCAGATTGCTAGTTTGTTGCCAGTAATATCATGATATTGTAAATTTCAACCGTTTCTAGGACATATCAACGTACCCAGCAGAAGTATCAATGAAAGGTGATTCCTCACTGCTTGGGAAATCAATGATCCTCGGACTCTTCCCTCCACGTTCATCACCCCAAAGTGAATTACTGTTGACCATCTGCCAATGAATCAGAAAAGAAGGGAACATATGGAATATAATGTCCATAGCAATTCTGTTCTAGTTTGCTAATCGTATGCACTTCCCCACTATCCATGTCATAAGACATTAGTCTGCTGTCACGTCCAAATACAAAGAACACCATATTGCGGTCTGGGTGGATAGCGACAACAATAAATTCATGAAATCCAAGCTGGACGTACTTCATTCCGGCCAGATGCCTGAAGCTGACTGTGTGCTTTAGAATCCATTCTTCGCTGTTAATGTCCTCCAGTACCCAGATTGCTAATTCCTCTCCGGAAATATCATAATTATTTGCCAAATGCAGTCTTCCCTGGGACAGATAAATGAAACCAGCACCAGTTTCCAAGTAAGCTAAGCCCTCCATCCTTGGAAAATCAAACATCGTCCAACTTCTCCCCTCCACATCCACTGCCCCAATGAAACAAGAAGTGGTGATCACATACAGCATGCCGTGAAGATACACACTATTTAAACCCTGAATCAGCTTAGTCTCCACATACCAGTCGCTTTGCTTGCAGCGCCATAATCTGGTTTCAGATGAGTAGATCTTCACACCAAAGACACACCCATTCCAATAATTGTCGTCATCTTCAATCTCGCTACCTTCAGCCCAATCCAACTGGAACTCAAATACATGGAAATGCGAGGAGACAGCCGGCTCGAACCCCAGGCGAACCATCTGCACCTTGTTTGAAAAAGGCCGTGTGACAGGCACGGCAACCCACTTCTCCGTGGCAGGGTTGATGACGAGGTAATCAAACACAGTCGAGTCCTCAAACCTGAAGCAGCGGCCGAGGAGGAGGCCATTCCAGCCGTCCACCAGTTGGAGGCCCTCTCGCTCCCGGTCAGGCAGGAAGGCGAGGGACGGGTCGAAGAACGGGAGCCCGGTCCCGGACATGTCAGCGAAGCTGCGACATCCGGCGCCGTATAAGACGCCGGCGAGAGTCTGCGGCAGCTTCCGACGGTGGTCGGGGTCGGCTATGAGGTCGCGCCAGCGCCTGGAGACGCAGGCGAAGCGCGAGACGGACTTATACGTCACGCGCGAGAAGATCTCGATGAGGAGGTCATCGTTGAGCTGGTCCATCGGGCTCCGCCGCCTCCGGATCCTCCCGCCGCCACTTCCCGCGATCTTGATCAGACTCCGGTAAGCTGCTCGGGACAGAGCGGAGGAGGGGATCCGCCGCGAAATGGACTTGCCGGTGGCGCAGCCCGGGGCGAGCGAGGGTGGACGGCGCTTCCCCTTGTTGGGAGTTGGGACCGGCGGCGAGGATTTGGGTGACCCGGAGAGGCGAATGGGGTTTTGGGGCTTTAGTAGTGCTGGGCAACTGGGCTGTGCTTCGTGGGCCGTCCGAAAGCCCGAAAAAAAGCACAGCCCAGATATGGCATGGTCCGAATCTATTTTGTATCGGGCTGGTCCAACATAGCCTCTGTGTCGTGCTTAGGCCTAGTGCTGTCCAAACGGGCGGTACGGGCCGGGCCTGAAATAGCCCGGCACGTTTACTTTCGGGCCGGCACGGTACGAAATTAGTTTCGGACCGTGCCGTGCCAGCCCACGTGCTTAGCCGACGGCCCACGGCACGGCATGAAATTAGGTAGCCGTGCCGGGCCGGGCCGATAAGCCCGAGAGCACGAAAAGCCCGTTAGCCCGATAAGCCTGGTAGGCCCGAATCTTAAAAACCCATCGATTCAAACAGATTTACACCTCTAAATTTGAATTTATCATCACAGACAGCAATACGAACTAAAAAACAAACACACAAGTGCAAATTGGCCAAAGGAAAATGAATTTAGATTAAGTTACATAACTTGAGTTGGCTGCCTCATTAAAAACCCCGGCCTTGAGGGAAAAATAAAGTACAGCCAACTCAAAGGTTTCAAAGTCTTACAAAAAATTTCATCACATAACAGACCACAAATTCTATTCTCCTGCACTAGCCACTCCCTCACCATCAGCAACATCACCATCCAAGTACAACTCCTCAAATGTCTCTTCTAGCTCCTCTTGGTGCTTCTCAATGGTGTGCTGATCTTTGTCCTCTCCAAGCTGCCGAGTCCTTCAAGGAGGTCAAGATCTCCACCATGTCACTTGTCAAGCTTCTCCTTCTTTCCTCAAGCAACCTGCCACAAAGTCTAAACACGGACTCCGAGCTGATTGTTGAAACAGGAACTGTCGACACATCTTTAGCTTAGGATTATGAGCACGCTGAATGTAACGAATAAAAGCATCAATATCACTAATCCCTAATGGCAGATCTAAAGTAACAATCAAAGCACACAATTCCATGCGATCAACATCAGCATCATAATGCCAAGAACGAATAGAACCATCGGGATTATACTCGAAGTTGTGATTGCATTCTAGAAGCACGTTGAACTTTAGCTAAACAAGTGCGTTGATGCCTCAATAAGTGACCAGTACCACCGGTAGAACTAGCAGTCAATTGATGTTTGCAATGACGGCAAATTGCAGCATAAACCAAGTCCTCACCGTTTACCTCTTTGCTTACCGGCTCGAAGTCGTCCCATGCCTTTGACGTCCTCCTCCTGCCCCTCTTCGTACCTCGCCGGTGAGTTCTTGCAGATCTGGTTCCGGCGTCGGAGTCGCCGGTTGGTGGAGTTCGAGATGGCGTCGGGGTCGAGGGAGGAGGCATCTCCGTAATCGTGGCCGATCCGGTCCCTGCCGTCGTCGGTGTGGTGGTCGATGGCCTCAACGTGGTCGCTCCTGGACGCGGCGTGTTGGATGCCGGTGACGACGCAACTCCGATGGGGCTCGGAGTGGTAGATCCGGGCATCGACGCACCTCCGATGGGGCTCGGAGTGGTAGATCCGGGCATCGTCGGGCTAGGCGTGGTGGATCCGGGTGTCGACGGCCTCGGCGTGGTGGATCCAAGCGTCGACGGCCTCGGCCTCGACCTCGTCGTCGTCCGAGCCTCCGGCTCCTGGCCTCGCCAACCCGGGACCCCTCGGTCGGCTCGCAGCTCCGGTCCGGTTCGGGTTCGCCGGCTCGCCTGCCCCGTAGAGGAGCCACTCGCTCGTCGCAGGGCCTCGTCGCTAGGCTCCGGGCCGCCGGCCATCGAACCGGTTAGCCGCGACGCGGCGCACAACCCTGCCGGAGCACCGCCGAGAGAGAGAGAGAGGCACTAGATCCGGAGCTCCGGAGCGGGCATGGAGAACCGGAGGCGCGGAGCAAGCATGGAGCAGCGGAAGCACGTGCGCGGAGCAGGCGAGCAACGGAGGCGCCGAGACGTAGAGCAACGGAGGCGGCGACCGGCGAGCACGAGAGCGGCGGAGGCACGAGGCACGAGAGCAGCGGAGGCGGCGAGGAGGCGAGGATGGGAAAAGAAATGACACTAGGGTTTCCGCCGCGGGGGTGGGAGTGGGAGTTTTATATCCGACGGTGGGGGTAGCGGGTAGGTGGGAGAGCCGTTGGGCTGGGCTGCTGCTCTCGAGCCGGGTCGTGCCGTGCTCGACGGGCCAATATCGGGCCAAGCGGGCCACCCGGTAATCGGGCCGTGCCCGGGCCGCCCGACGGGCCTTGCCATCGGCCCAAGCACGGCACGCAATGTTCTGCCGGGCCGGCCCGGCACGAAATTAACCGGGCCGTGCCGTGCTTGGGCCGGGCCATTTTTTCGTGCTTCGGGCGGGCCCGCTTGGCCCGGTCCGTTTGGACAGCACTACTTAGGCCACGCCTTGTGTAGGATCGAAGGACCCCGGCTAGAGGGGGTGAATAGCCGAAATTACAATTTTAAAACAATTTACTCAACTAGATGCGGAATTGAAACAAAAGAGTAATTAGTGAGTAAAACAACTATTCCTATGTTGCAACTAGAGTGGGTTTGCAATTCTAGGTGACATACATCATGGCAATTCTAGTATTGAAGCAACAAAGGAAAGAACAACACAAGAGACAAAGGATATATTCCCGTGGTCTCGGTGACTTGCCGGTCACCCCTAATCCACGTTGAGGTGGATTCAAGCGTAGGTGTGTCTCACTCCTCAAGCATCCACTTCTCCATCAAGAAGGGCTCACAAAGAACGACTTGAGTTAGAACATAACCATACCTTGAACCGCTCCGAACCTCGGTTCCACTAAGGTTGCTCTTCACCGCTCCGGCGAGGCGAGCACCAACCTCTCACAATCACCAACCGGGTCTCTTCACAATCTTCTTGAAGAACTCAACGGTTGCAACTCCACCAAGCCGTATAGGAGGCGGCAACCTCCAAGAGTAACAAGTCGATGACGCTTGCTTGATGAATCCCTAGTGCCACAAAGCTCAAATCTCTCAAGATCAAGGCACTCACACTCACACACTTGCAATCTTTCAACTAAGCCTTTGTGTGAGAGAGGAAGAAGCTCTAAAGTTCTTGCAATACAATTCAAATGGCCAAGAGAGCTTCTATGCACGGGATGGGTGAGTATTTATAGAGCCCACTCAAAAATCTAGCCGTTACGGAGCTTCTGCGCTCCCGGCGGTCCGACCTTAGTGCTCACGGTCCGACCGTCGTACAACCCAACGGCTAGTTTCAGATTCAAAACCCACTCGGAGCATGGCTGGCGGTCCGGCCGTCGTTCTCACGGTCCGACCGCTGCACATCGAAGAATTCTCATCCCGAACAGCACAATCTGTCAAAATGGGCAACTTTCTAGCGGTCCGACCGCCGGGCTGACGGTCCGACCGTCAGCTAACTCACCGATCCACCGGAGGCTCTGCAGCTCCGGTCGATTCTTCCCTGTCCTGGCGGTCCGACCATCCCCCGACGGTCCGACCGTCGAGACACCCATACTTGGTTAATTTGTCTCTGAAATTTGGGCTTGGTTTCAACTCACAAAGTCCACTCACAAAGATAGGAATTGAGCAATGTGGCACATAAGAATTTTCAAGATCCTTTCATCGACCCCTCTTGATAGTACGGCGTTTAACCTATAATCCGGTCACTCATCTCTAATCTCCTTGTGACCGGTAAAATAGAAAACCTATCAAGATACCTTTGCCTTGAGTCATCCTTTTTTATCGTCACTTTACTTCACCATTTCTCCCCTTATCATGACTAACACTATAAGCATCTCGAGCAACATAGTTAGTCATAACTTAAGGGTCGTCATTAATTACCAAAACACTAAACAAGGGCCTAGATACTTCACCTTGGTCCGATGGGCGGCACGGCACGACCCGATTACAGGGCGTCCGGTAAAGCACGAAGATGCCCGTTAAAAACACGGTCCAATAAGAAAACATGGCCCAACTCACATAGCATATCGGACACAAACCGTCAACCCTAGTGGCCTTCCCATTTTTCCAATGCCTCCTCCCCTAGCGCATCCCATCCGCCACCTTCGGCCACCACTAGCACGCGTAGCCAACGATGTCGTCACGATGTCGTCGACCGTCGCCGCGCTAGCCCTCGTCCTCGTCGCCGCTCGGTACCCTCGCCCTAGGCCGCCGCTCCCTGCTCGTGCCACCGCTCGCCGCGCTTGCCCTCGCCCTCGATCGTCGCTCCCTGCCCGCGCTGCCGTCGGCCACACTCAACCTCGCCCTCGACCGCCGCTCCTGCTCGCGCCGGTCCTTGCCTGCACCGCCGCCGTCTATTGCTCCTTGCTCGACCGCGCCCGTGTCCGTCGAGTTGAACGGGCGTGTCGAGTTGAACGGACCTATCGGGTCGACCCGACACGGAAAATCAATTTCGTGTCGTGTCATCGGTCGTCGTCTTAGCCCGTGGGCTAGCACGGCACGGCACGAAATAAATTCCGTGTCGTACTGTTCCGAAACTAAATAGGTCGTGCTTCAACAGGTCCGAGCCGTGTCGTGCCGAGCACCCCGTTTGGACACCTATAGATGGACCTAGACGTTTTTTATTATTCGGGCCATGAGGCCCACGAGAGGCATTAATCTGACTCGACAACAACGTTCATTCCTGGTCTACCAAAGGTTGCTTATATGTTTTATCCATAAAAAATATTAAAATACGTGCATTCTCTCGTAAAATAACCACTTCACGTCATCGTTAGATTCTTCACCGTTCGATCGAACCAAAATAGAACATCATTGGATAACTGCTTCCTATCTTTACTTCTGAGTCCTTATAGTAGCATCGAATCACGGGGTCTCGTAATCCTTCCACCTCTGTGCGGTCTTCCACCCTCCCGTGCCTAGAAAACAAACCCAGTCGTGCTGCACTGCTTTGTTTCGTCCCCGGATAATCACTCAGCTCTGCAGCCACACATACAGTCGGCCTACACACCCAAATTCTGCTGCTGCTCCCTCTGCGTGCTTGTTGCGCTCCCGACGCCACCCTGGATCCTCGCGACCTCGCCTTCCTCGAGCAAGCGTGGCCTCGTCAAGCGCTGCCTTCCCCAACGTTAATGTCTGCGAACCCTCTCGCCTGCTCTCGCTGTCCCACCTTCTTTATAGTAGGAGAAGATCTAAGAGCGCGTTTGGTAAGGTGAACACCCTCAGCCTGCATTGGCGAGCTGGGCCAGGCCCGATGAGCCAGGCTGGACACATGCAACTTCGCTTTGTTTGTTAACCTGTATCTGATGGCCCAGGTGGAATAGAGATTGAGTTTGTAGAGTGAATTGGGCGTGGGCCAGTAGTCACTACTAGAGTGAGAGGGTGCATGTGGCTGCAGCAAAGTGGATGGCCAAAACCTGGAAGGCCAATTTTGCGTTTCCGCAAGTGTAGACAAATCAACATCTTTTGTATCTGCGGGCCTGGTCCGAAGCTCTGTCCAGGCTAACATTTTTTTTTTTGAGAGGGTCCAGGCTAACAAACAATCACAAAATACACGCGTTGGGCCTGGCCAGGAGTCCATACAACCCACCAAACGCGCTCTAAAAAAGTTAGTGCTGCCTCCATGGAAAAAAACCACTAGGCGTGCCTGCAGAGTAGTGTCCGCAAGCGTTACCGCCTTCTCAGATGCCTGCTCATACTGCAGTTTCCCCATCACTTTGGATCGAATCAGAGAGAGCCGAGCTGAGAAGATGAACGAAGCAGAGCTGAAGACAATCCTGGACTGGCGAGGTTTGAGTTTGACACTTCTGCGCAAGCAAAATTGTACTGTATGACACTGTAGTTCGTTGCCTATCTCACGGGTTGTGTTCACTGAAAATAAAAATCTACAGGTACAAATTGAAGCCCCAAGCGATGAAATTTATCATTCCGTGCCACAAATCTACAGGCAGTGCAAATGGAGTTGTAGGCGCCACAAATCGATGATCGAGCTCTAGGCTGCAGAAACTAAAGCTTGGCGGTTGTATAAATACTGAATCGAAGCATAGGCAGCAAAATCCACGGTGCAAGATGCATACAATCCGTGGACAGCACCAAGTAACTGGTCTATTTCTGTTCTTTCCTCTTCTCCATTCACCCTCCAATGGCTTCTGCTCAAGAAGTGCACGATGAAATGCCTGAGGAGTTTGCTTTAGAATACTTTACCTAAAATTCTCTAGATAATCGATTATGACAGGAAAAACCTTATCCCGTCGCGATCACCCGTTCTTTGAGCGCTTGGCCGCCCTCGGACTCCACCAACCATCTCACCTTTGTCTCCACCTCCTCGGCCTTCACAATCTCTTCGTTGTAGCCTCTCATCTCCACCCCAAGCTTCATCTCCTGGACGATGAACACCTTGTTCAGCCGCTGCTCCGCGTACAACGGCCAGCACAGCAGCGGCAGCCCCGCCGTGATGCCCTCCAGCGTCGAGTTCCACCCGCAGTGCGTGACGAACGCGCCGGTTGCATGGTGGCAGAGCACGTCCACCTGCGGCGCCCAGGACTTGATGACGAGGCCTCTCTCCTTGGTCCTCTCCAAGAACCCGTCGGGGAGGAGCGCGTCGAGGTCCGGCTCCGGAAGCGGCTCGCCGAACTTGTGGTCCTCACTGCGCGGGGTCCGCACGACCCAGAGAAACCTCTCGCTCGGGACACGGGATGGCTCCCCAACGGTCACCCGTGGCTACAGGCGACTCGCGAGGCGATTCGAGATCTCAGCCTCCCCGGAGCCAATTTCGCCCGATTTTCCCCGTGTTTGATCCTTCTGCTCGCCCTTCCTTTTCTCCCCTTGTTGATTCCAATCCCCTCCCTCCACCTTTCGAGTGCTCTCCGCCCTGTTTCTGGAAGCCCCCGGCCCCCCATGAAGCTCATCGCCGGAAAAGTCATGGTACGGCGTCCCGATCGTCTTCCTCCGGAGTTTGGTCCTCCCCCACCTTCAGCGTTTCGTGAAGCTTCCCCACTCTCCTCTGCGCCCAATCCCACTCTGCGGTCGCCGGTCTTGGGTAGAGATCCGGTTGCCGCGACGAGCAATGAGCAACGCCCAAGCCCTCCTTCCCCGGGTGCTCCCGATGTCTCCAAAGCTCGCAAGTTTAAGTCGTATGCGGATGCGGTCCGCCCGGGATGGGGTCGCCGATCGCCGCCGGAAAAGCTCTCTTGTCCGCTGCCGTCAACAAGCCGCCGTCGCCCAATGGTCGGTTCGCCTCTGCTCCCTCTCGTGCTGCGTTTCTAGGCTGATTCCCCCCCCCTTGTGCTTTGGGCCCCCATTACCTCTCAGCCCAACCCACGCAGCCTACACACCCATGTCACCCCCTCCCCCAATCTCGAAACCCGCGCGCGCCGCGATGCATGCAACCAAAACTCTAGCCATGGCATTTAATTCCAACCACCGAAAACCGATTTGGAGTCGCGGGATCGTCGGGTACAAGAAGTAAAGGCGGAGACCGGTGAGGGGGATTCTCCGTGGCAGGTGGTGCAAGGAAAAAGAAGGCTTAGGCGCATTAAAAACCCTGCCATCAACTCCAAGGCTTACCATGGTGGTGGGAACCAGCGAAATTGGAATTTCTTTGCTTGGGCTGCTGGAAAATGCTTCAACTGTTTGGCCTCGGACCACAAGAGAGCACAATGTAGGGACCCGGTCAAGTGCTCGGTGATGTAAAAGGAACGGCCACTCTTCCTCTCGCTTGCAAAAATCGTCTCACTTCCGAAGCCGCCTTGCCAAGGGCCAAACCCTACAACCAGCTCCCGTAGGCGCAAGATCTAAGCCGCCGCCCTCCTGCGCCCACCACCGCCACCCAGCAGATCCGGTCCCGCCTCACCCACAACCACCTGGATCCAGGTGAGGTCACTATGGAGAGACGACCGCCCTTTGGAGCTGCGGAGGCACGAGCCCAAGGTTCCGGACCGGGAAGATCGGAGCCCCAGCCTCGAGGCGGTGTAGTGAACTACCCCGGCAACCCCGCTTCGAGCCTCTCTTCGCCTTCAAGACCGCGCACACCACCGATGAAATGGAAGAAAGGCGTGTCATGTTATCCAACCTCGCCCTGCTCATCACGGAAGAAGGCCCCCGGGTGTGCTATCGAGGGATGAGGTAAAGGACATACTCTTCCACCACCTCGGCGTTAGAAAGCATGAGTGCTATGTTTACCGTTCTTATCCTCAGCCCTACATTGTGATTTGCTTGGACAGCTACATTAGAAACCAGATCCTTGCAGCTGGCAGTGTTGTAGATGGTCCTATCGAGCTTAGATTCCATGCCTGGGAGATTGACCGCTTCGGTAGCAGTAAATGATATTCCGTTCAATGTTAAGCTCGGTATTGAAGGCATTCCGCAGCATGCGTGGTGTGAGGACATTGCTGAAAAGATTCTCTGTGATGAGGCTATTATACACCATGTAGAGGAGACCTCCAGGGAAAGAATCGACCAAAGGGTCTATGGATGCTTGGGTTTTCGCTCAAGATCCCTCTCGCATCCTCGCAAATCGTCTACCTTACCCTAGCGCAGCACGAACCAAGGCAGAGGGCTCAAGTGCACTTCACAATGCCAAGATGCGTGAAGAAGGGACATGTTTACAAAGTGATCATCCACATTGACAAGGTAGAGGATCTACTTTTCTATCACTACCCGCGGGAAGAGCTTTTGGCTGATGGCCGACAGCAGTGGAGAGACTTCCACCGGCAATTCGGACGGGCCGACGGGGAATTAGAAGAAGACGAACTACACCCACCACAAGCCGGATGCGGTCGTGATCGTTTTCTCCCGTGGAGGTCTAGGGATGACGACGATGAAGGGGATAGGGATCACAAGAGGCCTCGTAGTAGAGGCTTCCTTGGTCGGGTCTCACACTTGGATGGACAAAGGAAAAGGCAGAGACAGACAGGTGGACAGGGATCATGGTAGTGGACGGTACGGAGGAGAGACGTCCCGGGAGTTACCTAGACAAAGAAGCCATATACCACAAGGAAGGCAAGCACTTAATAAGCATGAAGCGCCGTCCGTGTGGCCGGAGGGATCGGATGCTATTGTGATAAACCTAAGTGACCAGCCTATTGGTGGTAGTGCTCCCCCGACTCCATGGAACGGATTGAAAGGTCCTCCGAAGCCATAGTCATTAGCCCAGCTCTACATGGGCAGGTGAACCCCAACCCACCTTCGGATCGTGGGATAGTTACGGCCACTCGGTAACCAACATGCTTCGTATAGACTCGCTAATGATTTGGCGATCCCTAGCTCTCCTTTGACGATTAATGAGATTACCGTGGAAGCTGTTTGTGATCCGAGTTGTGGGCCAGGATGCTCGCTCCGTTATTCCGACCGGGACCATTACTGAAAACGGCACCGTGAGCAGCCACAATCGAGAGGGGACGATCACCGAGAACCCGGCTGAATCCCGGATAACTCCTCTCAACCGCAGCCCGACTCGGATGGACCCCCAACTTTAGGAAGATGGTAGAGATCTTCATGAGGTGCTCGAGCTTTTCAAGGCAGCAACAACCACCCCTCTCTCGTCCTTTGTGTTGGACACTCCGAAGCATAAGAAGGGGCTCGTGTCCGTGAAGAAGGATGCCCACGATGTAGGGAACACCAACAAAAGCAAAACCAGGAAGAGCCCGAGACTCAAGAAAAAATGTAGCAAAGGAAAGTCCATCATCACCATGGCCCAGGAGCTTGTTGCTAAAAAGTGTGGTTCCATTAGGGAGAAGGACAACTTGGACAACATAACTCTGCAGCAGATATCTGGATATGTACAAACAACCTCTGTCACAAAACGCAGTGGAGGCCATTACTACCCTAACCCGGTGGCTGAGAAGAAAAAGAAGAAGTGTGCAAAGAAGACAGACAAAGGCTCGAAAATGACTGTGGAGATCCGGAGGGCCCAAAAGAAGACCAAAGCCAAGAGGGCAATCCCTCTTGGGGCGATGGTGTAAGAACCCCATTGCGCCTATGTTGCTCGTTTCCCTTCAATCATGTGTGCTTCAGCTTTAATGCTTTTTATCCAGCCTTCTCCTCTATTGCGGGGAAGGAGATCCCCACTTATTGTAAGTTTGAACCCGAGTGTTGGGTATGGATCCTGTTATGCTCTGTCATGACTCTCGCATCTTCGATGCTTATTGTAAGACCTTATGTGTTGTGGTCCTGTTGGGCATTATGTATGTGTTGTGCTGGTTGTCGGTATGTCCGTCTAGCTGCTCTCTCCCACCATGAATATGAATAGCTCCACTATCGTGCATCGCTTCATAACCTGGAATGTCGGGGGACTCAACAAGTATGGCTAGACAAGAGGATGTTAAGCATGCTATGTCGCTCTACAAGCTCGACTCTGGTATGCATGCAAGAAACAAAGATGTCTCGGGTGGATGCTACCGTTGTGAGAAATTCCTTGGGACCGTCTTATGAGAATAATTTCTGCTTCCTACCTGCAATTGGCACAAGAGGTGGAATTCTCCTAGCCGCCAAAGATACTCACCTCACCCTTACTAACCCTATGATCACGGCCAACACAGTGACGGCCACGGTACAAGACGCAAGGAATAATTCACGGTGGTTGGTAATCGGGGTTTATGGTCCTCAAGGGGACCTCGAAAAGAAGATGTTTATCCGAGAATTAAGACATCTTAAACAGCACGTCGGGATGCAGTGGCTACTCCTAGGAGATTTTAACCTAATCTACAAAGACATCTTAAACAGCACGTCGGGATGCAGTGGCTACTCCTAGGAGATTTTAACCTAATCTACAAAGACGAGGACAAAAATAATGGACGGCTTAATCGCCGAATGATGACAAGGTTTCGCAGGGCTCTCAATTACCTGGAGGTCAAGGAGGTCAACCCGATCGGCAGAAAGTACACCTGGAGCAACAATCAGATTTCCCCAACATTAACCAGAATCGACAGAGTGTTCCGTACCCCAGCTTGGGAAGATCTTTATGCTGATCCAATTCTACAACCGCTTTCGTCTTCGGCTTCGATCATTGCCCACCGATGCTAGGCCTGCTGCACACCCCCTACCTGAATCCCCGATTTAGATTTGAGTCCTTTTGGACCCGGATGCCGGGCTTCTTTGAATGCGTCACCGCTGCGTGGAACAAGCCAATATCAGCTTACCAAAACCCACTTGGTCGTCTTCACATCAAGCTCGGTCGCACAGCAAAGGCTCTACGGACGTGGTCCAAAACGCTGGTATCACAGAGGAAACTAGCAGCTGCAGTGTGCCGGGAGGTTATTGCTCAGCTTGAGGTGGCGCAGGAGGCTAGACCCTTGCACTCACGAGAATTAGCTCTGCTAAAGTTACTCAAGCACCGAACGCTTGGCCTTGCAGCGATTGAAAAGAGCAGGGCCCGACAAAAATCGAGGCTCAACTGGCTGCGCATAGGGGATGCCAACACCAAGTTCTTCCACATTATGGCCAACGTTCGGAAAAAGAAGAAATTCATACACAGTCTGCATAGCCCTGTTGGAATGGTTACTCGGCAAGCCGATAAACACTGGACTATTCATGATCATTTCCTGAAACACATCGGCTCTTATGTGCCGCGTCTTGCCCACCTAAACCTGCATGAACTAGGATGGCAGCCCCGAGAGCTGCAGCACTTGGATGCGCCCATCTCTCGAAGAGGAGACCACGAGAGTCATCATGGAGGCACCAAAGGAAAAAGCCCCGGGACCCGACGGCTTCATTGGTTTGTTTTTTTCCTCCTGCTGGCACATCATTAAACAGGACATAATGCAAGCAATCTACTACTTCCAGGATCTGAACCAGCAAGGTTTACATTTATTGAACCAGGCCTTTGTGGTACTCATACCGAAGAAAGAAAATCCTGTCTATGTATCGGATTACAGGCCTATCAGTCTAACACATAGCTTTGCCAAGATCATTTCCAAAATTTTAGCCAACCGACTCAGCCCAGGGATGCCTAAACTCATATCCTTCAATCAGACAGCATTCATCAAAAAGAGATGTATCCAGGACACGTTTGCATATGTACAAAGTGCCCTGAGGCACCTACACAAAAAAGAGTGCCAGCTTTGTTTATCAAAGTGGATATTTCGAAAGCTTTCGACACAGTTAACTGGCCTTATCTGCTGCAGATCATGGAACACCTAGGATTTGGGCACCGTTGGAGGAACTGGATTTCAGCTCTCTGTTGCACGACGTCTTCCTGCTTCTTGCTGAATGGGGAGCGTGGAACAAGAATTCTGCACTGCCGTGGGGTAAGGCAAGGTGACCCCCTTTCACCTTTGCTTTTCCTCCTGGCGATGGAGCCCCTACACCTTCTATTCAAGAAAGCCCAGCAGCAAGGTTTGCTACAGAGTCTGTCCACGGCCTGTGATAACTTTAGAGTGGCCCTATATGCGGATGATGCAGCCTGCTTCATCAGGCCCACGACGACGGACTGGCTAACCTTAAATCATATCCTGCAGATTTTTGCGGAGGCATCAGGTTTAATTAATTACAAACCTGAGCAAGACGGAGATCTTCCCAGTACAATGTCAGGAGGCGGACCTTAGCTTCATCGACCAGGCGAACTTTTCGCTGTCTAACTTCCCCTGCAATTACTTAGGTTTGCCTCTGCAGATTAGAAAGCCATCGAGACAAACGATGCAGCCAATGGTCCAAAAGATTGCTAATCGCCTCCCAGGATGGAAAAGAAAATTCATGACCTACCCAGGAAGGGAATTGCTGGTTAAATCTGTCCTTACGGCAATGCCTGTTTACTTTCTTACCTTATTCAAGCCGAAGCGTTGGGTCATATCGCAGATTGACAGATATCGGCGTAGCTTCCTCTGGAAGGGTACCGACCCGGAGCATGTTAAAGGAGGACACTGTCTAGTAAACTGGCAAACTTGTACAAGACCAAAGAGATTGGGGGCTCAGCATCAAGGACTTGGAAAAATTCAGTCGGGCCCTTCGATTATGCTGGCTTTGGCACGCCTGGGATCGACATGATAAACCATGGAAGCTCCTTCTTAAGGTAGAAGATCCGGTGGACAGACAGCTCTTTTTGCTTCCACTACCATTCAGATTGGCAATGGACGAGATACTCCATTCTGGGAGGCACGTTGGCTCCAGGGGGCGGCACCAAAAGAAATTGCTCCGAACCTATATGCCATGGCGAAATTTAAACATAGAACGGTTCGAGCTGAACTCCGAAACCATAGCTGGATCAGAAACATTGGAGCCATCCAGGAATCAGAATTGCTGCATGAATATGTCAACCTTTATGCACTCATTGCGTCAGTGATCCTCACTGATGAAAAAGATATAATTCGCTGGAAATGGACCTCGTCAGGCAAATACACGGTCAGATCCGCTTATGACTGCCAATTCCTTGGGGCAATGACATCCTTCCCGGCTGCGAATATTTGGAAGTCCAAAACTGAGCCCAAATGCCGATTTTTTGCTTGGCTCGTGATGCATGATAAAGCACTTACTGCTGATAACATGATCAAACGAAATTGGCCCTGCAATGATGTTTGTGCTTTGTGCTACTGCATTCCAGAGACGACCTCTCATTTACTCACTAAATGCAATTTCTCGGAGGCCCTGTGGAACTTGGTAGCGAACCACTATCACCTACCTGGCTTCGCTCACTTTGCAGCAGACGATGGCCCGATTGCTTGGGCTAATAAAATTTCTGCAGGAGTCTCAACCAAAGAAAAACAGCGAAGGCTTGAAATCTTGTTCTCCTTCTGGTGGCAGGTCTGGAAGGAAAGAAATGGGCGTATTTTCGAGGACAGGGAACGATCCACAACTGCTGTCTTCCACATTCTCAAATCCCAAATTGATGATTTCGCTTATGCTATGAGTAGCGCACAAGAGCCCCCCCTTATTTTGTAATTTTGCTGTTTTCCGTTCTTCTGGCCTCAGCCCCGTGCTGATACCTTGCTGTACTTTTCTTTTCCCTTCTTCTTAATGAATGGCAGTGCTCCTGCCGTGTTTCGAAAAAAAAAACCTTATCCCGTCCCTGGTCACTTGAAACTATTGAATCCAAAACTAGACAGGAGAATTAAAATGCTGAACATTTAATTAAAAAAATAGGGAAAATGTAGTTGCTAAATAATGCAAAAAAATCTCCTTATCACAAATAACTCATTTATTGATGCTTGGATGATGCTCACATGATCTAAATAAACAAGCTGAAATTATGCAACTTTTTTGGTAATTTACTTGACCATAAATGATATTAAAATAACACATCTTTTTTTTCTCGATAACACATAGTATTTTACAATGTTAGTAAAAATGCACCTTCACTCCAACTGTTAATGTTAGTGATCATTGGTGATTCAGATTTTCTGCAGTATTAATGTTAGTCAATCTTTATGTAGAAGGGTGCAAAATCTAGCATTATAGCGTTGCGCAGTGCAAAGCCTAGTAGTATAGCTCCTGATCCCAACAAGAATTCCGCTATCATTGTGCTTCTAATAGATGCATCTATTCATGGACAACAAAGATCAACCTTGTTATCTACCCTTCTACATAAAGATTGACCAGGTCATCATCAGCTTCCTTCAGCACACAGACGAAAGTAAAATGTATAATATTCCATTTCATCCCTTTAATTAGACACAATTCATAAAAGGTTATAGCTGTGCTGCAGGGAATCATTGTAGTAATTCAGATGCATTTTATCATATACTGCTAATCATCTATATTCTATTGCATGTCCAAGCTCTCAGTCTAAGTTGTTATTTGTTTTTAATTCCCATGTAGGAAAAAGTCATAAGGAAGTTGAATCCACCAATGTGTTTGCAACTTCCAATCAAAGCAGCTCCAAAGTACAGGAATCCATTTTGCTTGGCTTCAGCTGTAGTGCGCATTGTTTGACTCTGGTATGGACATCTCTGTACTGAATTTGCAGCCTTGGAGGCCATCTCTTTTGTTGTTGAAGGAGCTACCTTATCACTGGCCTTAAATTGATTCATGAAGAACCATGTTAAATTGTCACAGTTTATAATTCCTTTAAAGGAAATATTACTGCTTGTGCTTTGTACAGCAAGACATAGAGATATAATAAAAATTGATACAAACTCATATATTTAGATGATGTTAAAGGCCTAGCTTCCTGCCATAAAAAGAGCTTGATTTTTTTAACATAGATTTATGGTTTTTGACTAAAAAATGGAGAGTTTGAGTAGGAAGAGTTGGCAATTTATTCCGGTTGGTGATACAACCCTTATTTTCGTTGAATTTTCAGCTTTCGATGTCTTCAGGTTTTATGTCAATGGCATTATCAAAAAATACACACAAGACATTAGGATTGTTTATTGTGAGTACCTTGTTGAAGAAGGAATCAATTTTACCGAAACAGTTGTGTGACATGTTAGTCCAATGGACAGACAAAACATCTTGTTGTGTTGCCCGTGAAATAGTTCTTGTTGTACCTATATGCAACTGCTGCTTGAGCCCGTGATATTATTTGTGTCTAGATCTTATTTGAATGAAAATAATCTGCAACAAAATTGAATGCAGTAATATCAGGCAGGGTTACTAGTTTGCACATGTTATTGAGCCTCAAGTTGGCAGATTGTACAAGTGTTTGCCTGTTTGGATATGAACATTCAGACGTTCGTATTCCACATGGAAATTGTGGAATTTGAATTGTATCTTGCTGGCTAGAATTAGAGTACCAGTGCTTAGTCATGGCATCAAAATACTGGATATTATAGATCAAAAGTACTGGAAAGTCTTTTTTGTTCTAATAGACAACTGGAGTCACCAATGGAGCTGAGATATGTAGGCTCATCCATCAGATGCAGGTGTCGTCAAGCACCAATCAGAAGCACCAAAACATCAGAGATTTATACATGAAGCTGTTACTGCTGCTACTACAAAATACCATACTACACAGTACACTATGATCTGACAGACCCCAAAGGTTTAGCTACACCGAGTTAGTAAGATTACTATTATCCATCCCTGAGAGTCAAAACAAGGGAATAAAATGTTTACTGCAATTTTATTGGAAATCGTGTATGATACAGATTTCTCCACTGTCCATGCCATAAGACATTAGTGTTCTCTTAAGACCTAAGACAAAAAAAGAAAAAAACTACATTGCGATGTGGATGGACAGTGACAACAATAAAGTGATGAAATACAAACATAACATTCTGCCTTCTAATCAGATAGTTAGAGTTAACAGTGTGGTTTAAGGTCTAGTAACTACTGAAGAGTGCTACAGAGACAACAACTGGTAAATACTGCCAATAAAGGAGATATTGATCTATAATTACTTTGCAAGTCTACATAGCCTCCACATGCTCTCTAGCACTGGTACCTACTTTTTTTATCAAATGAAATACAAAAATATCTTCAAATGTCATTGATTCACAGGACATCATTCGGATGAGGCAATGTTCCAGACAAACCTTTGCTATTCTTCACTAGTGTAGATCTTTTCAGCAAACAAACGTAAAAACCGATGTAAGAATCTTAACATTCACTACCATAGCCAAAGAGGAAAAGCAAATACCGAGCTACATAAGAGGACCATAAGGGTCAAAGAGATAAAACAGCTAGTATAGTATGTATTGAAAAACGGGGGAAATATGCAGCAAAAAGATATTGTGCATACCTGACAGTAATCATGGTACAACAAGAGAGTTATAGCACACAGTACAAAGTATTTAAGATTTTTTGCCACCTATGTGCTGCTAACAATCACTCATACACATATACGATTAGATGAAGGAAACTAGACCTACCATTTTGACTGAAACAGGTAGTACCATTAGATACATGTGTCCTCCACAACCAAATAAAAGCACCACATCAGTACAGCTCATATATGGAGCTGCAATAACTACTACAGATCATACTAATACTACACTACGATCCAAAAGACCAACAAAGGCTGCACCATACTGCGAAGTAGGATTAGTTTTGCCCATCTGCCAGTGATTCAGAAAACAATGGAACATATGGAACGTAATGGTCAAAGCAATCCTGCCCAAGGTTATGAATGATATGCACTTCCCGGTATCCATGTCGTACGACATTAGTCTCTTGTCATGACCAAATACGAAGAACACCACATTGCGGTCTGGGTGGATAGCAACAACAATGAATTCATCATACCCAAACATGACATTCTTCTTTCTGACAAGATGCCTAAAGCTGACCATGTGCTTTAGAGTCCACTGTTCGCTATCACGGTCCTCAAGTGCCCAGATTGCTAGTTTCTTGCCGGTAATATCATCAGTATTTGCCAAATGCAGCTTTCCCTGGGAAAAATCGATGAATCCAACAGCAGTATCAAAGAAAGGCGAATTCTCACTGCGTGGATATTCAATGATCGTCCAAGTTGTCCCCTCGACATCCACTGCCGCGATTAGACAACAAGTAGCAACAACATAGAGCATGCCATCAACAAATACACTATTAAAGTCTGAATTCAGCGTAATATGGCCCCAGTCACTGTGCTTGTAGCTCCATAGTCCGGTTTCAGACGAGTAGATCTTCACACCTAAGACGTGGTCATCCCCATCATCGTCTTCATCTTCACTACCGCTGTTCTCACCACAATCCAATTGGAACTCGAAGACATGGAAATGTGAGGAGACAGCCGGATCGAACCCGAGGCGAACTACCCCAATCTTATTTGACCATCGCCGTGAGACCGGCACGGCGACCCAATTCCCCGTGGCTGGGTTGATGACAAGGTAATCGAACTCTTTAGGGTCCACAAACCTGAAGCAGCAGCAGAGGAGGAAGCCATTGCAGCCGTCCAACAGATGGATGCCCTCCCGCTCCCGGTCTGGCAGGAAGGCGAGGGAGGGGTCGAAGACCGGGGGCCGCTCCCGGATACGTCGGCGAAGCAGAGTCTTGGGGCGTTGGGGAAGACGCCGGCGTTGTGGAAGAAGCCGGCGAGGGTCTGCGGCAGCTTCCGGCGGTTGTCGGGGTCAGCGACGAGGCCGCGCCAGCGCTTGCAGACGCAGGGGAAGCGGCGGAGGGACTTGTACGGCGCGCGCGCGAAGATCTCGAGGAGGAGGTCGTCGGTGAGCTTGTCCATCGGGTTCGGCTTCCTCCGGCTCCTTCTCCTGCCACTCCTCTTCCCCGTGAGCTTGGCCAGCCTGCACTGCCGGGCACGGAGGAGGAGAGGTAGCAGGCGCATGTTTCGGGGCGGAGTGGATCCGGTGCGAAATGCACTTGCCGGAGCGGAGAAGGGCGGCGCTGACCGGCGGCCAGGGTTTGTGTGTGCGGACGAGGTAGCGGTTTGGGCCTTTGAGAGCAGCTTACACGATCAGCCAGTTGGGCCGCAAAGCCCACCAAATTAAAATAGTTGGTTCAAAGGAGTGCGATTTTCGTTGAGTTTTCAATCTGATCTAAATCTAGCCTTGACTCTCTTCACATCTAGTTCATTTTCTAGGACCAATTACCAACTCCTAGTACCTGATTAACGCTCAACTGCAATGGTAGGCAAACAATGTGGACCCACATGCCAGAAGCCCATAATCTATGAATGCAAAATTCATCTGCGTACCATCGAACCTGAATTCATAGAAAGTGGCCTAGAAGGCAGAATAGGCTACCGATGGTCCGGTCAGATAAATTATATCCAGACTACAAAATGCTCCTCGAATAGGTGTTTACGAAAGAATGAATTAAAAAAAAAACTTCACTCGAGTCAGAATCCCAGTGGATGCGTAATAGTTGGATAAAGTTCCCAACTTTCATCATTTTATAAGGAACAAAAGTAGCACCGGACTAAGCATTGTTTTACGAGCTTTGCCTATACAGACAGAAATGCTTGAGACTTTCACCGCTGCCGTTGACCTCCCTGGGTCACATGCAGCATAATTTGTTATTAGGAAGGTAGGTGCGCTTCGCTGCAGCATTCAGGGAAAAAGAACTGTTGTTTCTATAGTCTATGTGTTAATTGAATTTAGATTTTTTATTATAAAATAGAATAAATATCAAAATATAATTAACCCATTGCTGCCGAATAAACCAACTTTAATTGGGGGCAAATCAACTAATTGGGCTGATCATTAAAAAAACTTGGCCAAATTAGGGGCGAGCCCTATATAAGGGAAACCCCAATCGGCCCCCATCTCATCACGCTGCCACGCGACCCCTCCCGCTCTCTCGCCAGGTGCGGCGCCCCCTTCCTCTCTCCCGGGCGTGCGGCGGAACTGCCCCTACCGTCTCTTCTCCAGGTCGGATCTAGCCATTGACGTCCGATCCACGATGACGGACGATGGGGCATCGATTCCTTGGCCCGCGTCGAGGCTACCTCGGCCTTCCCATGCCGGGCTGGTGGCTCACAACCCACAAGGAAAAGCGGCGACGTGGCCGCCACACCGGTTGGAAAGAAAGTGCGTGGCACGCATAGGGGCCGGCTACGTCGACCAAATTTTTTTGGAGGAGGGGGGGCGGGGGAGGCTGTTGCAGCCGCCCACAAGATGAAGGCCCTCCCGCTTTCGTTGGGGCAGGAAGGCGAGGGAGGCATCGAAGAACAGTGGGCCGGCCACCGACGCGTAGGCAACCGTGCGATCTTCGGCGAGGAAACCGACGAGGGTCCGTGGCAACTTTCGGCGGTTGACCGAGTCGACGATGAGGTCGCGCCAGCGCCCGGAGACTCGGGGAAGCGGCGGAGGGACTTGTACGGCACGCGCGCGAAGATCTCGATCAGGAGGTCGTCGGTGAGCTTGTCCATCGGGTTCGGCTTCCTCCGGGCCTCCCGAGGAGAGGTAAGAGGCGCCTGTTCTCCGGGCCGGAGCGGAGAAGGGCGCAGTAGATCCGCTGCGAAATGCACTTTGACGGAGGCGCTGGGTGGCCCTCCCGTCGGCGAGGGTTTGAGTGAACTGGGGGAGGTGTAGAAAGGCCACGACGACAGGTTACAGTCTTCTACATAAAACTTATAAATAATACATTTTTTTAATAATTTAATATAAATAACACGTCGATATGAATTTTACAAAACTAGCAGGCCTATCGTCCATTCAACGGGCTACAAGGAAAAATCGCCCGACCAATGGGCGACAAGGGATATATGTTCCCATGAGTGGGCAACTTGCTAAAGTAGATTTTCTTTTTTTTTCCCGAATTTTTCTGCCTGAATAGTTAAACCTATTGATGTCTCAATTAAAATACTTTTAGACATCTAAAAATCATGATACATGTTATGGTGGTAAACAATATGCTAATGCAACCATTTTCACATAGAAAATCAAAAAATATGTTAGTAAATTTAAACAATCAATATGTACATTAGACTAGTTGTTAATGACTAACTGAATTTTTGGACCATGATAAACATTGATAAAAACTATGAAAACATTACCTAAATTCATTTTATCCTGACTAGTACTAATATAAGGTTTTATTTGGTCTAGTTTCTATTTTAATTTTGCGTTATCTTAAATTTGAATTCAAAGAAAATTAACTATATTCTAACTTTAACTCGACTCAAAGAGTTAAGAGTCCCATGAAATGGTCCCAACAGGACAGAATGTTGTATGTTAAAGGAGCTAGAGTTCAAATTATAGTCACTTATACTTTGAATTTCAAATTTAAATTAAATTTCTATAAATCAAAATTTTGAAATAGAACCTAGAACTAAGGAAAAATTATATTAGTAGTAATAAGGATAAAATTAATTTAGGTAAATTTTCATTAATTTTTATCGAAGTCTAAGATAGCCTAAAAATTCAATTAGTCATTAACAACTAGTCTAATCTACAGATTGTTAGTTTAAATTTAGTAAAGTATTTTGAGCTTTTCTATGCTAAATGGTTGTTGCATCAGCATATTGTTTACCACCATACCATGTGTCATGATTTTTAGATGTCTAAAAGTATTTTTAATTGAGGCATCAATAGGCTTAACTGTTAAGGTAGAAAATTCAAAACAAAAAAACCTAGTGTAGCAAGTCGCCCTTTGGTCGGACGATTTTTCCTTGTCCTGTTGGATGGGCGATGGGCCTGCTTGTTTTGCAAAATTTCAAATTGACCTGTTATTTGTCTTAAATCATCAAAAAGTCTGTTATTAATAAAAAAATCACCTTCCGCGATCTGTCAGTTGGGCCATAGTGCCCACTTTAAATAATTGGTTCAAAAGAGTGCTATTTTCGGTTGAATTTTCAGATTTCGATGTGTATGAGTACTAGTTTCATATATCAAGTGGGATTACATATACATAAATATATACATGATGGTATATGATAGGGTCACTAAAACCCATGAGACTACCTACTCTCGGTTCAGCTGAGAGCATCATCATCAACAAGGTATGCATATATACATGGCATTTACATCTGTAAATGCATATATGTTTGCGGTAGTTTAGGTATCTAGTTCTGCAGTACATGCTAAACATCATCACACGGCTTGGGGACGAGGAAGAGTTTCTCCTTTCTATGCATGGTCATTCCAAACACATCTGTCATAACGATATCCTCTTTTGTCATGCCTGTAGGGAGCTCCCAGTCAAAGCAATAGATAAGGTTTGCGAGCATGGTTTCAACAGTGGCTAACGCAAAGTTGAGCCCAGGGCAAATCCTCCGGCCAGCTCCAAATGGTGTAAACTGAAAATCAGTACCCTTAAAATCGATGCTTCCAGATGTGATAAACCTCTCTGGTATGAACTCCTCTGCTCTTTCCCAAGACCGTGGATCTCTACTAATAGCCCATGCGTTGATTATGACTCGCGTTTGCGCTGGGATCATGTAGCCATCGATGCTGCAGTCAGCCATGGATTGGTGTGGGAGCAACAGTGGGGCCGGTGGGTGCAATCGAAGCGTCTCCTTGATGACAGCCTTCAAGTATGTCATGTTGCCAAGGTTCTCTTCCATAACCATCTCTTGGTTCTTTGGCGTGTTCATCCTCACCTCCGCTTGTAGTTTGGCCATGACATGGGAGTTCCGTACCAGCTCGGCAAGGGCATAGTCCACCGTTATGTAAGATGTATCTGTGCCAGCCGCGAACATATCCTACATATACACATATAGGTTGTTATTGTGTTGTGCAAAACAATTTTGTTAGCTTCAAAAGGAAGAACCTATAGCTTTTGTCCTAATAACAAAGTTGAAATAGATAGCCAAGATATAGAATGATATAGTTTCTTTCAACGCGTGGGACAAATTAAGCTTGATGTGTGATGGATCAGATTAATGAATGAAGGAAATTAATTAACTAATTATAAAACTCACCATCAAGATAGCTTTCATATGGTCCCTGGTGATGTCGTACTCTTGTTGCAGAGAGAGCAGAACATCAATGAAATCGGTCTCTTGCGCATCTTCGTCTTCCGTTGTCGTTGATGACGGCTTGTTGTTTGCATGGCCGCCGATGAGCTTGTCAAGGAGGTCATGCCATCTCTCCTGCAACTTCTTGACCTTGCCACATGCCACCCTGGTGAGAAGACCACCAAACCAGGACCGTGCTAAGCCGGGGAAGTAGTCCTGTACGTTGAAGCCATCGAGGAGAGCCGTGTTCATCCAAATGAGCTCCCGGAAGAGCTGGTTCCGACCTTGCACCATGAAGGAGGCCTTGCCCGACACGGCGCGGCACACGATATTGTTGGCAAAGGAGTAGAGCAGGTCGCTCATGTCAACCACCTGTTGCCTCCTGGCATGAATCCTGGAGACGGCCAGGCGCACCTCTTGTTGCCTGGCATGGCCAAAGGACCTCACCTTCTTCGCCGTGAGCAGGTGCGCAGTGGCGAGCTTCCTGCTCTGACGCCACTGCTCCCCGTACGGCGCGAAGGTCACGTCCATGGACCCCTTTAACAGGATGTCCACCAACATGGACGCCAGCCTTGATGCGAACACGTGGTCGTGCGTCCGCATCACGGCCTCGGCCGCTCTTGCCGATGACACGATCAGGTTGGGGACGGAGCCGAGGCGGAGGAGCATCAGACCGTGCCCGCCGGCGAGGTCACGGAGGGCGACGTGAGGCTGCTGGTTGCTGATGAGGTGCAGGTGGCCGATGATGGGGAGACCGCCCGGGGGCGAAGGAGGGAGAGGCAGTTTCTTCCTCTTCTCCTCCTCATCACCACGGCTTATTATTCTGCTTTGCTGCTTGGCTCCACTGATGGCAGCAGGCCAGAGCAAGCATAATAAGGCTAGTAGTAGTAGCAAGGCAACAAGAGTCGTCTGAGCATAGGTACTGATACTCATATGTCCTGCCAATACGTTTGCCATGGCCACTGCTATATGCTTCTAGTCTCGCAGCAAGTTATTAAGGTTTACTGTTGAGAGCTTTTATTATTTGTGTATGCACTTAGAGTACAGGCATATATATACACACATAGCCTGCCAAGTGCCCGTGCAAGAGAATCCCGACAAACGCAGAGTTTATTTGATGCCACAAATTGGATTTTATTACTTGTAGCAGTCCGCGATGTGATGAACGTACCCTTCAATACACGTGGAGACGCACACACCACTGCACAAAAACTTCAACATCTACAACCCTTCCCACTATACTTTGGTATTTCCCAATCAACCCGCAGCTCACGCTGCTATTGACACAACCGATCCCACCTATCATTGAGATAACGATGGCAGAGGTATTAGATGTTTTTTTAACTGGCATACACATGGGAATTCCCCTAAACTACAATAAGCATATATGTACATCCATCTAATGGTACAGCCATAGTTTCGGTAGGAAAATGCTTCATCCAAGATTAATATTCCTTTTTTTTAAGACTAAGGGTGCGTTTGGTATAGTTCCAGATTCATCGAGAATTAAAAATGTTTCAGATTCAATCCAGAAATGTTTCAGAACCTGAAGCAAAAGAATCACTGAAAACATTTGGCCGTTGATCCAAAATCGTTGAAACGTTTCACAAAATGAACTAGAATCACTTGAAACACTTATCTAGGCGATTCTCAATCCTAGTTTAAGACAAAGAAACGTTTCATCTTTTTGACCGGTTGGAACTGATTCAATTGATTCAGGTTATAATCTGAAACATTTCTTTCATCCAAACGCACCCTAGGAAATACCTACGCATGATTGAGGGGGAAACAAGTTGTGGCAAACACTAGCAACGTAATCACGCCTCCCATTAGATCAGTTCGCCATAAGTCATTATTAAATGAATGTAAGGAAACAAAACTCTATATATGGGAGTGGCCGTGCACGATCCATTTACTCGGAGTGTTTTAACTGTTTACATGTAAGTCCCTGTCAAGCATTGTTCTTAGCCTATACGGGACAAACTTTACCTTGGCTTCTTCTCCTTGATCGATCGCCAGCCTCTTATCCGCCGCTTCTCCATTATTAAACGGCAACCATACATAGTTGTGACAACACTAGTATCCTAGGTCCTAGTTTCTGAGTAGACATATGTGCGATCACATTTGTCTTTGTCAGTATTATTTATGTGACATACACTCCATCACATGTAACCATTACATATAGTTAGCATTTACATTTTGTTGGCATTCAACTGTACGCATCTCCTATCTACTACTTGTGTGGTGTGAGAAAGGGATGGGACTGAATTGATCTATTACATTCAGCAAGCACCAAAACATCTAAGATTATTTGGTGATAACCAAACAATACCTAGGGCTCCACTTCTTGTTTATGATCTATATATATGTACCCCTTTTCTTAAGTTTTTTATATCACATATAACATGCCATGACTATCTTAGAGCTCCACTTCTTATATACAATTTCTATGCATTATCTTGTTAATACTTGTGTGGGCAAAGCATTTTAGCCTCAATATCTAGAAATTACTACATTAATGAAAGAAACAAAGCACTATACGCCATTACCATTATGAATAAAAGAAAGCATATTTTTTAGAACACAGGGATGGTGCCCACCATGTGACGTGCCCAATCTCCAGCCGATAACGCAAAACAAGTTGTGGTGTGGCTCAATCTCAACCCTTCGTCCATGATCTGATGGTTAGGAGATGAGATGGGCATCTATCCATTTAGGCTCATAGTATTTTCCGTTACCAAAAATGTGTTACCAAAGTGGTGTATGTGTGTTTATAAGTTATGTACCGTTGGCAAAAATACTGATATACATGCTTATATCAGTAATAGAACAGGTGTGACGTGCCCAATCGCCAGCCGATAACGCAAAACAAATTGTGGTGTGGCTCAATCTCAACCCTTCGTCCATGATCTGATGGTTAGGAGATGAGATGGGCATCTATCCATTTAGGCTCATAGTATTTTCCGTTACCAAAAATGTGTTACCAAAGTGGTGTATGCATGTTTATAAGTTATGTACCATTGGCAAAAATACTGATATACATGCTCATATATATCAGTAGTGTCTAGCCAAAGTTGGTTAGGTTAATTATGGCGGAACCAACTCACCCGGTGTTCAAATTCTATTTTCGGCACGGATGTTGCATTTAGGGTTATAATTCTTTTCAATGGTAGGGGATGTTCCTATCGATAGCGAGGCACCTATATAGTGACTTTGTGACGAAGATCAGCTGATCCATATGGTTTCCTATTTGGACCATGAGATTATCTGGGAGTACGGCATAAAGCTCCACTTTATCTGTATACTTACTTTCATCATCCTCCATTACAAAAAGTTGATCTTTCCAGTTATCATACAAGTTTGTTCACTGTAACATCTGGGCAAATTTCCTTCAAGTTAACGGAATATGTGAAAAAAAAATACATGCTTGGTGTGTGCGTGTTCAATCATGAGCTTAGCCATGCCGTGTTGCAGCACTAGATACGATACAGAACATCTATACAAACACAATATAAGTTGATCATGAGCTTAGCCATGCCGTGTTGCAGCACTAGATACGATGTCTAGCTCTATTCCCCGCTTCAAATATGTGCTTTTTTTGCCAACCATATATCGTAAGGTAAAAAATAAACTTATTGATTTAGTAATTTTGTATTAATTGGTAAAAAAATACTACCACTATCTATCCGCCATGCACCATGGATAATGGGATAGTTACATTTACGCGTGACACATTGATCCTCCGATCCATTGCAAAATCCAAATCTGTGATGCTGACCGAGACAAAACGAAAGGAGAAGCTAATTTGATACAGCCATAGGAGACAAGGCAACGTCCACATGCAGAATCAGGATGTGCTTTCGTCAGGCAATAAATTATTGATATATTGCTGAGGAAAGGAAAAAAATATAGTAGTACAAGTTAATAAAAACAAGATGAATACGACAAACAAAAATACAAGTAAACAAAAGACACTAGTACCTAACAAGTAGAGAGATTGCAGTACGTGCAACAAGAGCTCGTCAGCATCGTCCATGGTAAGACACAGCAAGGAGCCCTGCTTCGAATTGCCGAGCACGCACGACCAGGTTTTGGTGATGGCCTCCTGTAGCCGACATCATCGTCTACGGCCTGACTGACTTCTGCCATGGCCAGGAAGCTCGTCATTACCAACATGCTCACAGCGCAAGCAAAGGTTCATTCATTCCTTCCGCCATGGTCGTCTGGAAGAGATGTCCTTCATTTTTGCTCGGTATGCAAGAGGAGTATTGTGTGGGGTGGTAAAACTGTAAAAGGGGTTACCCAGGGATTTTTTTCACAAACTAAATGGATCCTTTCACTTTTTAGGTATAAAATGAAGGGAAATACTGAAGAGCCAGCCCGAATGTCCAACTTTGTTTAGACTGGATGAATATATGATAACCATGTGTTTAAAATTTTCAAATAATGATATCTAGTTTCTATAATAGCATGAGTTGTACATGAGTAGGACAATCGGGTGGGACCTATAGCAATACTCAAAATGAATACAAAATTTGGGTCCGATCCAAATTCGATCATATCCTCTCTATTTCTAGTTCATTTTCTAGGATCCATTACCACCCCGCGTGTGACCAAGAGATAACGTAAGGCCACCTTGATGGTACGCTGTCATTATTATTATTAAGAGCATCTCCAACCGTTTCCTAAATGAGGTTCCTAAATGGAAATTTAGGATGTGATTAATAAAAACCATTCTCCAACCGTTCTCTATATGAGGTTGCTAAATTTACCAACTCCCAATCCATGGCCTAAAAGTTGCTACATTTAGCCACCTAATTCTTACTCCCAAAAGGATATTTGAACTATTTAGGAAACGATTATTAGGAACGGTTGGAGTGCATGTCTTCTTTTTACTCCCAATAGATATAGCAACTCTCTAAAACAAATCTTTTGGGAGTAAAATTATTGGGAACGGTTGGAGATGCTCTAAGAGAATAGAGCTATAGATAGATAAATAGAGAGAGACTAGAAGTTCACGTATTGGTTGCCAGTTTGCCACCAGCCCACCAACTAAGCAATGGTCGTATATTCTACGCCGTCGATGTGGATCCGACGGCTCACACGTGTGACGACGCAAACAAAACCAACTTCGGCACCCCGCATGAAGATCAACAAAAGACCACCTTTATTATGCTAGTAAGACATTAAATGAAGCCCAGATCAACTATACTACCACAAAAAAGGAGATGTTAGCTGTTATATTTGCTATTGAGAAATTTAGATCATATATTTTGAATTCTAAAGCGATAGTATACACTGATCATGCTGCTATAAGATATTTCGTTTCAAAGAAAGAATCTAAGCCAAGATTGCTACGATGGGTATTGAAGCTACAAGAGTTTGATTTAGGAATTAGAGATAAGAAAGGGATTGAAAATTCAGTAGCAAATCACTTATCTCGTCTTAAATCAGCATCAACGAAAGCAATCATTCATGAGATGCATGAGGAACAATTACATGCATCAAATGATTGTAGAGAGAATTGGATGATGGATATCATCAGAGGTTTCAATGGACAGATGCATCCGATGAACAAAAATACGAGAAGAAGAGTGCGAAGTGAAATGAGAAAATTCATTTGGGCTGACCCATACTTGTACAGATATTGTGAGGACGGGGTTGTACGTAGATGTGTACCTAGAGAAGAACGTGCAAGCATTCTAGCAAAATGTCATTCTTCTTATTATGGGGGACATTATGGTTACTTCAGAACACAAGAAAAGGTATGGGCTAGTGGATTTTATTGGCCAACGATGCATGAAGATGCTAAGAGGTATGTTGCTGGATGCACTCAATGTCAAAGAATAGGTAATGTGAATAGTAGGAATGCTATGCCTCTAAAATACAATCTTCAAGTTGATATATTTGATGTTTGGGGCATGGATTTCATGGGACCTTTTGTAAACTCCCATGGATCTGAATACATAATGGTGCGGTTGATTATGACTTTAAATGGGTAGAAGCTAGGCCATGTCGAATCAGTATCTGCAAGAGAATCAAAGATGATAATGCAAGATCAAATCTTTCCTAGATATGGTGTACCACGTGTAGTAATTATAGATGGAGGATCACATTTTATTGGATTGACTTTACGGGGTTCTTGGTTAAATCTAGAATTGAACATAGGATTGTAACGACATATCATCCTCAAACAAATGGCCAAGCGAGAGATATCAAACAAGCAATTAAAAGAGATTCTACAAGAGATTATTACAAAAGAAAGAAAATATTGGTCAACCAAGCTTAATGGAGTGCTATGGGCATATAGAACAACATTCAAAACTCCAATAGTTATGACACCCTATCAATTTGTCTATGGAAAATCATGTCATTTACTTGTAGAATTGGAGCACAAAGCATATTGGGCATCAAAGAGATTCATTTAGATCTTGATGTTGTGGGAGTAAAAAGAAAAAAGCAAATAAGTGAATTAGAAGAAATGAGACTACGAGCATATGACAATGCAGCAATATATAAAGAGAAAACAAAGAAGTGGTATGACAAGAAGTTGTTGAAAAAGGAATTCAATGAAGGTGATCGAGTACTTCTATTTAACTCAAGATTCAGATTAATTATTGGGCAAGGGCAAATTGCAAAGCAAATAGGACAAACCTTATCTCATTCACAAGGTACTTCCTTCGAGGAGCTGTGATTATTATAAATGGCAAGAAGAATAGGTATACGGTGAATGGACAGCGACCAAAAGTATACCTAGAACCCGACACTTTTGATTTAAAATCATTTGATATGTATTATACTGGATAAAAGTTTGTATGGTCGAGCTTAACGACGTAAAATAAAAGCTTTGTAGTGTAATGTAATGTATGCAAGTTTTGAGTCAACACGGGTGAAACTTATCCTCGTACCGATCGACACGGAGTGTCTTTTTCGCCCATGAATCGTTCTTAAACATGCCTTCGAAATATGTATTGAAATTCCAAATATAAGAGATAGGGTTCTAGTCCAATTGGATATCAAGGCAAAGAAATATGAGGGAAACATCCATGCCATGCATCGGATCATACTACACCTATTCTCGACAAACTCTAAGGGAGGAAGCAATGCAAGGCGACGCATCGGGTAGCAATGTTGGCAGCGCCGGTTGACACACCTCTCGTGCTGATCGGCACAACGACGATCTGCGCCGATCGGCGCATGGAGGGTGCCGATCAGCTCTAGGGAGGAATTGACCCTTCTACAACAGTTCGCACTGGGAAGAAGAGGACATGTTGATCTTCGCAACTAAAGAAAACCCTATTGTTTGGTCGGACCTAAGAAGAAACTTGATGCTGAATTAAGGGAAAAGATCAACAAGGTTCTAGTCCGTAAAGGCAAATCTACGATCATTCATAGAGAAGAAGTTGTTTCTTAAAGATACACCATGGAGAGCCTCTAAGATCTTGACGGGCCATTGACATATCAAGATTTCTTAAATTTTTAGTCTATTGACCAAGGAAGAGAAGGAGGAGTTATATGAGGAGAGTTTTATCATAATTCATAAGGCTAGGCTTCATAGTGAGCATGATATTATCTTGAAGCATCAAGCCAATATACTTGAGAAGCAGAAGAAGCGAGAAGATCAAGAAGAAGTTGAAGAGGAAGATCCAACTTGTTGTTGAAGAGATCCTCTCAAAGCAACTCAACTACTTGGGAGAGTTATGAGCGGAGCAAAATTCACAAGAATAGCTGACTTAGCGAGTTGTAAGTGTTTCTATTATGTTAAGGCTCTTCAATGTGAGACTGAGAATTTCATGCGGGCAGATCAAAACTATGTGCCTAGCAATTTCTTACGTGATGACGGATATCCCGCAATCGAGAGGAGGGAAAACATCAAAGGAGATCAATGATGAGATTAAAAGATGGTTGGACCTAACACGGATCCCCACCGATGATGATGAGCCCGAGGCAAAGAGAGTTAAAGAAACATAAGAGGTTTGACGTTACGCTTAGATTGTCGGCTAAACCACTTAAGAAATACTCGAGTGGGATAGCGATATTGAATCCCTCTACTGCTTAGAAACACATATGTGGGTAAGTGATGGTGAGCCTGGAGATTATGATGATGGTGGTGGTAGCTTTGATCCAATAGAGGAATTTGGTGAAGACACGGTGGTAAAGTGGGAGAAAGAAGTGAATGACGAGTGAAGAACCTGTTGATGCTGATGCTAATGGTGTTAATAATTCAGTCGGGACCAATAACAACATAGGAGGGCAAGCGAGAAGAAGGACACAATGATCGACGCTAGCTACACCGATAGGCACAACCGCCGTGCCGATAAGCACCAAGGGGTCCGAACAGGGTTTCCCCTTATAGAGCTGAATCTCATGAAGTACAACCTCTTGTGTGTTAGCCGAGTATGCGGACGCAAAATTGAACGCCTTCACCTTGATACACAGCAATCCTACAGGCATCAAAACTTGATGTAGACCGCCACATTCTTGACATGATTGACATGAGTGAGACAGATTACTCTTTTCTCCTAAGAAATATAAGAAGGATTTTTAGCATATTAAGGAGGGCTTGGTTTAAGTGACTAGATGGTTAGGTGTTCTTTCTTACAATCGGGACATCGCAAACTTTGAGTGTGGGCGAGGCCTTGCCATTAGTCATAGAGTCTTTTTATTCAGTTTTTCTTGTGTGCTTGTGAGAGAGTCAATGCATGAGAGGTTGCTAAACTATCGTGTAGCGTGAATAATTTCAATGTACTGGAATAAAGTTAGTGTCGGTTGTCAAATTGAAAGTGTGAAACCCCATGTTATTTATCTTGTGTTTTTATGATCGATTGGCTCATTGCTTAGAATAATTGAATACCACTTGGCTTTTCTGCTAAAAATTTGGAAAACCTCCTCTAATAATTATAAGTTGAAGTTTAAAGTACAATGGTCGAGAAAATACTTTATGCAAGAGTGTGTGCATTTCTGCTCTATGTACCTGAATGGAGTTGAATCAAAGATCAGTCGCCCAAGTCGAAATGATGATGCACCCACCGATGATACAAGAACTCAACTGCAAATATTTTCAGCAAGCTGGAAGGCCACTCATTGGTAATGAGTACTGCAATATGGCAATGAATGAGTTAGAGAAAGCTCGAACATATGTCCTAAAGAATTGTGATGAGGTTTCTGAATATGCAAGGTAAGTAATATTATCATAAGTCATTATATAACAAAGTTGCATTATTGAGTATAATATGAATGTACTTTCTGTACAGCATGCACAAGGACTATTTGAGTACCATAAGCAGTAACAATATTGAAAGGCGACATGACAACGAATTCTTCAAATGGTTCAAGCGACGTGTGCGTATCTTTTTATCAGATTCCTTCAATATTATAAGCGTGTCTCTGCAGAAGTTAATAACATATATGTTAGATTGCATATCAATACCTAACCCACCACTTTATACGAGATATTGGAGCTACACTCTAAAGGATGTCCATCTGTTACGGATGAATTATTTACTCTAGCTAGAGGTCCAGATGCTAGAGTGCATCATTACACCAGCTATATGATTAATGGGTGGAGATTCAATACAAAGGATAGAGACATGGTAGTCACCTCACAAAACAGTGGAATATTTGTTAAAGGTGATGATGAGAGTGGAAACAGAGATTATTTTGGTGTTCTAACAGATATAGTCAAGCTAAAGTATGGCAAATATAGTATTGTACTGTTCAAATGTGATTGGTGGGATGCTCAAACAAAAGGAAGAGGTGTAAAATGTGACAGACATGGTTTCACATTAATAAATACTGGTCGTACATCACATGCCAATGATCCTTATATTTTGGCCACACAAGCTGAGCAAGTATATTATGTCAAAGATACCAAAGATCCAAAATGGCTGGTTGTGGTTAAGACCAAGCCACGTGATCTATATGATGTGCCTCCAAATGAGAAGAAAGTGATATTGCAATAGTAGATAAATCTAGTAATGAAGCATGCCAAGAAAATAAGTACATTACTGTTGCTTCAACTGAACCTTTATCAGATGATAATGACAATGTAGTTCTAAAGAGGCAAGATGTCATAGGTGAAACTGTTGCTGCAAATCCGAAGAGACGAAGCAATTCTGTGCACCAAGAAGATGAGGAGGAGGAGGAGGAGGACTCGAAAGTGATGGTCTTGAGTATATTGATTCAGATGATAACAGCGATGATGAAAGTGAAGACAAGATAGATGAAAGTTAATTAGGAACTACTAACTGAAATTGAGAATTAGTTAAATTATGGCACTTTATGTTTCTTTTGTTCAAAGACAATATCCCTTCATCCATTGTGAATGGTGTGAATCCTCCTGCGTCATAATGTTATCATGGCATATTTGTAATTGAATTGTTTTTGCGAAATTGAAACTGATATGCAATATCCATCTAATTTGATTGAGATGCTGAAGACTCCAGCTGAATTAGGCCAATAATAAGAATGGACAGACAACTATAGCTCTAGCTAAAATAAAACAAGAAACATGGATCCGGGATGTCATTGGCCTTGCGCCACTTATTCCTCCATCCCCCTGCTCCCCTGCAGTTCCAGCAACACTCTATCCATCCCTGCTCCCTTCCTTTGTGCCTTAAATGACTCCCGTAACATTTTCCTTTTCATTCTCGGAAAGCTCAATCGACACCCACTGTTCTGCCCCTGTTTCCCTTTCCTCCATTCACTTCCATGATACCAATCGAGCAGCAAAACAAACAGAAAAAAGAAGCAGCTAAAGAATCACAACCTTATCCAGTGGAGGCTTCGGCGGTAGGTGGGAGTGGTCCAGGCAAAAGAACGTGTTCCCCGGCAGCAACGGCGGCAGAGGCGGCAGGCAGGCCGACGGGCACGCAGGATCCACAGCCGCGCATCCTCGCGGTGGCAGTACCTGTTCCTGGCGAGCCTTGCGGGCGTGCTCCCAGGCGGTGACAGCAGCACACGGGGTGGCGGGCTTGGGCCGTAACTGAGCACCCTCAAGGGCATGGCGTCATGGCGACCTTCAACACAGTTTGTGCCGCTGGAAGTGAATAGAGGAAAAAGAAGCAGGGCCAGTAGAACTACAAATGAGCTTTGGATTGCTTACGGGATGGCAGTAATCCAACTCTCCCCTGTCTCTCTAGTGGGTAAGGCAGTGGTAGGGGAGCACAACTATACAGATAACGCAGGAGGTTGTCGTAAGGATACAAGTAATGTCAACTCTCACCGGACTAATATTATTTTAATCCTTTTAGTTTTCGAATTTAATTTTTTTGAAATTCTTATTTAGGTATAGACCTATTATAATCACGATAATCTAATATAATTTCACAATTATCATCACATATTGCTTTTTCTATCATAATCACATTAAAATTGCATTATTGATATAATTTATCACTAATATGATTTTTTGTGAGGAAGCTTTCCTCACTTTCGACACATAACGTGACAATACATCGTATCGTTACTAATCGACATCACTATGAGGATGAAATTGGCCACTAATTTAAAGAAAAATGACACTTACTATTCCATCACTAGTTATAAATGAAATAGTGATAGCAATATAATCAGTCACTATAAATATTGTCACTATAATATATAATTGTGACTATATTATTTTTTCTCGCTATCTATAATGAGATAGTGACACCATAATGCTTCATCACCATTTTCATGTCACTGATATAGCATGTTGTGACGAAAAATCAGTTTCTCACAAGTTAGAATGGAAGTAGTGACAATTTTGTGATTCATCACATTAAAATGGTCACTGGAAACATAATTGGTGGCGAGAGATAATTTTATCACAAATTACTCACAAAATTGTGATGAATATGAGATTTGTCACTACATATAGGCATAATAGTGACTAAAAAATATTTATCACTATAGTCTATCACAGAAGGGCAGATCCCCTGTAGTGCTATTACATCAGCTAAGTGTGTTGAGAGTAGGCTACAGAAAAACTGGTTAGATTGTAAGTGACTTTGTCAACTTTAATGCTCATGATTTCGACTAAGCTAAGAAGGAATAATCCACTTTGTTTACCTCTATAATTTCTAGTCATCCTTGTCCATTTGTCTCTTGCTACAAATAAACCCATATGTCATTGTTTCTCCCCCTCCTTGATACAACCTATGATCAAAAGTAAAGGGAATAAAAAATCTGCTGACAATATAAGTTGAAATCTGTTGCCCATGAAGGAAGGAGACTGAAGATATAAAGTAAATGAAAGATCAAGAAAATTTAAAGCTTGTGCTGATCGGCACATACTGTCCCGATTGGCACAACCTTGTGATCTGTGCCAAATCGAAATCAGAAGGTTTCCAAGAGCACAAAAGTGATTGATAAATCGAAAAAGTAGAAATAAAGAAATTATGTGATCATTCTTAAATTAGTTGCATTGTTCCATTTGTTTCCACAATGACCATTGTATTTCTCATCGGTCCTACATAATCCCTTTCTCTCCATCATCGTGATGTTTTGTGATTCTTTTCTGGGACAAATTCTTCTTAGTGGACATGATTTTGCAAATTGTTGACATAGTTGTTCTAATGGTTTAATTAAGTAATATAGCCCTCCAAGATCCACATATAATCCTTTATTAGATAGGAGAGGGAAGGACATACACTTGAGCGATTAAGAGGAGACCAAATACTTGATTCTTCATACTTAAATGAAATGAGGAGAAGAAAGAAAGATTATTTTGAAAAGGCCTTGTGGAAGTTCGATTGATTTAAGTATGATATACAGTCTGTTTTTGAAGAGATAAGAGAAGATTTTTGTGGTGGAGCAACAAGTAAATAAGATGATTGGTACTAGAAACATAAGGACAATGTGAGAGTTTTTGCTACATGATTGAATTTTTACTAGGCTTTGTATCGCTCGAGGACTAGCAATGATTTGAGTGTGGGGAAACTATTGGTGGTTTCTAGATGCCCATTCTATCTATCAAAAAAGGATGTTTATATCTTGGATCGGTTATTTAAATTAACAATTGACCCCATAATTGTATATATTTGAAGTTGTTCTATTTTTATGTGTAATACATGGAATAGATGGAATATGAAACAATTTTGGATAAAGGCTAACGAGCAAGGTAGAAAAGACAAGAAGATGGGTTGTGCGGTTCGACACGTCCCCATGCCAATCGGCACAATCAGGAGAAGCCCAAGTAAAAGAGCCCAATCCGAGAAGAAAGATGGCCCAACCCAATGTGAATTAGAGTTGGTGGATGCCTAGGGCAGAATTGTCGAAGATAAAAAGAAGAGAAAAATAACCAAGTAAGGGGCCGATGATCGAAGTGAAAACTACTGCAAAGCTAGAGTTTCGAGATATCGGCGGCGAAAGGCGATGAACACCGATCGGATCTACCGAAGGGAGACCCTGTCGATCAGCACCATCATCTGCGTCGATCGGGACACGCACGTTCAGCGTCATTTCTCATCCCTTCACCATATTTAGTGGAATGATGAGTGAGTAGTCTCATATTCTCTTTTCTAGTGTGGGGATCTAGCTATGTAAACTCTTATGCTTGTTGAAACTCTCTTGATGAATTCTCGCCTATGTCGTGCACTCAATTACAATAAAGATGGATGCATCTATTTATACCCATGAGTGTGAATTTCAATTATACTTTTGCTCACCATATCGTACAAGAAACTAGTGGGGAGCTAATAGCCGCTTGCATGTGACAAGCCGGGGTGAACGAAACCACCATGTCTTATAGAATACTAAATGTATCATCTAAGCCAATAAGATTGAATTTGCATGCTAGTGAACCAATCCTAAGGATAAAATCCTTAATTATCTTGTTACACCTTTCTTAGCAATTATTGTTTTACATTTTTGTCATTAACACACACATACATCCATTGCAATATGTTAGTAATTAATCATTAGTAAAGGTTCCGCTTGTTCTTTGCGGATTATATTGGATTGAACCTTGGAATACTCTTATTAAAAAAGAGCTATAATTGTACACCGTCCTCTTGCGGTATATAAGTGAGTGCGTAGTCACGGCCAACACTAATCCAAGAAAGTTCCCGACGATGGGGGCTGCCCGGAGGACGCAATTCTAGAGAGTTTGTCAACATAGCGTTGTCCTTACGCAAGGCATGCCACACTTTCTATCCGAGGAAGTGTTTTTTGAGATGTCGAACCTCTACGAGGTAGGCAGCCATTTGCTGCTCAAGTGACTAGCATGCCTTCATGGTTTGATTGACGATTAACCGGGAGTCGCCTTTAACAAGTAAACATTGAATGCCAAGGTCCACTGCAATGCGCAACCGGGCGATAGGTTGTCATACTCTGCCATGTTGTTAGTGGCTTTGAAGTGGAGCTGGATCGCATAGCGGAGTTTGCCACCAGTCAAGGAGTAGAGGACAACTCCAGCATCGACTCCTCGAAGTGTGAGGGAACCCTTGAAGAAGACTATCCAGCAGTCCTTCGAGGTGTCGTCGTCTTGCAACCGTGTGCTTAACTCTTCGCGATCGATGTTCGGGATCGGTGTCCATTTGGTGATGACTCGACTAGGGCCCGACTTTTGATTATGTGCGTGCTGACGAAGCTGAGATCAAACTCGATATCTCGACCGCTCATTTGGCAGCACGACCCGTGGCTTCGCGGTTGTGCAAGATTGCCTTGAGGGAAAAGGAGGTAACCACACGTATGGGGTGGCATTGGAAGTAGTGGCGTAGATTCCGGGAGGTAGCCACGAGGGCATACAACATTTTTCAATGATGAGGATTCCACATCTTGGCATTCCGTAATACCTGCTGACGAAGTATACGGGGCATTTGACTTTCCTTATATGGGTTTCTTGTATTTGTGCTTCCGGGCTGTTTTCTAGTGAAATCGCCATTTCGGCCCTCGTTCATTGCTAAGGTTGGAGTCTAAGCCCTCGGGTCGATTGGTTATTGATGGTCATGGGAGTCACGGTCGTGCTTGTCGTGGTGCTAATGGTCCCTGGGTGGGACCCGAAGTTTGCCATGGGCGGAGCCCCGAGCGACCCTTATTTGTTGTCGAGGTTGGAGTCGGAGCCCCTGGGTCGGTTAGGGTGGAGACCCCAGTGTCGACGGTGACCGCGGGAGTCATGGTGGCATCTTGGAAGTGCATCTAGGCTCTTCATTATGGTTTTGACTGATTGACATTATTACAATTAAAAAGGTCTAATATTTCAAATGAGCTTGTACAAAGTTGAGCAAAGAAGTTGACAAAGAAGATGAAGAAAAGCCAACAAAGTAGCAAATCTTGGAAAAAGGAGAATCTTTGCTCAAGATCAAGGCGTATTGTTTTTTTGTTTTCTCTTGAGTATAGGAGCTCTGTACTATCAAGAGGGACAAAAAAACAAATAAGCATGAGATACGAAGTGCTCAAAATATTCTCCTAAAGCCAAAAAAATTCTATTTTCACATCAAAAGAGTCGGACAATATCCGACTCTATCGGATTTCCGAGTCGGACTCCGGAGCGCTATACAACACATTCAAAAATCTCGAGTGGAACATTATCCAACTTCATCGCATATTGGAGTCGGACTCCAGAGATGATGTGAACCCGCGAGGGTTTTGGTGTCGATCTTTCGATGAGAGTTAAAAGCAATTCAATTTGGTGGGTTGAAACAACGCTCATCGACCGACTACAACCGTGTGAAGATGTTGTGGCTTAGCAACCGATACACCTTCTCCAATGGTTGTCGCGATCTTATGGAAGTGCGACCACCGACCACGAGGGCACTCGTCCAGCAAGCAATTGAAGAACTAGCAAGAACAAGTAAACAAGTACTGAAATTTTGCGATACCCCTCTTGGGGAATACACTTGTATACGTACCGATCCCAAGAACAGTAGTTGGTACACACGTAGATAATCCAAATCTGATACAACTACCTTTATTAATTCCTTAAAGGAAGATGGCTAAGGAACATGGTCTGGATTACAAACAAAGAGGTGGATAGGCCAACCCCGGATAAATAAAAACACACTAAAAAGCTTCGTAAACTCCATAGGCAACTTCGAGCGAAGGATGCGATGATGAAGACATTGCCATACTAGATGCACTCAAGCTAAAGTCTCCTCCAAGTTACAAGTTGCCTCCAAATCAGCCGTCGCGTCCGATTTAGATTTAGCAAACCTCCCGCGATGGTTTCGATGATTTCTCCTTCATACGACAATCGGAATGAGGCGTTTCTAGAGGCGTTGGAAAGAAGATGACGACGTGCTCGTTATGGTTCCGGTACCAGCTTCGGAACCTTCGTGGATCATTTTGTGTGATCACGAAAATGTGTTGCGTCACCTGTTTGGGCCGTCTCGGCCTTGTATCGTCTCGGGCCATAAGCCCATGTTGTGGGCGCCCGACCTGGTTCGCCCTCAACCCTAGGACGTCCCTAGACTATAAAACTCAGTAGTCACCGTCGTTTAGACTTGGGTTTTGTTTAGTTCGAGTTTTCTTTAGAGAAACTACCATTGATTCATTGTAACTGTGGTGACTAGTCCTTTTACTCGTGATCCAGGGCTCCTGTTCTTGTTCTTCTCGATCGTGTCAATTAGTCTTTTGAACTGAGTACTTGAACTCCACTTATATTCAAGTATTCATTCATATTTGCAATTTCAGATTGCGTGTTTATACCTGCTTGCTTGTGTTCTCGATTTGCTTGCAGGAAAAGCCTTTTTGGCGAGGTCAATCAAGTTGTGCTAGGTTGATAACCAACAGGAGCGGTGGTGTAGCGGTTGTAGGATCAAATCGTGTTGATTTGAAGCCGGATCGTCAATGTCGAGTCTCCGACTTGTGCTTTGGATACTTATTAAATTTTGTTAATCTATTTCCGATCTTGCTAATCCTTGCTTTCTTTTGAGCCTACCTATAGCTCCATATACATCCTTCGATCAGTGTCTTTGCAATCTGTTACACCCAAGCTCAACAACTGATTTTACCATCGTGTTGGCTTTGGTAAGAACACTTGTAAGACGGTAGTAAGTTGTTTCTATTTTTGCTTTCCACTACCACACATCCCATTAGTTGTTAATCGGTTAGGGATAATACCTTTATGTTGTCTTCTGTCCTTAGTACATCGTAGGGAAGAGGATTCTTCGCAATCCCCCATGGATTTTGTTTATTGTGTGTCTAAAGCCGAGCTTACACGGTTTGGTGAAGAGCAACACACCTTCTGCTCATGGGCCGTATCAACGGCCTCGATGACTTGGATTGAGCATGTGTAGAACTAACCACGAGTGGGAGCGACCCCGTGATGTCGATGATCGTGATGTAGAGCGTCTACACCATAATCGTACGGTCCGGGAGGTAATAATAATCATGCTAATAATGATGCTTTTGCAAAAGCTAGATTTACTACGCTTCCTTTCGTTGGTACTGCTGATCCGGATGCTTATTTAGAATGGGAACTTGCTGTTGATAAAAAAATTTATTATCATTTAGTTCTCGCTGAACATAGAGTTAGACTTTCAACTAGTGAGTTTACTCGGTTTTACCCTTTTCTCGGTGAAATGATCTTTGTAATACTCCTAATCCTATTATTCCTGAATCTTGGATTGTTTTAAAGCAAAGCATGAAATCTCGCTTTGTTCCTCCTTGTTACCAACATGATTTGTGTTTAAAGTTATAAAACTTAAAACAAGGTGATAAGTGAGTAGAGGATTATTATTAAGAATTGCTTATAGGTTTAGCACGTTGTGGTATACATGATGGTAATGAGGAAATTTGTACTAGATTTTTTGGTGGTTTCAACCGTGATATACATGATATTCTTGATTACAAAGAGTGGAACATGTTCAGCCAATTGTATCACCTTGCTCTTAAAGCTGAAAGAGAAGTGCAGGGACGCCGTGATATTAACCCTTTCGGGTCCAACACTCGGGAGGTCTTTTTAGCAGCATTCTGACTTTGACAAGGCGAAGTTTTCGGCTTCGAAGCCAACAACACCATCGCCTTCTACTACCACTACTTTGGAGGTGAGTAGTTTACCTTCTATGCAATCACCGAGTGCCAAAGAAGGTTGGACAAAGTGCTTCGACCAGCAGTTCAACCAATATTGTGTGCCACCGCTGCAAGGGTATGGGTCATGTCATGAAGGATTGTCCTAGTCGTCCTACAAACATTGTTGTCCCCGATGGAGACGGATATGAAGTGCTATTGATGTTAAAGACGATTCGAAGCCGGATCATCAACGTGTAGTCCTCAATTCGAGTTTACCCTTCTACCTCTCGGAAGATGAACCTACAACATATCGCGCGACCTACTCATCGTCTCCATAGTAATCTACATCTTCATGTGAATGGTTAAGCAATGGGTGAGTACATAAGGTATTCAACAAGCTCTACCATTAGCAAGGGTATATAATACATGCATTTAGGATTGTAGTCAAGGTAGGGGTAAGGGTTTTGCGGAAAGCGTGAAATGCAAGGGCTCGCTATAGAATCAAAGGGGTTTTGTGGGAGGAAAACAATTTGCAATTTTAGTTGGTTGTACCTAAAGGAGATATTTATCAATCCCGATAGTTTCCACAATTTTAGTTGAGCCTTCCGACCGAAGGTCATAACAACTCGACAACCAATGCCACTACGATTTCCAAAACATGGGCACAAGGGTGCCCACTCACACATCAAGGGTTTAATTAATATTTGTGGCTAATCAACGAGAACTCGAGGTTTGGTGTGTCAATATACCATGACAACGGACATCCAGCTTAGTTTTATACACTCTACATAGGTTGGTACACTTTAGCCACAAGCTATATGTTCTTAGCTACGAAACACATAATGCTGCCACCACAACTAGGCTCGCCCACAAGTTGACCACGACTACCTAGGGATCCGATGGATATGACACCAAGGCATACCGTCCACCATGTGTGCCAAGTACTCGGACTTCACCAAGAGTGATCCCTAGACCTCCGTAAACTACTACACCCGATGGAACTTCTTGCTGCGTAACCCAAGGTTTGGTGTTCTGTCCCGCCCATAACATGTTCCGTGGTTGTACGCTAAATCACCAATTTGGGGTCCGAGAACCGGTCCTTATATGGCATGGCAAACACTCGTCCATGGTAAATGGACATACACCTAAACACCAAGTACTAAGAGTTTCGCCCACGACCAGTAGTTCCCCACCCAACTTCACCTTAACACAGTTGGTCTATCACCCACCCATCAACACACACCACCAAACTCATTTTAACACATTTTCGCAAAGAGGGTGTATGATGATAATAGTAACAGCTTCCTAAACGATGCAATAGCGTCACTCGTTAACTAAGTTAACGAGTAACATCTATGTTGATCTAGGGTCTAAATGGCCAATCAAGGGTTTAATGTTAATATCTATAGTGATGAACACTAACATACAACAAGTGGGTCCGTAATAAAATAATTACAAGGAATAATGCATAGTAAGAATAAGCTTCCAAATTAGGTGCGAGATGAGCAGAATAATAGGAGCAATCATGATCAATGAATAGATAGAGCTTGCCTCTTAACGTGTCCATGAAGTCTTCCTCGTAGTCCGGGTCCTCGGTCTCCTCGCTCTTGGTTTTCCTCGTCTACGGACGACGTTACTCTACGTGAGCTATTGTCACATAAAATAACAATGAGAAAAGATAATAATAAAGAAAATCCAGATAAAATAGAGTGGAGAGAAAGGCTCCAGGGGCTAGGGTTTGTTACAACGATTCTAACGGCGTCGGAATCGTCTCGAAAAGGAGCTACGGTTGCACGCTTATGGTTGTCGGAAGTTCTAGGGTTGTTTTTGTAAAATGGACATGGCTTCGTATAAAGGAAGGGTATGTTTGTGACTTTCTAGACAATCGGAGGGCAAAAATGTAAAGTGTGCATTTTCGCTCGGGTAGGGGGTCTTATGAAAAATCTATGGGCTTATTTCTAATGCTAGAAAACTACGGGGGCTAAATGTAAATGTGTGGGTTAAAGGGATTTAGGAATTATTTTCTAATGAGAAATGGCACGGAAAATGATGGGGCGTTGATCTAAGATCCGATAGCTCGGATTTGAATAGAGAAAATTCCTTTCTTGACCTCCTTAAAGTTGTTGGTTCCTTTCTTCTCCCAATTTTTTTGAAGTTCCCTATTTGGCCTCAAAACCAAATTTGGTTCCCTTTTGGGCCCTTCCGTCCATTCTAGCACTTAACGGTGTTGGTGTTAAGTAACAGGTGAAATGATCATACTGCCCTCGATGATGAAATGATGCTGAAATTCTTATGTTCTCATGTGTAGTGCTGAAATTATGTAAAAAAATGATGCTGAAATTTCCACCCACAATAATGTATACATTTGGTGCAAAAGTGATGGATTTATGTGCAAACATAATCCGAATTTTAGCGAAATTATGAAATAAAAAATATAGCACAAATTCTATGGAACCGATACATAATACTTCAACAGAAATAAAGAAAAAAATTTCGCAATCGGGGACGGTATGGTCATTTCACCTGTTACTTAACACCGTTAAGTGCTAGAATGGACGGAGGGGCCTAAAAGGGAACCAAATTTGGTTTTGAGGTCATGTAGGGAACTTTAAAAAAAATTAAGCCAGGAAAGGAATTTTCACATTTAAATAGGACGAAGGGTACACTCTTTCTAATCTTGGCCGTCGGCCCTGGATCCAAAGGTGGAGGGACGCCGACGGTAGGCGGCGGTGCGGGCCGGGGATCGTCGTCGGGCTCACCGAAATCGTCGGCGGTGGCCGGACGGAGGGCCAAGTTACATGCGCACTAGGTTGTGGGCTCTACGAGGATAGGCGGAGCCGGTGGTGGGGTCGTGTGAGTACGGTGGTGCTCGGGGCGATGTCGCGAGCTCGCCGGAATGGCCGCGGCCGTGCGCGTGTGATGGGAGGGGTCGGGCGAGGCTAGAATTGACCGTGCGACGGTGTCGGGGAGGTGCGCCGTGTAGAGGCGAAGCTAGGGGAGGGCTCGACTTGGATAGAGGGAGGCTATGGCGGCGTAGCGACTAAATGGGGAAGAGGTGGTTGGCAACGGTTGGCGGCGAGGCGGAGGGAGGAGGGGAGTGAGGGGTCTAGAAGGCGGATCCTTTCCTCGCGAGTTCCGCCGGCGGCGGTGGGCTAGACAGCAAGGAAGGGGGCTTTTATAGGCCAGGGGTAGAGATGCGTCCATGGCTCGGATGACGGCCACGGCGGCGAGAGCGTGGGATGTGGAGAGGGAGGGGGCCTACTACGGCGGTGGGGGAGAGCGGATGGTGGAGGCGAGGCCACGACGGCATGCACGCGTGGCGACGACCGGAGGGCGCGGTTGGCTGGGAGCGGGGACGAAAGGGGGGCCAAGGCGAGGCGACGTCTCGGCGCGGCATCGTGGTCAAGGCGATAAGGGTGGCGGAGGTGCCGTTTAGCGCCGACGGTGTCGAGGCGCGGCGTGGCGGGCGGCGAGCGCGGCGCTACGAGGAAGCCGACGCGAGTAGAGGTGGGGGACGCATGGTCGGTGTCATCTATGTATGCCTCCATATTCCTTCCGAGCTGGGAATCAAGGATGATCACGTTGGAATATGGGGCCCGAGTTCTTGAGACCGAAAGCCGGCTTACATAACAAAAGCTCCCGACGGGAGTTATGAAAGCAGCTTTTTTCTCGTCTTTTTTAGCCATACAGATTTGATGGTACCCGGAGTACGTATCAAACATACACAAAAGCTCACACCCTGCTCTAGAGTCGACGATAGAGTCAATGTGGGGGGGGGTAGAAATGGATCTTTTGGACACGCCTTGTTCAAGTTGGTGTAGTCCACACACATCCGAAGTTTGTCGTTGTTCTTCGGGATGACCATCGAGGCAACACCCGTCATATGAGGCCTCGCTTTGGTGAGTTGCTAGATTTCAAACCGAATAAAGTCTTCGCGTTCTAGGGCTTGCCTCCGTGCCTTCCGCTTAATCGGTTTAGTAGCAGTGGTCAACCTTTAGCTTGTGCTCAATCACCTCCATCGGTATGCCCGACATGTCGGCGTGCTGCCAAGCGGATACGTCCCCATTGGCTTGGAGGAAGGCAATGAGCTCGACGCATTCGCGTCCCTCGGTATATTGGGATTAAAATATCGATAAAAGATGTGAAATGAACTCTTTTAATTGTTGGGGGTAAAACAACCAAACGATAGTTCAGGGTTATCTCAACTTTGCTCATACTTTGAGGGACTAAAGTGAACTTTATCCTATTATCAAAGCCTCTCGTGGTCGAGATTTTTACTATTTTGCCCATGGAACCATTGGGCTGCGTTATAATGCCCATCTGTCGTTGAGCTTCGCTGTTTTACCCACCAAACCAACATCACAACCGGTAGAATGCTCCAAGACACAATTTTGGACCAAAATGCCTCTCCTCCTTCTTCCTCCTAGCTAACAACCATGGCCACCCCGGCATGCGGCAAGGCCGCAGCACCACCGCCCTCCCACACCACCGCCTCCGCAGCTGCGCGCAGTGGACGTCGACCGCCCGACCGGGCCGTCTCCGCATGCGACTAGGCGAGAGCGCCGTCGTTTGCCTAGGTTGGCTCCTCCGCGCGGTGAGGCCGGAGCACCTCCGATTGGCCAACGCCTCCTCGCGTAGATCCGCGTGATGAGGCCGGAGCGTCGCCTTGCGCCCGGGCCGTCGCCTCCACGCGTAGATCCCCGCGACGAGGTCGGGCCGCTCGACTAGACAGACCTCCGCGAGCGGAGGCTAGAGCACCACACCGCCCGCCCAAGAATCGGCTACCACCCGCCAACATCGTTCCGTGCACGCCGGGTCGTGGCCACCGTCCCGCCGCACGCTAGCCCTCGGTGCGAGGTCATGATAGGTCGCAATACCGCCGCCCTTCCCGGCCCATGCCGTGCCGCGGTGAGCTTCGCCGCGGTAGGACGCCGGCCGGCCTACCGAACCATGGTTGCGGCCGCCACCCTACGCCGACGCGCGTAGTCGTGACGCCGGCTCGGCTATAGCCGGCGAGCTCATTCACGGCCACCCGAGATAGTGGACAACCAAAAGAAGAACGGAGCATTTTCGTCTCTTGTGCATTTTGCGGGTTACCACTACATCGGTTTTGCGGGCAAAATAGCGAAAGTCCAATGATATTGGACATTATAGGCAAAATAGCGAAGTTTTTTCAAAGACTGGACGTTATAGCAAAGTACCACCGGTTGGGTGGGTAAAATAGCAAAAAAACTCCTCGTGCTCAAAACCTAAAATACCAATAAATCTCCTGCTTTCTGGGGACAGCCCGAGGAATCCTAACCCAAGGGCAAGGCCGCAGCGGCGATTGCGGGCTAGGGTGAGGCGAGCTGCAGCACGCGGCGCGGGTGCGTAGGCCAGGTCGATGTGCGCTCAGCCGGCACAAGCGTTCGGCCAGGGCGACGCGGCGCGGGCGCGAGGGGGAGAGCGAGGCGGGCTCAGGGGGCGCTGATCGTGCGGCCAGGGTGAGGCAGCGTGAGCTGCGGCTAGGACGAGGCACTCTCGGACGGCGCGGGCGCGCTGCGAGCACGCGTCTCAGGTGCGCGTTGGGGTCGAAAATCGCAATGCCCTGCTCGTGCTCAGATTTCAAGTGTTTCTGTTTTTTTTTCATTTTCAAGCCTTAGCTGAAAATCCTTGAAATTCCCCAAAAGAAGCCCAAATTGCGCATAAAGTCATTTTTATCTTACTAGTTTAATTTTGCCGGTCAATTGGGCCTTTGAGCTAATATCCACCGCCGACAATCTGTAGTGGCGGTCGTCTGTCTCCTGGAAGAAACGGAACAGAGTGAAAGGGTAAATGTCTGAATCTTCGTTTTTGCACTTGCTTTCCTTGTTGTTCATCAAGTTTGCTTAAAATTTAGATAAAATGCTGCCGACATGTTGCCAAGGTTTGGTTAAAGTTATGATAAAATTTTAAATTAATGTAATGCATATTTCAAAAATCAAATTAGTTAAAATTCTTCCACAAATTCCCTCAAATATCTGAATTTCAGTTTCATATTGCTAGTACAGAAAACAGGGCTATATTTGCAAAATTTGGTATAAACAAGTCTAATTTTCCAAAGGGAACAGGACTCACTTGTTGCTTCAAATTCAAAAAAGAGGATCAATTTTGCAAAGTTGATATGCTACGTCTACTTAAAGCGTCATAGCAAACAAACAAAAGCTGACATATCAGATTTCGCAAAGTTGAGTTGCAAAGAGGACCGATTTTGGAAATAGTAAATGTTGTTTGTTTATTGGAATTAGGAGACTGGAGTAATAATTGAGTGAAAGTTATGTGTTTAGTTGAAGACGGTTACATCTCCACTTCGATTGTCACTTATGTTCCAATTCTCTCCAGCTATAAACCTACTGATCGAATAGGGGAAAGGATTTTCCTCATTATTTTTCTGGCTGAATTAGCATCACCTTTCAAATGCAGGATTGAGGCCAAAAAATGAACTCGCATACTTAATTCCTCTACTTTTTTTTCTCTTATTTTCTTGCTAGTAATTAGTAGTGAATTTATTGTGTATCTGACATTGTTGATGTAAAAAATAACACTTATTTTTTACCAGATGAAATTTTAAGTTTCACTCCGTTAATACAACTGTCTTCTACTGCAGGTTGGTAGACGAAAATGGACCTTATATTGCCGTTTACAGTTGGAGATTTAGTGGAGTCAAGATCATTCTCTCCAGGTTTCCGGGGAGCATGGTTCCGTAGCAAGGTAAATCTTGTAATCTGGCAGTCCTGTGTATTGTATGTATTATTGTCTTCCCTGTCCCCCTTCGTTAGTAAATTCCTTGAAACTATTGCTAATTTTGTTTTTGAAGTTTCATATGCTATAGCAAAGAATTTTCTGTTACATGATTTCTACAGTATTTGGCCACTACTAGTAAACGGATTCACAAACTACTTGAGCTCCCATTGCATCCGTTGGATGGAGAGTAGTCTAGTATAGGAATTTGTAGCAGAGAACACTTAAATTTACCCTTTTCTTCACTAGGAGTAAAATACATTGGCTACCCCAAAACATGTATTGTTATGCCATCTATTCCCCTTACGAATCTACTCAACTTGTACAGTTCTTTTATTCTCTTTTAATAAAATCGCAGTAGGAGTCTCTCGTACTGCTTTCAAGTAAAAAAAAAAAAAGAATCTACTCGCAACGTGTGGCACACATGCACAAATAGTTCTGCACCTCAGCCTGCTTCACATCTACATTTGCCTGTTGTGGTTATTTTGTTTTACTATAAGTCATCAGGTGCTCCTAGACACTAATTTTTGCCGCAATTTGCTAATTTCTTCATGATCAATAGATTAATGGTTGTTTCTTAATTGGTTATGTGATGTCCATACCGAGGTTGGTCTCATGATTGACCAAAAGAACTACTGCTCCAAGACCTTGCTCACCACCTCCTGGTATTTGGTGCTGCTGGCACTGTACTACGCTGTCATGTGGAATTCTTGCTTGCAATTAGTTGCGAATCAAATGTAACGTTTGACAAAATGATGTATTCATGTATCTGTATCCGCTGGATACCGATGTATCGGTATCTGTGCTCAAAGGGTGGGTGGATGCAGACTGCCCTTGTTTGGACGTATTGCAAAATGCAAACCATTTAATATTTAAGGGTTGCTTTTTCATAGTTCTTGTTCCAGTGTACCTAGCTGATAGTGGGATAAGTTCAGGGATGACCAATGTGTTCCAGTCGTCTAGAAATGAGGTTGTTATTAGTATATTTTAGCCTTGGATGAATAACTTAAACAGTTTTCACCTTAGCATAAATTAAGTTATGCATCTTGATAAATTCTTGGAAAAATTCTACTTTACTCTCCAGAACAATTCATTGTGGCCGTTTCATCCCCTAAGCAAAATCACAGCTCAATTTACTCCCTGAGCAATTCAAGTTGGTGCAATGTACCCCATATAAAATTCATGTTTTCTTTTTCTCCGTATACAAGTTGAATTTGATTCTCAAATTTTGCTTGATGATAGTTGACACAATATGGTATATTAAAAAATTATAACATATTGTTCCCTGAAAAAATAACAGATTCGTTGAATACTGTTTTCATGGTTTACTAGCAATTAACAATATCAACATGTAAAAAATATCAAAATAATATGTTATTATTTTTTTTAACATAGGTTGTTGTGTAACCTGTCATCATATGAAATTTGAGATTCAAATTCAACTTGTATGCGGACAAACAAAAAAGTCAAACCACAATAGGGGGTAGATTGCACTAACTTGAATTGGTCAGGGGAGTCAGTTGAGCCAAGATTTTGTTTAGGGGGTGAAGCGAACAAAGTGAATTGTTTGGGGGAGTAAGATGGACTTTTCCCTAGAAGTTTCTTTCATATACATGTACTACCAAGGAAATGATGGATTGGTTACACACTTACACTTACACATTCTGTTTTCTCAACAATTGACCTAACCCTTTATATTAAAATTTAATTTAGTTATACTTATTTAAGTGGCTGCTGCAAACTCCATACTTCAGCAGTACTATGGTACTAGCATATTTTATAACAGGGTGATTAAGTATTATTATTTTGGATCTAGCATTTCCTACGTCTATTGGCATTGTGCCACAATATTTTGAAGCATATATTGAGGACCGGATTCTATCTGGGTTGATCATGATGTCTCTTAACTTTGTTTTCTTGGTTCCTTTTTGGTGATTATCTGTATAGCCACTTTTACTCCTTTTTAAAGAAAATTAACAAAAGGGGCCTCCCTGCTTTTTTCACTGTCCAGAAAAGATAAATGACTGTAGATTTAGTCATGATGTTAAAAAATATTACTATGTTTCTTAATTTGCATATTGTTACTATTTGAATAAACTGCGTTGTTATTAAAACATAAAAGTGGCAGTACACCCATGAGTTGTTTCTGCTCACCGTCAGTAGGTCTAATGCTCACAAAAGAAGCCAATAGTCATAGCAATCATGTTACTTAAGAAATTTTCAATAAAACATTTAGGTACTGTTATTGATGTTAGGATAGTTTATGTTATTGAATTTTTGTATTCTTGTAGTAGATGTACAGCCACATTGACTATATTTTTTTGATATAGAATCTATCTTTTAATAGACAGGTACTAAGTTATTCAATTCTTTCTTTTCAGATAAGCTTCATGTCTGTAAGGCAAGGTCATCTGGAATGTCTTCTGGAGTATATTGACTTTCCAGATGAAAGTAACTTTTTTGGTCTTGCTCTGCTGTGCATCTTGTTTCCTTAAATCTGGGGATACAGTAATATATAATTGTTAGATTCGTTTGATATTCAAATTTGAATTCACAGTTTTTTTTTCTTAATTGGTACTTTATCTTGTACTTCGCCAACTGGTCATACAGGTATAGCAAAGAAGAAACTCCATTACTTGGTCTCAACACTCAATTACTTGGTCTTACATTGGAACGTTGGACCCACTTCAAAAATCCTGAAAAGGAAATTACTTCAAAACACCAAAAAAGGAGAACTATGTTTTAGGATCCTGAAAAAGATGTTTTTAATTATTTTTCCATGTCCAGTTACGCGACCCTTGTTTCTTAATAGCACATATTGCACTTATTCCTAAGAAGCCAAACTACTTGAAGTGTAGTGCATACGAAATTGGAAGGTTTAGTTCATACACTGCAGAGAGCAACGAAACAAGCTGTGGCTGTGAACTCTGCATGATACAAAGCCTGTCCATTTTTTTAATTTGCAATAAGGGTAAAAGATTTAACCATGAAATAATATGTGCATAAAGCATAAAATCACATTCACAACATGCATGGTTTATTTTGAAACTTTGGGATATTGTAATCTATTTGTCCCATCAGAAAATGGAAATCATGAAAAAGTTGTTGAACCATAAGTGAATTGGATAACTTTTTCTATCAGCTTAGGCTTTTGAGTGCAACTGGTTGGTGTATAGTAACTTAACAAAAGTATCACTGTCTTTATGAGTATTTTGGTCTGTTAGTTTGGTTATACTACCATGAGAAAGCCTGTTTCTTACTGTTTATACTAGTCCTTGATACTTACAGATTCCTCCTTTTTTTCACAGAGAAGACATGGACTCGATTATATAAAATTCGCCCAGGATTTCGTAAGCATAAATCAAGTGAATTTAGGGATATCATGATACGACCTACCTTTCCACAGTGGTACTGGGAGAATGAAATACCTGACCAGCACCCAAAAACTGATGTTATGGCAATTGTTAGCGGTCCATGGAAAGTAGGTGACTTGATCGAATGGTGGTTTACTGAATGTTACTGGAGTGGGAAAATTATTGAACTACTTGGCGATGAGAAAGTTAAGGTAATACTTAACTGTATGTGTATAGTGTAGTTAATGAAAATTGTCAGCTTCTATCACATAGCCGAATAATTACTTTAGTAACTTCATTCTAGTGTGGTCGCAATTAAACATATTCATGTTTACCTATATAATTTAACTTTCAAGTAGACTCTTTTTTTTTCAAATATTTGGCATCATATTTATATTAATTATGGCTATATAAGGGTGGTAGCAATACAAGTGAGTATGATTATGCGAGTTATTATGCTAGTTATAAGTGCAGTTACTCACATGAATTGTCATATAATCTTTCTAGATTACAAAACTTGTGGTGTTCCTGTCACTTAATGTTTTCAATGTTTAAAGCATTTCTTAAAAGTAAATCGTCGGCCATAATGCTTGAAAAAGCCTGTCGCCAAAATGCTACTTAGTATTCCATACACATTTGGGACTGGGTCTGTCTTTTAGTGTTGTGATCAGTGGAATATTTTTGGTACGGCAACATTCCTTACACTATCCTTTTAATCTTCAAAAATCTCTCAATTACTAAGCTTGATGGTATCATTCTTTCTATCACAGAACCCACATGTTGCAAGACTTGTTGTTAGTCAAAAAAAGACCCATAAACTAGGCTTACATTTTGAAAAGAGGAAAGTATATTAGATCTACCTGAAAAAAAGAACCCCAAAAAACATTTAAATGTGTTTGATGTGAGCATCATTTCTTTTGTTGGAATCCCTTCTAAACCCAACATTATATATATTAAAACTATGCATTGTTTATTTATTGACTGATAAACTCATGGTTAATGTTTCATCTATTTCTACATGGCCCTACTTGGCCTTTGTCTGCAGATTATTTTGCATGAACCACCAATTGGTGAAGGCGGATGCTATGATGCTGATTGTAAGAATCTGAGGCCAGCTCTTGATTGGTCCCTTGAAAAAGGTTGGAGTGTGCCTCTTTCACAGGTAATTTACAACAAGACATTGTGGGGAAAAAATATGTAAGAAATTTGTAATGCACTCAAGAGAAGAAAATCTCCCAATTCATGAACCTTCTCAACTTGTGTAGATACTAGATAGCCCTCTGTTCTTAGCTTTGTCTGTTTTACTGTGTTTGGGAGCCTCGGGAAAGAAAAAATCCTCTTTTCAGAATAATGATATAGAAAAATCCTTCTTAACTAGGACTTGACAAATAAAGATGACAAAAGTTGTCCTAAAGTCACTTATTGAAAATCAGAGGGAGTACTTTGTAATTTGGAAGAATTGATTATTAGGCCCTATATGCTTTGCCTAGAGCTTATGAGACATTGGTAGGTTGGGTGAATTGTTTCTTCATTGATTGATTCCTTGATGAACCTTGGGGTATGGTCGTCGCTATTGGCGATGCCGTGCCAGTTGGGTCCAGATCTCCCAGGACCATCTAATCAAGGTCCATGACAGGTGGAGCCTGGCATGAAATGAAGGAGGGGACAGTTAGCAAAGCCTTCCAGAGCTAGCAAAATTAAACTCGCTTAAGCCCTGCATCTAGCATGCTTAACATAGATGAATGCCAAGTACAACAGAAAAAAGTAGAGAAAAGAAAGACCTGCTACGGTGCCGGTTCATGCAGTTCTACATTTGAGCATATGACCTTACGATTATGATGGAGGTGGAGATGGGGCAGGAAGAAAGATTGGATATCTGTAGCTAGCACAGAGGCCACTGGTCAGTAACTAGCAGTAGCGTTTGTTCTGGGCTGGCCGCTAGTACTAATTCCTAGTAATAACCATCAAATACATTGTCTGCATCTTGCCTAAGAAATTGCACGGGAGAAGGTGGGACCGTGGCCCAGGCTGGCCAACACCTGCCTGTGCCAGTGATCGATGATATCAATATCATCCACAATACTTGTCAGTGAAAAACTGTTCCTTGTTTGGATCATCATGCTTCCAACCATCACTGTGGTTTGTTTTAGACACTGCCTCACAATTTGAAATCCAGATGTAAATAAAAGAAATACATTTTGGTGGCTTCATAGATTGATCAGGTGATTATGTACTTAACATCTATTTTACTCCCTGAATTATTTATTCTGTTGTGTCAGGAAAATGGAAAATGCTGGTATAATGCTTATTTGATTACAGAGAAAACAGGTACTACTAATCTTCTGATTTCTTGTACACTAATATGGCTTGTATACACATCAGTTTCAAAGAACAAAAATGACTGGATACAAATACGTAAGGAGTCAACTAGTGTATTAAATTTTGACATCAGGCACCCAACATATTGGATTCCATAAGAATATGTCTGTATAATTTATATCCATCTTAATATTAGTGGATTGTCATTCCCCTGTCAAATTGATGTTGATATGTAAGAGTAGCACTAGAAAAGGTAATGGAAGTGTACTGCAACTGTTCACCATTTGACTGGAGGAGCTTGTACCAAATCATGTCTCGATGGAGATATGCAATGTTATGGTTGGTAATCAGTATAGAAAACGCAACACTCAAAGTGGCTAGATAGGTTCCAATTAGTTGAGTTGAGTTGTAAATCGTAACAAACTGTTACGATAGGTTAATTGAGTCGGTTTCAAACTGTTTGGAGTCTGTTGAGTCGTGGCCTATTTAGGCTGAGGTCAAGCATGAATAAAAGGTTAGCTGGAGATTGAATTAATCTCTCCCGCATCCCACGTGACCGAGTGCCCTAGCTTCGGTGCCGCCGGCCGCCAGGACGGCGCCACCACCTCGACGGCGAGGCTTCAAGCCCCGTCCCCTGACTTTCCACTCCTACTCTCTACGCAGCTTGCCAGGCTCCAACATGCAATAGCTTTACTGAACTGTCCATTGAAAGAAAAAGGAAACAATTAGTTTCACCCAATTTGAATTACTACTTATCTCGAGTAATAAGACATGAACAGGAAATGAATTCACAGGTGGAAGTGTACTAGTTTGAACACATATCTAACAATGGATCTGTAATTTGTCACACCCTTTTGTAGAAAGTCTCTTGGTATGCAAAGTTTTTTAGCTGCGCTACCAATATTCAAATTCTTGCCAAAACTGGTGTTACTGTTAAGGGTAAAATGGTTATTGAACTATATGTTAGGTGTTTGTATGAAATGTCATGTACAACAAACCATTCATCTATATAGGTTCTGATTTTCAAGTCACTATTCTAATACTATCCGTTTGCGGTGCAAATTTTATTGCTGTTGCGTACAATGTTTCCTACTCTTGTGAAATAAGTTCTGTAGTTTACCTACTAGAGCAGTGTTTGGCAATGCAGCCAAAATATTTGCTCACGTTTCTGAATTCAGATACAGAAAATAGCAGCTCAGATGAGGAGAATGAGCCATCTTCTGTTGGGAGAGAGGAAGTTCGAAAATGCTTGAATGTGCCATCTGATATGCCCACAGAAGTCATGGAAACTGGTGCAAAACTTTCAGCAAACACGAATGACGAAGTTTTTGTGAATAAGCAAGGAGATGGTAAAAAGGAAGCAGGAAAATGTTTGATTGGAGCATCTGAAATGCCTCCAGAGGATACAAATTCAAATGTGAACCAAAACAGCAAACACTGTACCAAAGGTGAAACAGACCATATTAGTGCCGAGGGAGGTGAACACACCAAAATAACAAACGCTGTACCAGAGGTTATTGAGGCCATTTTGGATGTTGAATCAAGTCCCGTAAGCCTCAAGAGACGGAAAATCTCTACTGAGCCTGATACTGTACTGAACTCGAGAAAGTAGCGGAAAGAACCAGGCGGCTTCAAAAAAATTTCTTGCTCTCTGTGGGATCTGCTCCATCCAGTGTGGCGAAGTCTTCTTGGAAGTTTGTAGACAAGAGGCATCCACCAAAGAAAAGTTTTTTCCTTTTTTAACCTTTTCTACTGCTATTGTGGGGATATATCTTCTAAAACTTGTACTCCCTCCGTACCATAATAGATGACGTTTTGGAGTCTGTTCGGCTCGCCTATAAGCCACCTTAGGGCATGTACAATCCAAAGACAGGGCTGCGTCTCCAATAGTCTCGAAGTTATCATACAGACAATATAAAGACAGCCTATACAACCCATAGACAGATGGTCTATCTCGTAAGCTGTTTAAATGCTTTGTATGTAGCTACGATCAACTATAAATATATTTATATATATCATTACATAGATACTTGATGGAATAATATAAAGTATGAATAAGAGAAATATGGTCACCTGTTTAGTTTCACGTTAGCAACATGATCAAAAATATTAACACTGATCTGATTAAAAAAGATCATCTAAACCAATGCCCATCTCGAACTATCGATCCTCTCTCCGCAAACAGCATCAGTGCTTCTGAGTGGAACCCACCCACATGGCAGCCTTTCCATCCCAGCTCGAATAAAAAATGGAAACAAAAATATCATGAACCCAACCCAACTGAGAGCCTTATCTTCTTGCGGGGATTAAAGCTGAGAGAGCTCCATCGCTCCCATCGAAGCTCCATCGATCTATTTGCTTGGCTCGCATCATGGCAGCCGCCCCTCACCTCTCTGCTCACTGCGTGCACCAAGCTGGCTCCTCATCTCTCTGCTCGCCATGTGCGGAGGAGCAACCGAGTGAGCGCGCGGACGGGTGACTGGCGGCGCGCGGTGGGTCAGGCAAGCAGCGACGAGTGGACAAGTGAGCGATAGCGTGCGGTGGCCGGTGTGGAGGTTGGGATACAACGAGATTGGGGAAGTGGAGCACGGAGGCTGGTATATGGAGCAGAAATCTCTCGTGCGCGCACGGTCCGCGCGAGGTCCTGATGCGTCGTCGTCTCTGGACAACGAGGCTGTACAACGGACGCAAGCTCGTCTCTTCCGCCTTGGAGCACGGGAGCAGAGCGTCGCCTCGCCAGGCGACGGGCCTTCCGTCTCTTGGCAAAAGCGGGGTGATTTTGCAAAAGTAATAAGATGGAGACAGTCCTTAGAGACGCGTTGTATATGCCCTTATACTGCAACTTCTCTCCACTGCAGTAGTATAAGTTGGCTTATACTGCAGCCGAACAGGGCCTTGGCCTCCACGCATTTTGCCTAATTACATAAGTCTCGTTTACCAAGACATCGTACCTCTGTTAAAGTCATTAGCGTTGGATCTTATACAGCCGCAACTACGACACCAACACTGCTGCAGTATAAGGTAGCAGGTTGGATCTGCTGTTCAGCTAGTCGGGGAGAAAGGCAACCGTCGACCCGCGGACCATCGAAGGCCGCCACCCTCGCCACAGGCCCGAGAGAGGCTGGGGGAACTGTCCCGGAAGGCTCTGTCACACCCTGTTAATTCAGTATACAAGATTGACGGTGAATATTGCTCGCGTTTCACTCCATTGGACTACTCTCCTGCGTCCACGTTGCCATTTACTTTGCTACGACAAATTCTTTTATCTTATTTTTTTACTTTCACCGCTGGAATGCCGGCGAGAAACGCTGTAATTCTCAAATTATATGAGTCGAGAACTTCTTGAGGGACAAGTAGCGAAGAGAATACTGATTAGTTAGCTGTAGAAGTAAAATAGCTTGTTCTCTCAACTCAATTATCCCGACGCAAGGGAATGATGCAATGGTACCAAATTTGGAGGGAGATCGGCAATGTAACTCTGGCAGCACCACAGAGAAGAATCAAGGGGGTTAGATTTTTTCTGGCAATCTAAACATCCTTTGCGTGTACCCAATCTACCTATATGTTCATTTCAAAAAATAAAGAAACATTGTGTTGTCAGAAAAATTGCATGACAGCAGAGTTAGAAATTTTTCAAATAAAGAACAAACAATTGTTTAATGGAAACTGATCCCAGGTGATCAGCAGGAATGCAAAGTAACGAACGCGTGAAAGTCTTCAAGCACGGAGTAACCTTCCGTTTCACAGCAATGACTCAACAGATGATAAAAAAAATCTCGATTTTAACAGTTAACATCATATAACAGCTTTCCATGCAGAGGAACATATTAAATTGCATGTTGAAATAAGTTGAATGACAACTGCTGAAGACTAACATTAATGTTTGGTTTCAATCAAAATTCAGAAAGCTTACAAATAGGAGTAGTCTACAAGTGGTAGTTATCTTTTACCAAACAAACCATAATGAATGCCAATTATTTTCTTAACATTGTGTGAGCACTTCAGAGGGCCATTCAGTAGAAACTTATCATTTACTAATCATGTGCATTGGCAAGCAGTGGATAATCGAATATCTGACTAGATAATAAAATCATTGTTGAGTTCATAATAACTTACAAAGTGATACAAGTACAGAAAAGAGTGGACATCAGCAGAGGATAACATGCATCTCAGATACGAAATACCAGTATGGTTTAAAAAATAACGAATAGCATGTACTGTCAAAGTACTGGAAGAAATTTCCCACCGCTAATACTCCTAAACACATTTATTTCCTTATTACAAATAACAAGATTCACTAAGTTAACTGAAATACTTAGGTTCACTGAGCGAGGTACATGGGTGCTTGTATGCATCAGGAAGGTGTAAGATGTATAAAAGCAGCTGCTACTCCTACAGATGAAGACCATACTAAACTATAATCGGAAAGATCATAAAGACCAACGAAGGTTGAGCCTCGCTCTGGCTGTACGATTACTGTTGCTCATCTGCCAACGACTCTGAAAACAGGGGAACATAGGGAATAAAATAATCTTCACTGCAGCTGCTTTCAAGATTGTAAATGGTACTCACTTTCCCACAATCCATGCCATAAGACATTAGTGTTTTGTCACCATCAAAGAACAAGAATAGAATATTGCGGTCTGGATGGATAGTAATAACAGTGTACTCATAATATCCAAACTGGGCATACTTCTTTCCAAGCAGATGCTCAAAGCTAACAGTGTGCTTTAAGGTCCATTCTTCATTTTCGTGATCTTCTAGCACCCAGATAGCTAGTTTGTCACCGGTAACATCATCACAGGTTGTAAGATGCAGCTGTCCCTGGGACATATCAATGTCGCCAGGAGCAGTATCAATGAAAGAAAATTCCCCGCTGCTTGGGAACTCAATTATCCTCCAAGTCTTCCCCTCCACATCCACCACTCCAATTGCAAACATGGTGAGAACCACATATAGCATGCCATTAACAAAGATGCTCTTAAAATCATCAGCCAAAACAACCTCATAACCCCATTCACACTCCCTATGGGTCCAAGACCTGCTTTGGGACGAGTAGATCGCCACCCCTAACAAATCCCCATCCTTATCATCATCCTCGGTGCCTTCCTCATCCTCAGTCTCCTCCCAATCGAACTGGAACTCAAAGACATAGAAATGCAAGGATACAGCCGGGTCGAATCCCAGGTGAACTACTGCCACCTTCTTTGACCACCGCCGTGAAACCGGCACGGCCACCCACTTCTCCGTGGCGGGGTTGATGACAAGGTAATCAAACTCACGTGGGTCGTCGGCAAACCTGAAGCAGCGGAAGAGGAGCAGGCCATTGCAGCCATCTGCGAGCTGGATGCCCTCCCGCTCCCTGTCGGGCAGGAAAGCGAAGGCGGGGTCGAAAAACGGGGGACTGACCCCGGACACGTCGGCGTAGCTGCGTTTCAGGGCGTTGACGTTGTAGAAGAAGCCGGCGAGGGATTGGGCCAGCTTCCGGCGGTTGTCAGGGTGGGCGATGAGGGCGCACCAGCGCTTGGAGACGCAGGTGAAGCAGCAGAGGGACTTGTACGGCACGCGGGAGAAGATCTCGACGAGGAGGTCGTCGGTGAGCTTGTCCATCGGGCTCGGCCCGCCTCCGATTCCCCCGCCGGTCCTCTTTCTAGAAGATCCCCTCGCCAGATCCGCGAGCTCGGTCAATCTGCGCCGCAGGAAACAGACGACGAGTGGTTAGACTCGTAGGCTGCCCCAGGCAGAGCGGAAGAGGACGGAGGGGGTCCGCCGCGAAATGCGCTTACCGGAGGTGCAGGCCCGAGACGGAGAGCGGCGGCGAGCGACGGGCGGCGCTCCCCGTTGGAGACAAGCGGTAAAGGGTTTCGTCTGCGCTGGCGTAGTGTAGAATTGTAGAAAGCCCACAAGGATTTGGGCCTTTGGAAGCAGATTGCAGATTCGGCCAGTTGGGCCTTTAGTTGTTTTTTTAGGTACTTGCCGAAATAATGCATAAAACTTTCTAGCATCCTAAAATTTTTACGGGTGATTTTTTTCCCTCCTCCAACTATCCCTCCCTCCCCTAAAAAAATGATTAAGATTATTTCTAATTCGGCCACATCAGCATTAGCAGTCATAATAACATTAACTCTCTTGAAGAAAGATGGATCGAGGGTCCCAATCTCCTCCTGTTTCTAGCTACAAATGAAGGTTTTAGGGGAACTAAGGGAGTGTTATCCTTCGGGCTAAAGTACAATGGCTAAAGTGGACTAAGTTTAGTCCAATAAAAACAAACACGTGGGCTAGAATTTAGCTCAAGAGAGAAAAAGAGCTAAAGAAGGGTTAAACTTTAGCCTCACAAAGGATACTTGAAGTCCAAATTTTAGGGTCTAAAGTTTAGCTCTCGAAAAAAAGATTACACGTTCGGCCGGTTAGACCATAAATAAAGCCGAACCAAATAGTAGGAAAAGGTCTTATTTATGTTCCTCAAGTATCGTGGCAGCACATTTTACCTCGCTCGACTATGAAATCGGGTAGCCAACTTTTCACGTACTTTACAATAGTTTATTTTTTCTTCACGACTAGTTTTCAACGGCGATTTTGTCATGGCGAGCGGCTACCATGGGTGGCACTCCCGTTCGAGATGTGGTGGAGAGAGGGAGAAAGGCCACACAACCCATAAGCGTGGTTTGGGCCTTCCATGGGCTGATTGTTTGGGCCCATGGGTATTTCGGAATTGAGAAAAGTCATATTTTGCTCCCTCAATTATAGGAGGTATTGCTAGGTCGCTCCCTTAACTATAAAACCGAGTATTTGTACCCTTAAACTATTGACCCCGGTGCAATTCCACTCCTCAGGCTGTTTCGACAGCGGTTTTATCCTATATGACGCTGTGGGTCCCACGTGTCGGATACCATGTCATTACCTTTTTATTTTTCTTTATTTTTTCTTTTTCTCTCTTCGATCCTCTTCCTCTCTCTCCCTACAAGCGTCCAACAGCCACCACTCGCCACAACGTCGGCCTCCCTGTCGCGCTCCCTCGCTTCCTCTTGACGAAGCTTGAGCCGGGGTCCTAGACACCGAGAGAGGAGGGCGGGCGGCCGTCGCGGCTGCCGGCGTTGTCCGTGTGGGATGCACCCTCGCTTGCACCGGGATGGAAGCACCAGTGGAAGCAGAGCACACCCCGTGCTCGGCCGAGTGCACACGTGGGCGTGGAAGGTGGGGAAGCGGACCTCTCTCCTCGCGTGCTCTACGTCGGAGCCAACGCGAGGGCCGCAAAACCAACCGGAGCGGTCGACCTTATAGGCATTCAAGGTCGTCGTGGGTGAGGTAGGTGGAGGAGGACTGGAGACTACCAAGGGCGCGTAGGAGGAGGCGGCGGTGGCGCCGCGGGTGCGGTAGCCCCACGGGGAGATGGAGGGGCTTAGGCTGCCGTGAAAGAGTGGGATGAGGAGAAGGTGCATCCGGCAGGAGCGGCTTCCATTTTTCTCGGCTTGCGCGCTCCTCGACGCCGGGGGAGCAGGTGGACGCAATCGCAAGGCAAAGCAGGGAGGATGGAGGAGCGAGCCGAAAATGGAGCAAGGAAGGCGTCTCGAGTTTACGGGCGACGAAGCTTAGGTGTTCGACGAAATGTGTAAGTGAGGAAGAGGGAAAAGGAGAGAAAAAGAAAAAGAAGAACATAAAATGATGATGTGGTATCCGGCACGTGGGACCCACGGCGCCACATCGGATAAAACCTTCGTCGAAACCGCTCGAGGAGTGGAATAGCACCGGGTCAATAGTTCAAGGGTCCAAATATCCGGTTTTATAGTTAAGGGAGCGATCTAGCTATCCCTCCTATAGTTGAGGGAGCAAAATAGGACTTTTCTCTTCGAATTCGTATATTTAGCGTGCGCGACATGTAGCACGTTCTAGTTGCAAGCACGATTGGATGACACCAGTTTTTTTATTTCATAATTTCAAAGTGACTTTTCAATCAAATAAAAATTATGTTTTTGAATCCGTTTTCACCTCGTTAGAATTAATCCAACAAAATAATATCCAACATGCATATAATTTTTAAAATTTCGAAATTCAAAATTTGATTTTTGAATTTGAATTGTTCTAGCTTTGAATATCAATTGTTCCGGTAGCTAAATTCGATTGTTCCATTAGTATAAGTCAATTGTTCTATTATTTACTTTTTTAAGTATTTCAAATTTTTTATTTTTTATTTGATTTTTAAAAAATCAATAGTGAAAATTAATAGTTCTAGTAATGAAAATCAATTGTTCCAAAGAGTGAATATGGTTTTTCCGTCACCGAAATTCAATTGTTCCAAGTATTTTTCATATTTTAATTATTTTATTGTTTTAAATTTTTATATAATAAAAATCAGTATAGCACATACTATTGTTCAATATAATTTATAAAAATAAAAAAATCTAAATATTACATAGTTTGGCCCGTGGGACTAATGGATCGCGCTATGTTGAAAGTCGTCTAGAGGGGGTGAATAGACGATAATCCCGAAAATCACTTAATTTAACAAATTAAATACGCAGGAAAGATTTGTCCGACTCAAATGTCCGACTATAGTAGGATAAGTCCGACTATGGACTAATATCCGACTAGAGTAGGACAAATCCGACTCCCTCGTGCGGAAAGGGGAATGGGAGTCAAGATGGACAAATCCGCGGAATTAAGGCAACAAGCAAGCAACTAGAGACACTAGAAAGCTAAGGCTACAAGGGGACAAGCAAGCAAGCCACCTATGCAAGTAAATCTAGGAATTTAAGCAAGAACACCCTAGAGCTATAGCACATCTATTTGCAAGAAATAAAGAGAGACACAAAGACACACGATTTTTCACCGAAGTTCAGCTCCACCAAGAAGCCTACGTCTCCGTTGAGGAGTCCACCAAGGACCGGGTTGCTCTCAACCCTAAACCTCGTCAAGCCGTCACAAAGGCCGGCTTAAAATCCACTAAATCAAAGCTCCACGAAGGGAGGGGCAATACAAACGACCCGAGTCTCAACCACAAGCTTGGGAGCTCGCCGGGTAACACCTAACCGTCTAGGGGATGAATCCCCAAGAGTAACAAACACAACAAGTACCGGCGATGCAAAGAATCAAGTACTCTTGAGTTGGAGATGAAGCTCAACGATCTTCTCCTCAATCTTCTCACAAATCCACCAAGGATTGGAGTGGGGAATCAAACTTGAAGAAGAGGAGAGCTTGAGTGAGTTGGGGAGTATTTTTGAGAGTGTGGGAAGTGCCAACCGGCCAAAAGTGGACGAGGTCCACTTTTATAGCCGGGCACTCAAAAGAGCCGTTGGCTCGGATCCGACTCGGATATGTCCGAGTGAGTCGGATACATCCGATCGCTAGGGTTTCGAAAGATTGGATTTCGCTCTCGGAGTCCGAGTCTTAAATCCGACATAACTCGGATAAGTCCGAGTACCCTCGTGGGGTCGGATATATCCGACCGAGTCGGATTGTCCGACTCCTAGGGTTTCAAAAGTGTGCCACGGTTCCGGAGTCCGACTCTCTGTCCGACCGAGTCGGATATGTCCGAGTCTATGTGGAATTTCTTTGGCTAGCTCTCCGGAGTCCGAGTCCAATATCCGAGTGAGTCGGATATGTCCGACTCCAAATGATATTTTGTGTTTGGAATGAGTTTTGAGCACTTTCATTTTTCACACTTCATACTTGTGTGTCCCTCTTGATAGTACGGTGTTTCCTATACTCAAGACATAAATAAAAGGCTTCATAGCTTGATCTTGAGCATGAGTGATCCATTTTTCAAATCTTGCACGTATGAGCGAGTATGACCACTTTCTTTTTGTGTTTCTTTGCTCTCAATTGAATTTTAGTTATGCACTCGCGCACAAGCTCATTTAGAATATTAGTCCTTTTTAATTGTATTGACGTCAATAACTCAAAACCATAATTAGGGGCCTAGATGCACTTTCAATCTCCCCTTTTTGGTGATTGATGACAATACAACTAAAATTCACAATTAAGTATAAAAAGAGCTTGAACAAGAGAGCAAGTAGAAGAGAGCTCCCCCTAAATGTGTGCATGAGTTGAATTCAATATTTGGTCATTTTAAAATCAAAAACACATATTTTGAGAGAAAACAAGAGAGCTCCCCCTACATCCATGCATTTTACTCACAAGGCATATAATACAAAAGGACAACAACTATGCATATGACATGTGAATCACACAAATGCAACTAGAAATTAAAAAAAACATTACACCATCCATCATTCATAGAGCATAGCTTATCACATAAATAATTAAAAACGAGTTATTACAAATAAAGACACACCACATAGTTCACCACGATTACAACTCAAAAGTAGCAACATGTCCATAAAGTAAAACAAGATACAAGAGCAACTCTCACTTGCTCTACTCACAACGGAAACTCGGAATTTTTACTTCTCCCCTTTGGCATCAAAACACCAAAAAGGAGGAGAGGAAGCCTACTCATCATCGCCCCAATCCTCGTCGTCGTCGTCGTCATCTTCTTCTTCTTCCTCAGCGGGGCCCTTGCCTTTGGGGTCCTCCTCTTCTTCTTCTTCTCCTTCTTCTTCTTCTTCTTCCTCGGAGGCTCGCTGCCACGGGCTCATCCTCCTCATAGTGAAATCGAGTGTGTGTGGAGGTACCGGTGCTAGGGCCGGTAGGAGCAAGTGGTAAAGCCGGAACTCGAAGAGAAAGGTGGAGGAGGAAAGTAGCCAAAGTAGAGCGACTCATCCGGGGTGAATGAGTCCCAAGGATACTCAACTCGGAGGAGGAGCAGGTACGGGCTCGGAGAGGGAACTCTAGGAGTAGTGATCTCGAAGATGATCAAGAATAATCTTCCGCCTTGCCTTTATCACCTCATTATCCTCGCTTAAGACTCGTCCACCTTGGCATCAATCCGCCGGCACATGCCGAAGAGACCCTTAAGCATCTTGAAGAGAGCGCTCTTGCTCTTCGTGCTAGCACCACGACCACGGGCTCTATCCGGACGAGGAGCCGTGCTAGAGCTAGGAGCCGAAGAACGGGTCCGAGCTGGAGCAGGAGCAGCTGGAGCAACCGGAGGTATAGCCTCGAGATGAAGTCTTAGGAGCATTGGCCGGCATCCTAGGTCGAAGGGGTTTGTGCGTGCGATCCTTGTTGAAAGTCTTCTTGGAGATCTTCTCAATCATGCACATCACAAAAGGTGCATACACACAAGCACGTCTAGCGTCCACGGAGCGAGTGCCACATCTCACTCGAAGATAAAGTCCCACACATTGAATTTCCTTTGAGTGGGCAAGATATGAAATAAATCCTTGGCATATGATGCAACATGATCTGCATTGCCACCCCTAGGTGAGAGAGTGAGGCGAAGCATCCCGTGCAAGACCACATAAAGAGGCTTGAGACCGTGAGCAAAGGGTGGCTTGCACTCGTCCTCATCCTCATACATGTACCTCATGAGCTCCGGGTTGAGAGAATCTGAATCATGCAAGCGAAGATCCTTGTTCATTGTGTCCCTCAATCCAAGAATGTTTGCAAATCTACCGAAGGTACAAGAAAGCTTCTCTCCATCGGTCATCCACCAAAACCTGCCCAAGTTCTTGTCAAAAAACACAAGTGGAGTAGAACCGACACACTATCTCCCGGTTCCAATCATACTTGAAACACATGATCTCCTTGAGTTCATGAAACTCACACATAGCAATGACCTCATCAAACAAAGCCGTGTGTCCGCTTGACATGTAGTCCCAATCTATGTACTGCATTGGCACCTGTGGGCTTCACCTTGCTCCCGTAGGCACACATGTACCAGTCCGTGTGAAAGTGAGACCGTAAACGGTTGTCTAGAGACTCCCGTTCCATGTCAAACCAGTTCACCTCTCTTGCTTTAGTTGCCGCTGCCTCAGCCCCTTTGATATAGTCAATCATCACACGGTCAACTCCGGGATGGACCACCACATCCCTCATCTCCCTGCGGATCTCGGTGGGTTCCTCTTCTTCCCTTGGTTCAACAATGGGAAGATGGATGGTTCTACTCCTTTTCTTTCCAGGCAACTTTTGCTCTCTTTTCCGGATGGGGATTGGTAGAGGAACGACCCATGCCGACAAAAGATAGACAAGGAATGGTATGAGATGGATAGCATAGATATTTGAGTTTGGATAGAAGTAATGCACAATTTCGAACTTTAGTGAAAATTCGTTGGAGTCGGATATGTCCGATCGAGTCGGACAGTAATCCGACTAGTCATAGGGAGTCGGATATATCCGACTCACTCGGACATGTCCGACTACTACAGGATTTTTACTAAAATCGCTATTCCGCATAGATCTACCGCACATTCCTAGCCATATTGCGTTTAGAGCATCTATAGCATCCTAGGAACAACATCTATGCAACATCTAGGCAGGGGAAACACTAGAACACCTAATCCATGGAAGTTGACTTTAAACCCTAGGTGAAAAGATGGGAATAGGGGAAAAACCTTGAGGCCAACAATGGAGTCGGATAGAGTCCGAGTAGGAGGAGCCTTTCCCACACAAATCTCTCCAAAACGCCATTGGAGAAGGGAGATCGCCGGAGATGAACTTGCGCCGCGGTTGGAGAGGAGAGAGAAAGGTTGGAGTTTGAATGAGGAGATAGGGTGAAGGGGTAAGTTGGATTCGGGCTTATAGGTAAAAATCCCGTGGAGTCGGATATATCCGACTCCGTCGGACATAGTCCGACTCCTCAGGGACGATCGGATAAATCCGATCGGGTCGGATAAATCCGACTCGCGGTTTTTAAACCGCCTTGCTCCAAGAGCAGAAAGATCTTTCACTCTTCTCTCTCTTGATCTCAATTAAACTTAAGGACATGTGCTAAAACTTCATTGGATGTAGCCAGCTACAATCAATCATTCCAACAATGATTACATCCAAATCCGTATGATCCAAGGATCAAGAAACAAATGTTTTCGAAGAACAAAACATACAAGAGTTTTTAAGAATTTTATTTTTCAAAAACAATTACTCTAAGTCACAGCAGATATGCAAGCTTTCAAGCCACATTACTAGAGTCAAGGATATTTAGCTCACTCCTTAAGTAACAAAAACGGGTTTCGTCTAGTGGCTTGGTGAAAATATCGGCTAATTGTTCATCGGTTCTCACATGACTCACTTCAATATCCCCTTTGATAGAATGATCTCTCAAGAAGTGATGTCTAATGTCTATGTGCTTTGTGCGCGAATGCTCAACGGGGTTGTAAGCTAGCTTTATGGCACTCTCGTTGTCACATAGGAGTGGAATACGGTTCAACTTGTAACCATAGTCCCTTAGAGTTTGTCGCATCCATAGTAGTTGTGCACAACAACTACCGGCTGCTACATACTCCGCTTCGACTGTGGAAAGGGCAACGGAATTTTGTTTCTTGGATGACCACGACACTAGAGACCTACCCAAGAATTGGCACGTCCCGGAGGTACTCTTCCTATCCACTTTGTCCCCGGCATAATCCGCATCGGAATAGCCTATTAGGTTGAACTTTGAACCCTTGGGGTACCAAAGCCCTAGGTTGGGTGTATGCACTAGATATCTCAAGATTCTTTTAACGGCCACCATGTGGCACTCCATAGGAGCGGCTTGAAAACGTGCACACATACACACACTAAGCATGATATCGGGCCTAGATGCACAAAGATAAAGCAAAGAGCCGATCATAGAGCGAAAAACCTTTTGATCAACCGGCTTGTCTTTCTTGGTGAGGTCGAGATGGCCGTTTGTAGCCATGGGTGTCTTGGCGGGCTTTGCCTTGTCCATGTCAAACTTCTTCAATATGTCTTGAGTGTACTTGGCTTGACATAGGAAGGTGCCCTCCTTGAGTTGCTTGACTTGAAATCCTAGAAAGAATGTCAACTCTCCCATCATAGACATCTCGAACCTCTTTGTCATTATCTTGCTAAAATCATCACAAAACGTTTGATTAGTAGAACCAAATATTATGTCATCGACATAAATTTGGCACACAAATATATCATAATCAAAACGCTTAGTGAAGAGGGTTGCATCGGCTTTGCCCATTTCAAAACCCTTTTTCAAAAGGAAATCCCTAAGGCATTCATACCATGCTCTTGATGCTTGTTTAAGCCCATAGAGCGCCTTATGGAGTTTGTACACGTGGTTAGGATACTTGGGGTCTTCAAAGCCCGGTGGTTGCTACACGTACACTTCTTCCTTGATTGGTCCGTTGAGGAAAGCACTCTTCACGTCCATTTGATACAACTTGAAGTTGTGGTGAGTGGCAAAGGCAAGTAGTATTCTTATTGACTCAAGCCTAGCCACGGGGCATAGGTTTCATCAAAATCCAATCCTACTACTTGTGAATATCCTTTTGCCACCAATCTTGCTTTGTTTCTTGTCACAACACCGTCTTCATTTTGCTTATTGCGAAACACCCACTTGGTGCCCACAACATTCTTGCCTCTTGGTCTTTCTTCTAATGTCCAAACTTCATTTCTTGTGAAGTTGTTCAATTCCTCTTGCATGGCCATCACCCAATCCGAGTCCTCGAGTGCTTCTTCTACTCTAAATGGCTCCAAAGAAGAGACAAAAGAGTAATGTTCACAAAAATTGCAAACACGAGAACGAGTGATTACCCCTTTTCTATGTCACCAAGAATTTGTTCCACGGGGTGATCACGTTGCACACTTTGATGCACTCTTGGGTGTGGTAGATGTGAGCTTGTTTGACCGCCGTCTTGTTCAACCTCTTGATCATGCGACATGGGTTCATCATCTTGTCCTTGAGCATGATCTTCATTGCCAACCTCTTGATCTTGATCAACTTGATCATGATTTGTGCATGGTTGGTCTTGACTTGAGGGGGAGGTTGATCTTGATCATTTTGCGGTTCTTGCGGTCTCACATCACCAAGTGCCATCCTTTTGATTGCTTCCCTAGGAGCCTCAACATCTGCATTGTTAATAACAACTTGCTCCCCTTGAGAGCCGTTAGATTCGTCAAACGTCACGTCCCGTGAAACTTCAACGCAACCGGTGGTTTTGTTAAAGACACGATAGGCGTGACAATTTGACCCATACCCAAGCAAGAAACCTTCATCAACTTTAGGGGAGAACTTTGAAGTCTTGGGTTTCTTGTTGAGCATGAAACATTTGCTCCCAAAAACTCGAAAGTACGAGATGTTAGGCTTTTTACCGGTTAGTAGCTCGTATGGCGTTTTCCTCAAGAGTCGATGGAGATACAACCGATTTGAGGCATGGCATGCGGTGTTGATTGCTTCGGCCCAAAAGCGATCGGAGGTCTTGTATTCATCAAGCATGGTTCTTGCCATCTCTATGAGAGTGCGGTTCTTTCTTTCGGCCACCCCATTTTGTTGCGGTGTGTAGGGTGCCGAAAACTCATGCTTGATGCCCTCTTCATCAAGGTACTCTTCAACTTGAGTGTTCTTGAACTCGGTACCGTTGTCGCTTCTTATGGCCTTGATCTTCACTTCAAATTCATTTTGTGCTCTTTTCAAGAATGTCTTGAGTACATCTTTCACTTCACCTTTATCACATAAAAAGAATACCCACGTGAAGCGAGAATAATCATCAACAATAACAAGTCCATATTTGTTACCGCCAATGCTTATGTAGGCGATGGGACCAAAAAGATCCATGTGAAGCATCTCCAATGGTCTTGTAGTTGTCACTATGTTCTTGGATGGGTGTGGTGCTCCAACTTGTTTTCCGGCTTGGCATGCACTACAAATTTTATTTTTCTCAAAGCAAACATCCGTTAGTCCAAGGATATGACCGCCCTTTTGGAGTTTGTGAAGATTTCTCATACCGACATGGGCTAGTCGTCTATGCCACAACCATCCCATGTCGGACTTTGCAACTAAGCATGTGTCAAGTTTTGCTTTATCCGCGGTAAAATCCACAACATAAAGCTTTCCTTTGAGCACACCCTCAAAAGCAATCGAGCCATCACTTCTCCTTGAGACAATCACACCCTTGTCGTTGAACAAACAATTGTAGCCCATTCCACAAAGTTGTGAGATAGACAACAAATTGAAGTCAACGTTATCCACAAGCATAACCTTCGAAAGTGAATGCGGAAAAGTTAAAGGAATGTTACCATATCCCAACACATAGCCTTTTCCATTGTCTCCAAAGGTGATATATTCATTTCTTTCTTTGCTTGGCTCGAATGACTCGAACATTTTCTTGTCTCCGGTCATATGATTGGTGCATCCACTATCCACCACCCATGATGAGCCACCGGAGGAGTATTCCTACAAAACAATTTATGCTTTGTTTTTAGGTACCCAAATTTGTTTGGGTCCTCTCACATTAGTAACAAGTGCCTTGGGCACCCACACACAAGATTTGTGTGTCTTGTTGCGTGGCCCAACATATTTCGCATAAACACGACCATACTTGTTTCTCATTAGCACATAGGTCGCATCAAAATCATTAAAGAGAGCACAAGAGGGGTTAGGCACATTAGTATGCAAATCATGAATAAGAGAAGATTTGTTAGTGTTCTTGATTTGTTTTTCCGTCTTGACTTGCTTCTTTTGAAGTCCACTCTCTTTGGTGAACTTGATGAACTCGGTGCCGTTCTTGTTGATTCTTGCATTATGCTTGTCACCTTGCTTGTACCCAATGCCATCCTTCACATGTGACCGTCTCACATTGGTGTATGCACCCCTTGCATACTCGGCCTTGGCATCATCAATGACCTTCTTCTTCTTTTGTGCTTGGTCTTGAAGCTCTTGCACTTGCTTCTTCAAGTCACCAATGGTCTTGATGTTTCTTGTACAAGCTTCAACATCAACCTTGAGGCACCTAGGACACTCAATGCTAGACGGGGGCAAGACGAAGATTGAGAGGAAGTAGTGTTACACTTAATTTCCTCAAATTGCACTTTAAGAGAGTTGTGATCCTTTTGCAAGCTATCACACTTCTCTTGAAGTGACACATTTGTGACTTTAAGTGTCTCACTTTCATTTTCAACCATTTTTAGGGACTTCACTAAGTCCTCATTCTTCTTCCTCTCAACTTCTAGGAGCTTCTCAAGTTCAAGCACCCTTTGCTTCTCTTGAACAAGCATTTCTTCTTGTTTCTCAAGAAGCTCCTCTTGCCTCTCATTGTTCTCCTTTTCCTGCTCAATAATATCCAACAAATCAAACATGTTAGGAATTTGAGAACTAGCATTAGTATTCACCTTGGAGCCTTTGGCCATCATGCACTTGTGCCCGGTGTCATCTTCATCATCGGTTAAGCTTACAAACAAGGAGGAGTTGGTCGGTGTTAGCCCTATTACAAGTGAAGCAATCCCTCCCTTTTCTTCATCGGATTCCGACTCGGAGGAGGAAGATGATCCATCGGAGTTCCACTCTTGCCCAATGTGTGCTTCACCCCGACGGTACTTTCTATGCTTCTTGTACTTCTTGTCACCCTTCTTGTTTTGCTTGTTCTTGTAGTTTTCCGGACACTCCGCCATGAAGTGACCTTTGTCTCCACAAATGTAGCACTTGTTTTTGGCCTTTCTTGACTTGCTCTTGTCTTGATCATCCTTCTTGAAGCTTCTCCTTGACATGAGCTTGTTGAATCTTTTCACGAAGAGAGCCATCTCATCATCACTATTATCATCACTCTACTCAACCACCTTCTTTTTCTTTTCTTGTTCGGCGTTGAGAGCCAAATCATTCTTGCTCCCACTAGCCTTTTCCTTGTCTCTAAGCAAAGCGTTGATTCTATTCCCTTGATCAATTTGCTTGTTTTTGGGAAAGCACCTTTCCAATCACTTCATCGGTGGTAAAGTATCTAAAGCCATCTTTGTCCCTTATGTTAGATACTATGTTTGCATCCCATGCTTGCAATGCTTGTAGTAATCTTCTATTCACATCCAAGTCCAACACCTTCTCTCCAATTGCTCTTCTCATGTTAACTATCCTCATCATCCTATCATGGGCTTCCCTTGGCCCTTCATCCGACCTCATGATAAAGTAGTTAAACTCTTCTCTAAGCCCTTCTAGCTTAGACTCCTTCACACTATCAATGCCCTCATGAACCAATTCAAGCTTCAACCAAATTTGATGGGCATCCTCCAATCCGGTTACCTTCTCATACTCGACGGGACTAAGTGCGGATACTAGAGCACTAGCTGCCGCCACATTGCATCTTACATTGAACAAGTCTTGTGCGGTTGGCTTGCTTCTACATTCCCACAAGAATCCATTTTGAGTTACACTTCTCACATTTTGATGCATTGAGTCCAAATGTAGCAAGCATCTTTGCTTTCCAATGATCAAAGTATTGACCATCAAAATATGGTAGTCTACCGGACCCTTGTCCAATATGCTCATCTCTTCCGTCATTGTAGGAGTATGGTGTTTTGTTGTAACTTAATGGCAAAGCACTTGGCACATTTCCATCCTTGGCAATTCCTTTTCCACTTCCTTCTCCAAGCATCACCCGGTGAGTTTTCATGCCTTCCTTCATCGGTTACCTTAGGTGGTGCTTCACCACTACCACTAACCGTTGCATCTTTCTCATTTGCCATCTTTAATCTTCAAGCGGTGAGGCTTCAACGAAGATACCTGCTCCGATACCAATTGAAAGTCGCCTAGAGGGGGGTGAATAGGCGATAATCCCGAAAATCACTTAATTTAACAAATTAAATACGCAGGAAAGATTTGTCCGACTCAAATGTCCGACTATAGTAGGATAAGTCCGACTATGGACTAATATCCGACTAGAGTAGGACAAATCCGACTCCCTCGTGCGGAAAGGGGAATGGGAGTCAAGATGGACAAATCCGTGGAATTAAGGCAACAAGCAAGCAGCTAGAGACACTAGAAAGCTAAGGCTACAAGGGGACAAGCAAACAAGCCACCTATGCAAGTAAATCTAGGAATTTAAGCAAGAACACCCTAGAGCTATAGCACATCTATTTGCAAGAAATAAAGAGAGACACAAAGACACACGATTTTTCACCGAAGTTCAGCTCCACCAAGAAGCCTATGTCTCCGTTGAGGAGTCCACCAAGGACCGGGTTGCTCTCAACCCTAAACCTCGTCAAGCCGCCACAAAGGCCGGCTTAAAATCCACTAAATCAAAGCTCCACGAAGGGAGGGGCAATACAAACGACCCGAGTCTCAACCACAAGCTTGGGAGCTCGCCGGGTAACACCTAACCGTCTAGGGGATGAATCCCCAAGAGTAACAAACACAACAAGTACCGGCGATGCAAAGAATCAAGTGCTCTTGAGTTGGAGATGAAGCTCAACGATCTTCTCCTCAATCTTCTCACAAATCCACCAAGGATTGGAGTGGGGAATCAAACTTGAAGAAGAGGAGAGCTTGAGTGAGTTGGGGAGTATTTTTGAGAGTGTGGGAAGTGCCAACCGGCCAAAAGTGGACGAGGTCCACTTTTATAGCCAGGGCACTCAAAAGAGCCGTTGGCTCGGATCCGACTCGGATATGTCCGAGTGAGTCGGATACATCCGATCGCTAGGGTTTCGAAAGATTGGATTTCGCTCTCGGAGTCCGAGTCTTAAATCCGACATAACTCGGATAAGTCCGAGTACCCCGTGGGGTCGGATATATCCGACCGAGTCGGATTGTCCGACTCCTAGGGTTTCAAAAGTGTGCCACGGTTCGGAGTCCGACTCTCTGTCCGACCGAGTCGGATATGTCCGAGTCTATGTGGAATTTCTTTGGCTAGCTCTCCGGAGTCCGAGTCCAATATCCGAGTGAGTCGGATATGTCCGACTCCAAATGATATTTTGTGTTTGGAATGAGTTTTGAGCACTTTCATTTTTCACACTTCATACTTGTGTGTCCCTCTTGATAGTACGGTGTTTCCTATACTCAAGACATAAATAAAAGGCTTCATAGCTTGATCTTGAGCATGAGTGATCCATTTTTCAAATCTTGCACGTATGAGCGAGTATGACCACTTTCTTTTTGTGTTTCTTTGCTCTCAATTGAATTTTAGTTATGCACTGCGCACAAGCTCATTTAGAATATTAGTCCTTTTTAATTGTATTGACGTCAATCACTCAAAACCATAATTAGGGGCCTAGATGCACTTTCATATGTGTAAGCAACACATAGCACACCCTATGTATGTGTGGTCCTTGGGTATTTTACCACACTCAGCAGCAATCTGTGGACCATTTATTTATTTATTTATTGTTTGTGAGGTGGACCAATTGATTGTTGTCCAAAATTCTTCAAAAGTTCTATTTTTGTTCTGAATAATTTAGTTCTAGGTTTGGATAGAAAATTTAGTAATCGGAACAAAATTTTGTTCAACCTAAGGCAAAGAAACTATTTTCACGATAAGGTTGGGCTCCAACAATGAGAGGCAAATTCACTTGTGCCTCTCTAGATGGTAAATGAGGATGCATTTTGCATTGGAAGATAGAGGAGATCCAATTTCTCTTCCGATGCATTTTGTTAGAGCGTCTTTCCTATCCTCCGAGCAGGTCATGACATGGCTCCCCTATGCCCCCTCGGAGCAGCCCCCTCCTCATCCACCCACCCCTATACACAAGCGCGCTGCGCGACCCGATGCCGATGAGCCATGGCTCCCTTGCGACGCAGCATCTAAATTATAATAGAAAATGCATTAGCTTCCTGCTACCGCCGAGGATATTTACCTATCATCGTTGGAGTCAACATAAGTATTACATTGTCCAAGCTAGAACATTAGTCCAAAAAGTTACGGCAAAACTAATATGAGCAGTAGTGAATTACTAATCTGACTGTCCGAGTCAATTAAATAAAGGAAAAAATCTATTTTACTCTCCTGAACAATTCACTTTATCCAAATTACACCCTAAAAATCTTGCCTCACTTTACTCCCTCAAACAATTTAAGTTGGTAAAGTACAATTTACTCCCTTATGTAATTTCTTCATTTTGATTTTTTTTGTACGAGTTGAGTTTAGTGTTTAAAATTTTCACAACAACAATTTTCATTTAACCTTATGTTAAAAAAGTATAATATATATTTTAAACGTAGTTTTATCGTTCTAGAATTGTATATAAAATATTTAAGAAAAAATATAAAATATTTGTTATACAAAAAATAGTACTATCTATCATCATGCAAAACCGTGTTTCAAATTCAAATCGTACAAAGAGAAACAAAAAGGAGAAATTGCATAATGAAGTAAATTTAGCCAACTTAAGTTGTTTGGGGCGATAAAGTGAACAAAGATTTTGTTCGGAATGTAATTTGAACATAGTGGATTGTTCGGATGAGTAAAATGGACCTTTGCCTTAAATAAAAAAGAATTACTAGTCCGAGTAAATTACAAGCATGCTCTTTCATCTGGAAATATAGTTTGTTTCTTTAATTTATTTTTTTCAGCAAAAAGATTGTTTTTTAATAGCAAAAAGATTGTTGGACCCGTCTTTCAGCCTTTGGACGGCAAACGCCTCTGCCCCGCAGCTTCGGCCGCAGCTCTGCCCAAACCCTAGCGCGGCGGAGGCCATGGCGTCCTCGGCGGCGGGGGCGCCGAAGCGGTGCTACTACGAGATCCTGGGCCTCTCGCGCGACTGCTCCCCGACCGACATCAAGCTCGCCTTCCGCCGCCTGGCCCTCACCCTGCACCCCGACAAGCAGCCCCCGGCTCCGACATCGCCGCCGCCACCGCGGCCTTCCAGGAGCTCCAGCACGCGCACTCCGTCCTCTCCGACCCGCACGAGCGCGCCTACTACGACTCCCACCGCTCCCAGATCCTCTTCTCCGACCCCTCCGCCTCGGCCTCCGGCGGCGCCGCCTCCCCCGTCCCCGACCTCTTCGCCTTCTTCTCCTCCTCCGCGTTCTCCGGCTTCTCCGACACCGGCCGCGGCTTCTACAAGGTCTACGGTGACGTCTTCGACAAGGTCTTCGCTCAGGAGCTCGCCTACGCCCGCCGCATGGGCGTGCATGAGCCCGCCTCGCCGCCCGTCATCGGGAACCTCGACTCGCCGTACGCGCAGGTCACAGCCTTCTACAATTACTGGCTGGGGTTCGCCACGGTCATGGATTTTGGGTGGGCGGCCGAGTGGGACTCTGCTCGTGGGGAGAACCGTCGCCTCCGGAGGCTCATGGAAGAGGACAACAAGAAGGCTATGAAAAAGGCACGACGGGAGTACAATGATGCCGTCAGGGGCCTAGCTGCGTTCTGCAAGAAGAGGGATAAGAGGGTGGTGGACATGGCCCTCAAAAAGAAAGCAGAAGAGGAGAAACGGAAGGAAGAGGAGATCGCGAGGAAGAAGGAAGAAGAAAAGAGGAAGAAGGAGCGGGCGATGGCATATCAGGAGCCTGAGTGGGCAAGGGTGGAGGAAGAAGAAGGGATGTATGATGATGAAGAGGAGGAAGAGGAGATGAGGGCCAAGAGGAAGGAGGAGTTTTACTGTGTGGCATGCAACAAGAAGTTCAAATCTGACAAGCAATGGAAAAACCATGAGCAGTCCAAGAAGCACAGGGAAAAGATTGCCGAGCTGAGGATGGTGTTTAAGGAAGAGGAGGAGGCTTTGAAGGAGGCAGAGGAGGAGGCGGAAGGAGATGGGGATGAGGTTGATGTGGGGTTTGATTTCAAGCCTACACAAGAGTCAGATGAGAATGAGAGTGAATGGTCAGATGCTGCAGAAGAGTTGGCTGAAGAATTAGAGGAGGGCTTGGAGGTGCATGATAAACAGGGTGACATTAAGGATTCACATAATGCAGAGCAGGAGGTTGGTTCGTCTGATGAGACACGTCTATTGGAGGCGATGCTGTCAAGATGCAAGAACAAGAAGGGTGGCTATGTTGCTCCTCCAGCAGAAGCATCCTCGGGTGGTGTCGAGCTCGACGATGATGATATATCTGAATTTAACAATGTCAAAAAGAAAGGGCGTAGGAGACGGGCATCAAAGAAGGAACAAGGTGATAGTACTTATGCTGACAACGACAAGCTAAGGAAGCCTGAGGTTCAACCTGAGGAGTCTGGGTATGATAACGGTGAAAATGGTGTTGATGATAAGACGGAAGGGCAATCATCTTCTAATAACGAAGATGCTGCTCCAACCAAAGGAGACCAGCAGAAAGGAAAAAACAGTAATCCTAAGAAGAACAAAAAGGACAAGAAAGCTGCAGAAAAGAAAACAACTGTACCTGCTGACCAGAAGAGTACATCAAAAGGGAAAAAGCAAAAGGTAAATTTACGCACTTCATTCATGTTTCTTCTCTTACACGAATGTGTGCAGCAACCTGGTTCTGAGTTGTGAATAAATCCTGAATGTTGTTTTGGTCTTGTAGTTAAGAATTTCTGTCTGTCACAATTTAAGCCAAGAACTCAAGTGTAGTACCCATAACTTTCTAAAGCCCAAAAGCTCTTGTTATAAGGCTTGTATAACTGGGCTGTATGATGAGGGCAGCTGTTTTAACAACTTTTTAGTACATTGTGAAAATCGAACTACACTGTTTTAAGCAAGGAAATATTCATTGGCCCTGCACTAAATGCTGAGGGTTCAAATATATCTGTATTTCTTACTAAATAAGTTGGTGTATTATATCAGTTCCTGGCCACTTGTCCGTATGACCCTTTGTTATGCCAGGGATAACAAGTTCACTACCATGCCCTTATTAATTTAATGTGGACTTAGATATGTGAAGTTTTATAATGTTGAGAGGAGCTAGTCATTTTCTTGCTCTCTTAGCATAACTGTTGGGAAGTCCTGGAAGTCTATTGCACTGTTGTTTGTTTTCTAAATAAAAGGCAATTTTGCTGTGATCCAAATGTGGTGGCGTGGCATCTGGTACTCTGAAATTCTGACTTCCACTTGTTTTGCATCTTTTGAAAGATAGCTTGGGATGCTTATATGTACACTATACATGATGTTGACATTGGTAGAAAACGACACATCATATTAAGATATCCTGTGATATTTGTTTAACTTAATCGGTCAAAATATTTATAATAATGGCTGTGGCAATCTAGCTTCCTGTGCTGTTTGTTGTTGAGATTGAACTCTGTGCTTACCCTTATTACAATTACACGCATTTGACACATACACTGAATGCTTGTGAAAATCACTTGGTGTCATTGTCGTGCAAACTTTTTTATTGTATTTTTATACCCCAGAAAATGTGCTAGAAATGTATAGGATTATATGGACCTATGTGTAGAGAGTAAATGCATGCTACTTGAAGCCAGATGCATTTCTGGGTAAGCACTTGGGCTTGTTTATATCGTTTGAAATTTGATGGATCATGTAAGTCTTTAGGATACCTTTATTGTAGTTCTCTCTATTCAAAAGTTCCATGTATACATGTTTACTAGGTACAAATTTTGAGCGTGGAATGGTTTACAACCCAAACTAAACACCTTTCTGTACACGCTGAGAATGCTAGGAAAACATGTGCTGCCACCCAAATACATTGCCTTCCTTATTTTCTAATTTCATATAACCTGAATTTCTTTGATTGTGTAAAAATTTGGGAACTGTTATTGCAGGTCACACTAATAAAAGTTACATATAATTATTAGCTATCATCCGCTGTAAGTGGTACAGTAACCATGATGTTGATATCTGATGATAGCTTGACATAGATCCGGAATTGATGAAATTTGACATGTTTATGTTGACTGATAACACATCAACCTTTTTTATCAGGAGGTCTCAAAGGCACCAACTATGGACTGTGAGACGTGTGGACAGACTTTTGAGTCAAGGTACCACTTGAAGTTAGCCATTTTATTTTCCTCCTTACAGTTCTGTGTTGGTGTTGGCACCATAGCTTGGTTTTGGAATGAAATTTAATGGCTAAGGTCAAATGCTCTTTCCCTTTGCAGGAACAGGCTATTTTCTCACTTGGAAGAAACTGGTCATGCAATGCTGAAAGGGCGGCAGCGAAAGCGCTGAGGAGGACAATAAGTTATTTTTCTTGGCATTTTGTCTCATTGATTATGCTAACTAGCACATTGAAAAACACGATCTGTCTAATTTGTGGCCCAATTTTGATATCCCTGAGGACCAAAAAGTTCCCTTCTCTTGACGGTGACATGTGGAGGTGTTGTTTGTTTACAGTCCATTATGGTAGAGAAGAAAAAGAGAGGGAGTTCTGATATTATGCCAGCCTTGTAAATCTTTTCCTCTGCGTTAGATTAAGTGCCTCTGTTATTGGATTCTGTGGCTGTGCACACCATACTCGGTGTGGGAGTTCTGATATTATGCTGGATCCCTGTCTTAACCTATCATTTTGTTGACTACATGTTTTTTTAGTATTTTTCGTGCATACAATGTCAGTTTGCTCTGTTCAGAAGTCGCTCTGCAGAGTTACTTGGTGTGGCTTTGAGATTGTTCCTTTTCGTGATCTCCAGTTGCAGATGAGAGCAGTCTTCACTCGTCCCTTGTGATTTCACTACACAATGATTCTGATAAACCTATAGGATAAATTCCAGCACCTATCCTTTCTGAATTGAATTTTAAAGAACAGAAATAACAGCCACATATTTTCTATAGTTCAGGAAGCTAACACACACGCAAACACACTTTATGTACATCTTCACCCCATTTCTTGCTCCCTAAAGCATGGATTTCTGTGCCACCTGATTTGAACTGCAGTCTGCAGGACCTGTTAGCGATTGCAGACACAAGACCAGCACTTGAACAATCACTTTGTGCTCCTGTGGCCTGATGAAGCCATAAGCACTGCGACTGCCACAACAAACATAAACAACATGAATCCGAGAAGAATATATGTCTTCCGTGACGACTTCCGATACTCCCCAAACAGCAGTATGCCCCAGAACGTGCTCACGAGTGGCAATGCCTGATGGAAACAATAATCAGAATCTTTGTAGGCAAATCATATTAAGTTTGGAAAATTTTTCTGTTTGCTATTTTGAAGGCTTAAACTAGATATTGAAAATACAACGATTTCTATTTTGCTGTGGAAGAAAAAGAAGTACCTGAACAGCATCAGCAGCAGCATAACCAGCAGCCTGGCCGCCCATGAACTGGAAACCATTACCAAATCCACAGAGGAAGCCGGCCAGGAGAGCCCACTGCCTGCCGTTCCAGTCATTCAGGTAGGCTTTGAAGGACGATTTCGGCACACCGGCCATCGGACAGTAGAGGAACAAGATGTTCAAACCGATGCCGACCACGAAACATGATAAGGAGAAGTAGAAGAAAGCAGTGTACACCACAAGGTGTGGCACGCCGTCCTTTAGGGTGTGCCACTGATCATTGGTTGCAAGATTGAATGCCGGGGAGAAGAGTGAGAAGCAGATTCCTGAGAAAAACACTATCCCAAGACCTATGAAAGTGCTTGATCCGAACACCTGAACAGAAAATAAAATGATAGAGATGAGTTCCTTTTTGGAGAAGAATGTTTGAGCAAAAAAGAAATGTTAGTTTTGATAATGCTGTCAGATGATGCATTTATAAGTTACCTTAATTGACCGCCTCTCTTCGAGCTCGATAAGGTATTCTGCAGTTCCTGCTTCGGCTTTGGTAGGATATTTGGTTGCAGAATCTCCATTCTCCAGGTCCTTGGGAGTATCTGAAATAAGGAAAGTTAGCAACTAGGAAATGCACAATTAACAGTATATATGTCAACCATTCTGAGAATATACCTTTGTTCAGGATTTCTTTGTTTTGTTCAGCACTTCCATTTGTCCTGTAACATTACACTCTGTTAACTATTAAGGTTTAATCATCAAGTAAGACACGGCAGAAATTTCGCTTCTTGAGATCCATTATTCAGTATAGGTTTTGTGGTGAAAAATAGGAAACATCAGCCGTTTTGTATTGTGTAATGTATAAAATAATCACAAGTACCCGAGTTTGTTGCTGTTAGCGGTGCCACTTAGTTTTTCCTCATTATCAGCTGCATTGGAGGCATGGACAGCGGAGCCAAGGATGACAGCAACAAGGAAGCATGCCACTCCAGGGAAAAGAATCTCTGCCCTGTTGATGCGGTTGTCCAGGAAGTAATTCAGTGTTGTGCCTGAAAACACAAGGAACAACGCATATGATAGACATCCAAATATGAGGGAAACAACTAAGAACTTTTGAATAATCGATCATCAGCATAAGAAAGTCAGTTTCCTACACATTTGTTTTATCGAACACCACTTTCCTTTTGTATATTGAAGACATGTCCCAGTCACTGCCCATAAATTTCAGTGACGTTCTTTCACAGACTAGCTACATGCACTTCACCGCTGAGATATTGGCATCTTTTTCATCTTCATAATTATCGATTCTTTGCTGCCAGCAACAAATATCCACGGTTTCATAGTGTGCTAGAGCTAAATTTGACTTTGAGGATGTCCTATAGCTAAAACCAGGATTTCAAAGTGTCCTACAGCTACAATTGTCAAGTAATTAATGCTGACGAATCATGGAGTCCCAACCTTACATGCAAAAATGACGATGCAATGTGATCAAGAATGAGCTGGGAGTCATGCACAAGAGCAATATTCAACAGATTAATAAATAAGAGTATATTTGTAGCCGTACAGAGGAGAGGGATCACCTACCTATCACAACAACCATGCTAGAGCTGATGACCTCAGTCACAGAGAGACCCACATATGCCCAAGCATACTGGGTAGAGAGGTTCCCAACGCTGAGCACAACACCTCCCGCCATCGCAAACAGCACCGAAGGCCAGTTGTTCTACACAAAAAGCTCACATTCATTCAGAATCAATAAACCACGAGCAAACAATCGTCAAATGACCGGTGTTCTTTTTTTTTAAAAAAAATGATAGTACTTGTTATCGCACACAAATAAGAAGGAGGCTAGGCTGACCTGACTGAGCTGAGCGATGAAACTGGGCATGCCGTTCTTGCTCTCCCCAAGCTGACCAAACGTGAGCGCGATCAGAATCGCGGCGAGGAAGTTGGTGATGGAGTAGTCGAGGTAGGTGTGCTGCGGCAGCCGGCCCCGGCGCTCCAGGAGGGTGAGGACGGCAGGCCAGGTGCCCAGGAAAAGAGAGACGCCAGCATGATGGCGATGGCGCCGCCTTTGTCCTCGATGACGAACATCTCGAGCCCTCGTCCGAGGACCTGCAGAACGGAGCAGAATTGTTTTCACGATCGAAATGCAAGACTCAAACTCTGATTGTACCAAGCATGTATGTTTACATTTTGGGCATCTTTAGTGCCCCGTCAGAACTGATCATTCTGCCTTTAATTTCCTCCTGAAGTTTGGGAAACCGAAGGAACAGAAGTTCTACACTTTTTGTGGAAGTTTTCTTTCAGTTAGTACTATGTAAGTACATAGCGTAATTTTCGTTTCTACCTGCTTATTACTATTAGAACAAGCAAAAAGCAGCATCATACATAGCATAATTTTCGTTTCTATCTTCTTATTACTGTTAGAACAAGCAAAAGCAGCATCAGGGAGGAAGTGCAGTGGCACCAGAAACATAAATCATTTGGAAACTCTGCAATTATTGATTGAGACCCAAACATCAACAATAAAGGTTACAGCTGGAAACCCAGACTCAGAATCAGGTGAGAGGATCCACACCCATTTACCCAAACGGACGTATCACACAAAACAAAAACGAAGCTTCAACGAACAATGAGAAGAGGAAGGCGAAGAAGATGAACACAAAGCAATGGATGGAGCACCAACCTTATGGCATGGGAGCAGAGAAGCCGCACATGCCAGAACCCGGTCCATGGCCATATATAGCGGCAAGCACCACCTCACAGCGACAATCTACTCCTGCCACGCCGATCTCACTCCAAAGTCCAACTTTTGATCGGCACGGGTTTGACTCGGAGCGGCGAATGCGAATCTGCGGCGTCTACCACCGCGGGATCCTCCAATGGGGAATTCGAGCTTTTATTTGGGCACGGGGGAGTGGGGGAAAAGAGGAGAAGTGAAGGAACCGACAAGTGACGGCGCGCTCATCAGCGGCTGGAAATTATTGCAGCTGTGACAGTGACCTCTGCTCTTTTTTTTTTGCTCCAGCAACATTTTTTTTGAGACTTGCTCCAGCAACATGAAAGAGAACGTAGAGATAAGTCTGGCGTCGTATCTGTCCGCACACGCTCCACACGTTTATGATTATGGACGTGCTCGTGATTGCCAGCACAACTGTATTTGTTTTCCGGCACAAGTGTATTTGCAAAATGGTTTGCTCTGGGTCCAATCAGGGAGCAGAAATGAATAAGAAAGAAGGTGGCTAAACGGTCCAAGCAAGCAACGGAGAATTAGTCGAACTAGAGTTGTGCACTCATCGGTCAGTCAGAGAAATGAGCAACAAATCGCCACTTTCGCAATCGTTACAGTCATCTCCTGCAACGATCGTGACAGGGAATTAATTACTCTGCACACATCCGGCCTTTACCCGCAACGGAAGACTCCCTGTTTTCCCTCTTCTTCTTCTTCTTCTTCTGTATAATAATAATAATAACTAGTAACAAACAAACAGGGCCAGCGAAGAACAGGGAGGGTTTACGCGACACGGATCGAGAGGAACTTGTGATCGAGCACAGAGGGAACCCGGGTCAACGACGACGACGCAAAACTTTTCCAAAAAAATCCCACAAAAAGAGTCGTGATTGGACGTCACGAGACGCGAACAGGAAAGATTCAGAAGTATCGGGGAAGAAAAAATCAACGCGCGCAGTGAAGTGGGGAGGCGCGTCCCTGTCAAGAACAACCGCGGCGAGCTCCTCGGCGGCGGCGGGGAACCTTCATCACTGAAATGCTGTGCCGAGCCTAGAAACGAGAACCGAATCGTCCGAGAGCTTCGGAAATTCGCCCCAAACGAGAGACGAAAAGGGGGAAAAAATCCCAACGGACGAAAGAACATCCCAAGGAACCGGCGAGCGGCCACCGGAGTTCCCACAGATCATGCCACGAATCCAAACTGCGAAAGAAACACGGGAAGACGACGATACCTGAGAGATGCAGAGGACACCACGACACACAGCACCAAGAACCGAGGAGGAGGAAGATCGGTTCTTGGCAGCAGGTTGCCAAGAACAGGCGCCTCTCCGCTCCGAAGGAAGGCGAATTAATGGAGCAGACGATGTACTAGAGGAACCACAGTCTCGTGTCCAGTTTAATCAATTGCAACTAGTAGTTACAATTGGAGGGAGATATTATCGTGAGGCACATGCAGTTGTGAGTCAGAAGATTCTTCTTGGTGGTGGTGTTTTAGGAAATGGGTGCCCTTTGACTCCGGATCTCGGGAGCAGTTGGGCGGATCCCCAGCTTGGCACGAGTCAGTTCTCAAGATTCCCGCGCCGTTCGGCGCTGTTTGTTCCCACGCTCGTGCGCGTGTGAGAATTCTTGTGATGGATGTCGTCGGTCTGCGTGCCGCAGGCTTCCTTTTTTTTTGTTTTATTAGTACATGTTTTTAATAGATACATTTCACGAGATATATGTAAGTTGGAAAAATACCTTGTATGTTACTCCCTCCGTCCCAATATGTTTGGCATTCTAGTCTGCAAGCACGGAGATTAAGAAGAGAAAGAATAAAGTAGGTGCGCGAGAAACGAGGAGGAAAGAGATAGAGATAGAGGTGTATTGGGAAGAGAGAAAGGTATCTCGGGAAGTGAGAATGTCAAATATTTTAGAAAAATGGATGAGCCTAGAATGCCAAATATTCTGGAATGGAGGAAGTAATTGCTTAATTGTAACTTTTTTAGGTTGCATAGAAAGGAATTCCCCTAAGTAAGATATTGGACTAGTTTATTGGTGAGCCATTTTCTGCTCTTCATTTATTGGGTTGGATGTCAACTGGTTATTTGTCGTGCATGGATCGATTAGGGTGTGTTCGTTTCCAGGTATATAATTTTTAGAGGGGTCAAATCAAAGAGAATTTTATCATTTTGGAGTACTAAATAAAGTCTAATCTCGAAACTAATTGCAGACCCCCTATCTAATTCACGAGACGAATCCAACGAGGGTAATTATGATGTTATTAGAAGATATTTACTGTAGCATCACTGTAGCAAAACATAGATTAATTAGGATCATTAGATTCGTCTCGCAAATTAGAGGGGGTCGTGACATAGGTTTTGTCATTAAATTAATAAAAATACTACTTAAATAGTAAGATTCTCTTTGATATGATGGGTATAATTTTTAGAGGGCAGGAAACGAACAGGAGCATAGTCGTCGGCGTTTGGAGCTTTGCCCATCAAAAAAGAAAAATCTCGAGGATTTGGTTTTTCCTTCTGTGACGACCAGACAAAAAAAAGGTGTTGGATGTGGCCTGGAGGATTTGTTAATCGGCAAGGTGACAGATACGTATTGTGGCCGTTTTTCTTTTTGGCTAGAAACTGTTGCCAGATTCCGGTCAACAAAAAGTGTGGCCGGTGCTCCAGCAGCTCCTCCGGTCACTGCCGCTTATGTTTACTTTATCCTTTTATTATTTCATTTTTGAACTAAATTGTTGAACCAGATTATTCCTTAGCCTGAAACTGCTAATCGAGAGCATGCAAGGCAGTATATTAATGCTAAAATGAATTTACTGGGTGCTCCAAAAAAAGTAGCAGAGCAACCATGGCATGGTGTACACTTTTTTGCCTTTTTCTCACTCTCTGTTTATCTGAAAATATACGTGTTTTGCCTCAAGGTATACAGTAATATGTAGAGGAGATTTACAAAAACATCGCATTGAATGGCGAATCAGTATCTTACTCGTGCACCATGTGAAAAGGCACCACGACATCCTTTACCTAAAGAAAGTAAACTTTGTTTCGAACGAATACAATAGGACCAAATCTAGCAAGTGTTAATCGTCACAGCACGTGCTAATCACAAAAGGCCAAGGCTAACAAATTTTATTACAGAATTGTTACGGATCACAACATCCTGCTGTCACTGGTGCTCATCGTCAACTATGATGACTTCTGTACCCTGTCTTCGCTGTAACCACAAGTCCACAACCAACTTATTTGATGTTAAAGTTTTCGAAAGGATTACGTTGTCTTGACTCAAACTAATTTTTCATACTAGCTCTCATGATTTAAATACCAGTCTGATAGTTTAGAGAGTATAATAGATTTTTACTATGTTGATTGGCTTGATAATTTCTGTGGACACTATACCAGTCTGATTGTATTAGAGAGTAAAATAATTTTTAATATATTAATTGGCTTGATAACTTCTCTTACATAAAAATGTTTGTATTATTCTCTTATATGATTGTCCTATCAATAAATACAGACTTAATTGGAATTTTAAGTGCTATTTATTCCAACAACATAGATTCAACATTCCCTTCCGGGCATGGGTGGATCTATATTGTAGGTTCTAGGTGCAGCTGCGCCCAAGGAAATTCAAAAATCAGTCATGAGCTTCAATTTTTCACCATGTTAACTTGAGCAGCACAATAATTTCTTCATGTGTCACATCCTCTCCATTTTCATCTAGCTCTACCAGTGCTTCTCCTGTGTGTAAAGATCCTATTTTTGGAAACAAATCCAAGATAACCAGGGGAAGATCTGTGAGAGATAATAGTGGCCTATCTGGCAGGACATTCAATTACGAAAAAGAGCAATTTTAGCTTGTGATTGTTTCTCAAAATATTTTTTTTATGTTTTGTACTAGCTTATCTGTTTCCTTTGCACAAAGGCACGAGAAAGAACAAAAAGAAACATAACTCTTGAGCAGTAACGGATAACAATCAGATATATAATTGGTTTGTGCCCATGATAGCGAGGTTCTCTTATGTTTCTCATTGTATTAGCTTCTAATAAGGCTCAAATTTGTCAAGAGGCAAGAACATATTCTATCATCCATATTCTGATAATCCTATCCTCTGGTGGTTTCACCAATTCTAAAGGAACTTGAGCAACACAAAAACATTTGGAAGAACCTTTGGTTTTTTTTTTATAATGGTGCTTTGCATGTTTCATATTAAGCAAGAAGAGAGCAGGCAAAGCCGTTACAGAGGCTTGAACGGGGTACCCCGGGTACGAACTACGAAGAACTAAGCGGGCACAACACCACAATTTGGCTGCCTCTGCAATGGCGCTCAGCACCACAACTACCGAGGAGGTGACATTTCTAAACGTCCTAGCATCACACTCGATCCAAACATGCCACGCAATGAGTACTACAGTGGAATCAAAAGCTTTACGCCGTGGCTTGGACATGCACTTCCTGGAATGCAGCCACAAGTCAACGAACGAGGCGTTTTGCCCCGGTGCGAGATGCTGCCAGCCGAAGGCGCACAGAGCCCGGAACCAGACCTCTCACTGAAGACGCATTGCACTAGCATGTGATCTAGAACCACATGTTGTTGCGAGCATAGGACGCAAGTTCCTGAGGATTGCAGGCCATGACGCCGGATAAAGAAGCGGTATTTTTTTTCTCGAACGTGTAGAGAACTGCGTGTCTTTGTATTAAGAAGACACAAGGTGGGGTTTAGTTTAGTTATAGTACGCTGCCCTTTACATTATCGCCTGTTTTACAAGATAACGACTCTAAGAACAGCATCACCTCACAGAGGTTCTTGGCCGTGCGGCAGCGGTGCGCCAGCCAAGCGCCAAAGGACCACCTCTTCATGTATGCTCTTGAGAATTGTCGCTGCAGATGGTCGAGCTCCATAAAAAACACAGCGATTTCTGTGTTTCCATATCATCCAGGCCACCAAGATGATTAGCGTGTTGAGCTCCTTCGGACCCTCCTTCCTTGCACGCCGTAGTGTCTACCTCCACCAGTCCTGGAAGTCTGCTGTGTCGTGCGTCGGTGCAACATGGTGCATTCCGATGGTGGTCAGAGCATAGAACCAAACTTCTCTTGCAACGACGCATGAAAGCAGGATGTGTTGTATAGTCTCCTGCTCCTGATCACTGTTGACGGTCCTTATGGTCCAATTTTACCGTCAACATGTTGCATCTTTTTGAATCAAACACCATCACCAAGAATAGATATAGGGATTATTTCTAACAAATTCCACTAGTCTTGGTGAAATTATGAATGCAGGTGCAATTCATATGAAAACAGGGGAAAACATGCACGAAACATGGACTTTGCAATCGACGGATTTTCCCGGACTAAAGAATATAGTCCAAAAGCCCAAAACCACAAAACAGAGCCTCAACATCAAACCAAGCAAGTGGATTGGGCCAGTACACAGCCAGGGGAAGGCACCGGAGAAGAATCAAGCCCGGGGAGTCCAGGCCGGTTCGGCCGAACCACCCTAGTGGGTTCGGCCGAACCGACAGGTGGGCCCCCTGGCCCATCTTTCTCTCGGCGGTTTGTCACCGACGTCCGGAGGTCGGTTCCACCTGCAATTAATGCCACCGACGTCCTGGAACCGCCTCCAAGTTGCCGACCTTCCAAGGCTATAAATAAAGGGCTACACCCCCTCTCTCAACACACCACCAACATCAAGATACAAGACAAAACTCTCATCCTTAGGCCAAGGGCCTCTTGTATTTTAGTAGAATAGGAGAGAGGGCAAGGAAGAGGAAGGAGTGTTCCTCCCTTTTGCAAAGTGGAGTAGTATTTCCTTTTCTTTTACCTTGGCGTGTAAACACTCTTTTTGGTGATTTACACGTGGTGATCTACTTATCTATCGTGACATATCTTTGTGTTAGACGTAATTCTTGTTATACTTGTTTACGGGATCATCGCTCGCAAGAAGTACTCTAGCTTTCTGAACTCAGTTCTAGGCCGAGGCTAGAGTAGTGGTCAATAGCATAGACGTGGTGTCTAGGCTGGAGATCGCCTTTGTTTGCTGTGTGCCCCACGGTTTGTAGAGGTAGGTGGCAGGAAGTGACAGCCCTGTCATCCAAAGGAACCCTCCACGTTCGGGTACATAGTAGAGCTTTCGTAGACCGGAGTGGCTTGGCAGACCAAGCCTAAGACGGTGCCCGAAGTAAACAAGTCTAGCTTGCGTTCGTCTACCTTTAAAGGATAAATAGATAAGAGTCACCCTCTCGACCCTATTTTGCTACGTTGTCTTGGTTGTCCTTGGGTAAACTAACCTTGTTGCAGAAATACTCTGTTCCTCGCGGATATAAATACGATACCTTGGAATACTCCCGGGTGAAGTGCTACAACGGTATTCCGTGCGCTTGCGGATTTATTCGTGACGTAAGAAATACCAACAAGCATTTCTGGCGCCGTTGCCGGGGAACGGTTGTTATCTTTGTAACGAATCAGGTTTGTCCTCGTAATCTATCTTACTTACCGTTCTGTTTTTATTTTTTTTCTTACATTCAAAATTTCACAAAAACATATCATGGAGTCACACCCAACCATCCAATCTTTCTCCACTCCACGGGGTGAACTCTTAGAGCCACCATCATCATCACAACCTATTTCTTCACCTGGCTATGAGTTCTCCCCGATTACATTTCGATGATTAGAGGTTTATCCTTTTCGGGTTTTAAACATGAAAATCCTTATGAACACTTGCGAGAGTTTGAACATTTGTGTTCATGCCGATTGATCCATGGCATGACACAAGAAACATTGAAGTGGAAGTTGTTTCCCTTCTCTCTCAATGAGAAGGCGAAGCAATGGTACACTTACACCGCTAAGAGAGTGAACGGTGATTGGAAAGAATTGCGAGACAAATTTTGTCTAGCATTCTTCCCCGTATCTCGTATCACTTCTCTACGAGCGGAAATAATAGGCTTTCGACAAGAAGAAAAGGAAACCTTAAGTGCGTCATGGATTCGGTTCTGTTCTCTAACGGACTCCGGACCAGAATTATTGCTCCCCGAACCCGTTTTATTACAACACTTTTATTCGGGATTGAGCAACGATACCGCACTTTATCTTGACACGGCCGCGGGTGGATCTTTTTCTCATAAGACCATAGCGGAAGCACACGAATTATTGGATCGAATTGTGGAAAACACACCTTTTTCCGCTAACTTACTCGTAGAGCCGGAGTCGAAGATGAGGAACTCGTTGTGCAAGAGACACAACACTTGGTGCCCATGATGGAGCACCTAGCACTCGAGTCCTCATCTAACACAAGAACAATGATAGAGGAAGATGAACCTCTTGATTTCCCATTTGAGTTCAAGGAAGAAATTTTTGAAGATTTTGGAAACACCTTGAACTACTCCTATCAAAAGAAACCAGCACTCCCTGCACCAACCCCGAACCTATTGAAAAATCTCTTCTCTTAAAAACTGTTCGGAAGTTGACAGCAATTATGAGCGATGAATGGTTGATGGAAAACGAACTTTCTTCGGAAGTTCTTCGACTTGATCATCCTAGATCAACCATTCGTGGCTCAATTCGGGGAGTAATGGTAGATGTTCTCTATAATCCTCTAGTAGGTGCCAACATCATGTCCGAATCTTTTGCTTCAACTTTATTTGGAAACGAGACATGGGCACCTTCCGACAAACTCCTTAAAGCCCCACCGGGGCAATTTTTTGAGAGTTTGGGGATCATTAGAGATGTTTGCATTAAGCGTAATGAAGCAGAGGTTTCCTTGGACTTTCACGTTTTCGAATCCCGGATTTCGATGTTTTGGTCGGTCATCCCATAGAAAAGCTTTTCTTAGGGATATCACCTTCGAGAACCTTAGACTTCACCCTCGGCAAGAAAACTTTTTCTCTTCCTATCATTCATGCACAAAACTCTTTTACCGAGGAGCCGCTTGTGGAAGAAGAATGCATGGAGGAGGTTATGGCAATTTTTCCTCATGAAAACCCCGAATCATCCTTGGATGAAGATGCTCTTGATTTCATTTTAGAAGAGGATGATTCGGCGGAAACTTTTGAGCTGCCCGAAACTTTTACACCTACGCCACCTCCCGTAGAGCTCAAAACTCTTCCACCAGGCTTGCGCTACGTTTTTCTTCACGGAAATCCCGAAACCCCTGTCATCATAAGTGACAAGCTTTCGGAGGAGGAAACTGCAAAACTCTTAGCCGTGCTAGAAAAACATCACTCCGTTTTTGGGTACTCGCTTGGAGACCTCAAGGGGATCAGCCCTGCTCTTTGCACCCATCGCATTCCCATAGACCCCGATAGTACACCATCTAGGGAACCTCAAAGGAGGTTGAACAATGAGATGCGGGAGGTCGTTAAAAAGGAGGTCTTAAAACTTTTACATGCTGGCATTATCTATCCCTGTTCCACACAGCAAGTGGGTGAGTCCAAGTGCAGGTCGTACCCAAGAAAGGAGGAATGACGGTCGTCCATAATGACAAAAATGAATTGATCCCTCAACGCACCGTCACGGGATGGAGGATGTGCATAGATTACCGAAAACTTAACAAGGCTACAAAGAAGAATCATTTTCCGCTGCCCTTCATCGATGAGATGTTGGAACGGCCGGCAAATAATTCTTTCTTTTGTTTCCTTGATGGGTATTCAGGATATCATCAAATCCCCATCCATCCCGACGATCAAAGTAAAACCACTTTCACATGCCCCTATGGAACTTACGCCTATCGACGAATGTCTTTTGGGCTTTGCAATGCACCTGCTTCTTTTCAACGTTGCATGATGTCTATCTTTTCTCGACATGATCGAAGAGATTATGGAAGTATTCATGGATGATTTCTCTGTTTATGGAAAAACCTTCGATCATTGTTTAGAAAATTTAGACAAAGTCTTGCAACGTTGTCAAGGAAATGATTTAGTGCTCAATTGGGAGAAATGTCATTTCGTGGTTAGAGAAGGCATAGTTCGGGGCATTTGATTTCCGAAAGGGGGATAGAGGTGGACAAAGCTAAATTAGAAGTTATAGAAAAGCTTCCACCTCCCGTGAATGTTAGGGGCATTCGCAGCTTTCCGGGACATGCGGGGTTCTATCGTCGGTTTATCAAAGATTTCTCTCAAATTGCTAGACCCCTTACAAATCTGCTTGCGAAGGATGCACCCTTTGAGTTTACCGATGAATGCATGACTCGCTTTCACTACCCTTAAGAATGCACTCATCTCAGCGCCAATTATCCAACCCCCGATTGGACGCTGCCTTTTGAGATAATGTGTGATGCTAGTGATTTTGCTGTGGGGGCTGTTCTTGGCCAAACTAGAGATAAAAAGCATCATGCAATCTCCTATGCAAGCAAAACCTTGACTCGGAGCTCGGTTAAATTACACTACCACCGAAAAAGAGCTCCTTGCTATTGTTTTTGCTTTTGATAAGTTTAGATCCTACTTGACTGGAGCAAAAGTCATTGTTTACACCGATCATGCTGCTTTAAAGTTTTTGCTCAATAAGAAGGATGCTAAACCTCGTTTGATACGATGGGTTCTTCTACTCCAAGAGTTTGATGTAGAAATCCGTGATAAGAAAGGAGTAGAAAATTCCGTGGCAGATCATTTGTCGCGTATACAATTCACTAACCTGCAGGAATTACCCATCAATGATTTCCTACGCGATGACATGCTGCTCCTAGTGAGGGACTCACATCCATGGTACGCCGACATTGTGAACTTCATGGCAACGGGGTACGTACCACCTGGAAAGAGCAAGAAACGACTCATCTATGAGAGTCGCCGTCACTTATGGGAAGAGCCCTTCCTTTACCGTGTCTCGCGCCGATGGATTGCTAAGGCGATGTGTGCCCATACCCGAGAGCACACGAATCATTGAGAAGTGCCATGCATCGCCATACGGGGACACTACGGCGTGTTTCGTACACAGTGCCAAGATATGGCAAAGTGGCTTCTTTTGGCCAGCCATGTACGAAGACACAAAGGAATTTGTCGAGCGATGCCCGAATGTCAAAAAGTTGGAGGCATCACGGCAAGAGATGCAATGCCCCTCAACTACAATTTACAAGTCGAGCTCTTCGACGTATGGGGCATTGACTTCATGGGACCGTTCACCAAGTCACATGACTGCGAATACATCTTGGTGGCGGTAGACTACGTGTCTAAGTGGGTGGAAGCAATGCCTTGCAGGGCCGCAAATGCCAAGCATGCTCGCCGGATGTTCCACGAAATTATCTTCCCAAGGTTTGGAACACCGAAGCTAGTGATAAGCGACGGAGGGTCTCACTTCATTGATAAGACCTTCCGAAGCTTCCTAAGAGAACTTGGATCAAGGCATAATATCGCTACTCCATACCACCCTCAAACCAAGTGGGCAGGCCGAGACCTCAAACAAGCAAATCAAGCGGATCCCGCAAAAGACCGTAACAGAAATGGGGAAGGGATGGAAGGACAAGCTACCCGATGCACTATGGGCATACCGTACAGCATACAAGACACCCATAGGCATGTCCCCATACCAGCTCGTGTACGGGAAAACATGTCATTTACCCGTCGAGATGGAACACCGAGCGTATTGGGCCATCCGGAAATGGAACATGGACTTTAATGGTGCCGGACGCAAAAGAAAAATGGAGATAGCTGAGTTAGAAGAATGGAGAGACAAAGCTTACCACAACTCAGCTATATACAAAGAAAGGACAAAAAGGTGGCACGACAAAAAGATAAAGATAAAGGTATTTAAGGTTGGAGATAAGGTCTTGCTATTCAATTCACGGGTGAAACTCTTCGGGCATGGAAAATTAAGAAGTAAATGGGACGGACCATACACGGTTATTGACACCTCGTCACATGGAGCAATCACACTTCAAGACGACGAAGGTAAAATATTTAAGGTAAATGGTCAGCGCCTTAAAATTTATTTCGAGCCCGATAAAGATAAAGAATTTGATGTCATGCACTTGATTAATTTAAATTTTCTCTCATGATAGCTCTTTCTTATCTATATCCCGTAGTAGCTCTTTCCCCGAAATAATTTTAGCAAGCAATCAACCGTAAAAAGAAGGGGACCCGAGGGGCCCACTACAGTTCGGCCGAACCCCCTTGCTGGTTCGGCCGAACCAGACATGCACTCCCAAACGGTCACTTTTTTCTTTCATCTTTTGTCTCCAACGGTCACAAGATCAAATCTCCCTACTTAGTGCCTTCCATGCTGCGGGAAAAATCAAATTAATTCTTTCCATGCTTTTATCTATAAATGAAGGTGTTTTCTTTCATTTTTCCCTTGCACCTTTCTTCCACCTTGTCCATTTCGCACAAAAAAAAAGCTTTTGCCCAGCACCATGGACAGTAGCATCCCAAGCCTCGACGTCTCCGTCACCACCAGCGAGCTTTGCCGCCAAGTCGGCCTCGAAGACATCCTTGATCATGTCTCCATTCCCAGCCGAGCAAGCCTTGATGATCCATGATCTACCGCTCGCTATTGAACCTCCACCCACAGCAGCAAGAACACCCTCCAAGAGCTCTCCCGCTGCTGTGGCACCTCGCCAAAAGAAGGGGAAATCTACCCCCAAGAAGAAGAGCGCCGACGCCGCCGACAACGCTCTCCTTCCCGGAGAGAAGTACGTCGGCACCCTCGCTACCAAGAGCGGGCAGGTGGTGCACCATCAATATGAGGGCGCAACCTGCCTAGCCCCATCAAGAAGCCCGGCGAGAGGTTCAAGATCAAGGGAATCCGCGGTGGCGGAAAGCAGCTCATCCCGCCGCTCACCTCGGCGGAAAAGAGAGACGCCCGCGAATCCGTGGGCGACACTCCTCCTAAGAGGATAAGGAGGCGTCTCTCTCCCTCTCCCATCAAGAGGGCAGGGGGAATGTATGAAAGCGAGGAGGAGAAAACTCCTAAAAAAAGCCCCTACCAAATCCTCCTCGCTAAACACGTTGATCTCCGCGAAGCACATGGACGCCTACGTCATAATGTCGCGGAGATCAAAGACGCTATTGAAGACTTGAAGGATGCCCAGGCGAGCCATCGCCGCAGCACCAACTCCAAGATCAAGCGTCTCTTCAAGGACGCGGGAAGGAGGACGAATACGACGTTTAAAATGAACCTTCCCGCGTTCATCATTTCCCGCGAGCACATTTTTATCATTTTTTCAATTCCTCAAGATTGTAATGCGCCTGCTCTTTTAAATTTTTAATCATATTAGTGCTCCCCGGTCTTCCCTTACCGGTAGAGCAAGTTTTGTTTCGAAATATCTTTGTCTATTTTGAAGAATACAGGCAAAAAGGCAAGTGTGGGGGGACATCGCGGAAAGCAAAGACAAACACACGCGTAGCGCGCAGAAACATCACGAGGAAAACAACACAAACACAACCTGCGAAACAGAGCACCAGTGGGGCCCAGGCCGGCTCGGCCGAACCCACGAGGGTGGTTCGGCCGAACCTCGGTGGGTCCCACTCAGCCCCGCTTCCTCGTGGCACTTGAGTTTGTTTACCACACTTCCTTTTCGCCTACTTTATTTGTCAAGTTCATTCCGAGACGCGAAAAACAATTACTAAAACTTGACCAACTAAAACTTGGGAAGATTTCTTTTGAATACCTTTTCCCAAGTCTCTCCCTAATGCTCTCATGATGATCTTGCACACTTTTTATTACTCGCTTCATCACCACTTGCCCGTGAACAAATAATCAAATCCATAGGACCCATGTTTTTCTAGATTATTGGCAAGTGTGATATGGCTCGACGAAATGATCTTATGCTTAGCTTACCGAGTCCTTGGGAATTTTATTTCACAAAACAAAAATACCATGGCTTCATGCTCCTCTCTTGATACAAAAATTCCTACCAATGCCATATGATGATCATACCTTGCAAAACTTACATACATATGCTGCTTGTGATTGCAATGAGCTTTACCAAAATTGAGTGACCCTAGAGAGAAACTTGTCATGCTCTCTTGATCAAGATCACGTACACTCCACCGAGAAAAAAAAAAAGGGGCTAAACTCCTACACTAGGAGCTAGCACCCCACCAAAATAAAGACACTCCTCGTTTGCACCTCTTTTTACCTCTCTCTCTCTCTCAATCACGCATAAACGAGACATGGCTATGTAAAAAAAAAAAAAAAAAAAAAAAAAGAAAAGCTCACACAGATGAGCAATGAAAAGAAAGCTCACAAAGATGAGCAATGAAAAAGAGAGAAGAAAAGAGATGCTCAAGCATAGAGCAATAAAAGAAAAGAAAGAAAATAAAAAGATAGCCATGTCTCGAAAATGCAAAATAAAGAGAGGTCAATTGCAATAGGAGTTGTCACTTTTTCATATCCATACACACACGCACTTCTTGATCAAGGTTACATGACTTGGCTTCTCCATAGATCCTTTCTTTTGGCTTAGCAATATTTGTGATACAAGTATGCCTCTCTCATTCCCTACCGAGCTCCACATACAAGCCTAAGAAGTAGGAAAAAGAGAGGCAACACAATGCCTTGGTGAGGAAAACACTTTTTGAGCGATTCAAGAGAATCGAAGAGGAGCGGGAGTCATGTTGTTTATTTTCAAAACTTTCAAAAACCCAAGGTGCTTAGTGAGCAAAAGTATAGTGACTTGAGTCATGAGCTGTTCCACTTATCAATCATCCAAGAATGCATGTTAGCCACCGTCATGTTCACAAGTAGAACGGTGTGGCTTGTAATAACATGTGTGCAGGTCTCTAAGGGGAGAGATCTCTCAACTTACGCTCCCACCTTTACTCGAGGACGAGCAAAGAGCTAAGTGTGGGGGTCTTGTTGACGGTCCTTATGGTCCAATTTTACCGTCAACATGTTGCATCTTTTTGAATCAAACACCATCACCAAGAATAGACATAGGGATTATTTCTAACAAATTCCACTAGTCTTGGTGAAATTATGAATGCAGGTGCAATTCATATGAAAACAGGGGAAAACATGCACGAAACATGGACTTTGCAATCGACGGATTTTCCCCGGACTAAAGAATATAGTCCAAAAGCCCAAAACCACAAAACAGAGCCTCAACATCAAACCAAGCAAGTGGATTGGGCCAGTACACAGCCGGGGAAGGCAACGAGAGAAGAATCAAGCCCAGGGAGTCCAGGCCGGTTCGGCCGAACCACCCTAGTGGGTTCGGCCGAACCGACAGTGGGCCTCCCCGGCCCATCTTTCTCCGGCGGTTTGTCACCGACGTCCGGAGGTCGGTTCCACCTGCAATTAATGCCACCGACGTCCGGAACCGCCTCCAAGTTGCCGACCTTCCAAGGCTATAAATAAAGGGCTACACCCCCTCTCTCAACACACCACCAACATCAAGATACAAGACAAAACTCTCATCCTTAGGCCAAGGGCCTCTTGTATTTTAGTAGAATAGGAGAGAGGGCAAGGAAGAGGAAGGAGTGTTCCTCCCTTTTGCAAAGTGGAGTAGTATTTCCTTTTCTTTTACCTTGGCGTGTAAACACTCTTTTTGGTGATTTACACGTGGTGATCTACTTATCTATCGTGACATATCTTTGTGTTAGACGTAATTCTTGTTATACTTGTTTACGGGATCATCGCTTCGCAAGAAGTACTCTAGCTTTCGAACTCAGTTCTAGGCCGAGGCTAGAGTAGTGGTCAATAGCATAGACGTGGTGTCTAGGCTGGAGATCGCCTTTGTTTGCTGTGTGCCCCACGGTTTGTAGAGGTAGGTGGCAGGAAGTGACAGCCCTGTCATCCAAAGGAACCCTCCACGTTCGGGTACATAGTAGAGCTTTCGTAGACCGGAGTGGCTTGGCAGACCAAGCCTAAGACGGTGCCCGAAGTAAACAAGTCTAGCTTGCGTTCGTCTACCTTTAAAGGATAAATAGATAAGAGTCACCCTCTCGACCCTATTTTGCTACGTTGTCTTGGTTGTCCTTGGGTAAACTAACCTTGTTGCAGAAATACTCTGTTCCCTGCGGATATAAATACGATACCTTGGAATACTCCCGGGTGAAGTGCTACAACGGTATTCCGTGCGCTTGCGGATTTATTCGTGACGTAAGAAATACCAACAATCACACAGTGGGCATTGGTGTGGGTGTTGCAATCCACGATTTCCTCGGGCGTTCAGCCGTCCAACAGCTATTCAGGGTCGCGAGCCGGAGGAAGAACTTGGCTCGCAACGGCGCCCAGGTCTTCCAGAGTCTCCCGTGTGGCTCAAAAGTGATACTTCCAGCAAAGAGGCATTGGTACGCCGATTTTGTTGAGAAATCTCCGGATGGTGTTTGCATCCATTTGTGAGTGTCAAGAACGCCGGGTATGATGGTTACTCCATGAACCGCATCCCAGAGCTGAAGATACTGCCAGATCGCAAGCACCGGCAGCCCTTGCCGGAGGTCGTGCCGCCATGCATCATTTTCCATTGCTTGCTGTACTGTTGTCGTTCGCAGCGCCCGTTGTTTGACATGCGGTAGTAGTGGCACCATGTCCTGGACCGATTGTCCATGGATCCATTTATCTGTCCAGAAATTTGTCTTGGTAAAGAAGCGGTATTTATATGGTGCCCTTGTCTTCCACAGCTGTCAGAGCGCCGGGGATCCCCGTTTGACCGATGAAGAAGGCCTGGTAAGCCGGCGCTGACGAGAAAACACGGGAAGCCATCCATTTCCAGCAGAAACTGTCCGGGATTAGAGGATGCAGCATGAAATCCTTGGTGGCTTGCCTGATTCTGATGTACTCCATGAGTACTGGGATCGTCAGCGGGCCTGTTATATGGACGATGGTGGTTTCAAAATCTGAAGTTCGGAAAATAAAACAGAGCAGGATAACATGTGTAAGATAAACAAGCAACAGACATTTTGAAAAGAATAGTCTGTTCCATGTGAGATGCAGGACAAAAACAGAGGATACCTCTGGCTCAGAAGACGAGCCTATGAATGATTTCCTCTCCCTTCCTTCAGAGGCCGAGCAGTTGTGAAGCGGTGGCAGCACCTCTCGTTCTTCTGCTACTTAAGCTGATCTGCCCGGAATTAATTATTTGAGTAATTGGTTTAAGGCAGCGGTACTGATTTAAAGATTAACTGCAGTTGATTAGTGATTGAAATATAACTATATACTTTGATTTGGATTTGGAGAGTGTCCGGACAGATTCCCGTTCCCAACCAAATTCTAAATATACTCGGCATTTCGTTTGGTTTGTTCATTCCTACTTGCTCGACTCCTCACCTTGTGTGGTTGGTGCAGGACGAACGTGAAAACATTTGTTCCTAATCTTGTGTTAATCAAGTAGAAGCATGCATCCCCGACAGAATGTAACATGTTACCTTTTTTTTTTGTTGCAAATTCCTTCTTTATCGACATTTACAAGTAATAAAAAACACCTATATTTGAGATCGGGGAAGCTGTATAGCCTTGTTACCGTCGGGCACGTCACAACCGGAAAAGTAGGTACCAGTAACTTTAAGAACTGAAATGAATTTGGTTGTACGTGACATGCAGAAAAATGTCATATAGATGGCAGCTAAGTAGGAATATTATTAGTAAATCAAGTACGCGAAAGCAAGAAATGTCATATATATGCGACATAAATATTTAATCATCTATGGTAGTGGAACCATGAGGACATTTGAACTATTAAGAAATTATAAGAGATTAAGGAAAAAACAAATAAAAGACTCAAACATCTGCTCCTTTTGTTCCAAAATGTAAGTTTCACTATGGTATCTTAAACTTTCTTAAATTTAACTACAATTATAGAAAATATTAGTAATATTTATATCTCTAAATAAGTTTATTGTAGAAATGAATTTAACGATCTATCTAATGATACTAATTATGTATTACAAATATTAATGTTTATAACAAAAGACGAGTCACTCCCAGAAAGACTTGTAAGTGTCGATAAAGATGGATTATAAATATATTGGTCACCAACATGAAGAAAAATTATTTATATGAATTATAAATATTAATATTTAAAATTTGTTCATTTCATTTTTAGGGAAAAAATAGTTAGTTTCTTAGAAAACCAGAACAACACTTATCTTAAGATGGAAGGAGTAGGTATATTGTTGTAAACCATAGCTGGGTGGGCAAGGGAAGCTCGATTTGGACAGGTTTATGCGTGTGACAGGGGAGCTGCTGGGTACTTGGTGGTGGTGGACGACCAGAGGAGGACGTATGAGATGGAAACAATCGATTTGGTTCGCTTGCTGCTGCTGGAGACGATGTAGCAGGGGACGACATTGGATGAAGAAGAAATCAACCAGCACCTTTCCAATCCGTGGAATGGTTAGCCCTGTAGCCGTGTGCGCTGTACGGTTCCGTTATCGCCATGTCCATGCTGCATGCCCCACACGTACGCCGCTCGGGCTTGACTCGTTTCTTGTCTCTGACAGCCGATCCACCACAACCGAGTTAGTACAAATGTCCCTGCTGCAGCCGTGCGTCGACCGATAAGACGCGAAATCCGGTCCCGATTCCCCTCCTATAGCTATAGGTACACATGTCCGATCCGAGCCCCAGCACATTCCCGGGAACGAGAAGCTCGTGCACGCTGTCTCCGGTGACCGGCGCGGCATCGGCTGCCGGAGGTGGAGACGATGATCGTGGTGGAGGAGAAGGCCGGCGCCGTCGCGCTGATGCTGGCGTCGCTGGCGTTCCTGGGCACGTTCCCGGCCGTGCTGACGCTGCTGGAGTGGCGCGGGCGGCTGCCGCAGCACACCTACCTCGACTACTCCGTCTCCAACCTGCTCGCCGCCGTCGTCGTCGCGCTGGCGCTCGGCCAGGCCGGCCCGGGCGGCCCGGGCTTCCTCACCCAGCTCACGCAGGTTCGTGAGAACTGGCCGTCGGTTCTCTTCGCGATGGCCGGCGGCGCCTTCCTGGGCCTGGGGAACCTCATCTCGCAGTACGCGTGGGCGTTCGCCGGCCTCACGGTCACCAACATCATCTGCTCCAGCCTCACCGTTGTCCTAGGTCGGTAGCTACTCACACCACCCTGCTTCTGCACATGAACATTCATTCCCACTTGAACGTTACTGTTACTATTGCAGGCACGACCATGAACTATTTCCTCGACGGCCGGATCAACCGCGCCGAGATCCTCTTCCCCGGCGTCGCGTGCTTCCTCGTCGCCGTCTTCCTCGGCGCCGCCGTCCACTCGTCCAACGCCAAGGATAACGAGAAGAAGCTGAGCGTGTCAGTAACAACAAAATCCACACCTGCACCCACGAGCAAAAACACCTCTGATTCGGATAATTCCGATGCGTAATTTTCTGTGCAGGGCGGAGAGTCGAGGCGTCGGCCCCACCAGTGACGGCACCGGCAAAAGTAGCGTTTTGTTCATCTCGAATACGAACATGTTAATTACAACCGTGAACGAAACGCGTGAGAGGGAACTTACATCAGCATGTTGTTTTCCAGCGGCGGGGCTGCTCGATCCCGAAGATCCCAAGAAGGACGGCGACCACGGGAACGGCGTCGCTGCCGGCGGTCATCAGGCGAAGAAGCCCGGCACCGCCGAGTTCATCATCGCGGTCGAGAACAGGCGCTCGATTAAGGTGCTGCAACTTCAATAGTTATTAGCTGAAAATGTGCGAAGGGTCCTTTAACCAGAGAGCTAATTTTCAGGTTGGGGTAAAAAAATTCCCCGCGGGTCAAGTTTTAGCTGAAAATGTTCAGACTCAAGCAACAGCAGCAGAAAATGTTCTGCAAAACACTGATTATTCCCGATGCAGGTTTTCGGGTCCGGCAAGCTTGTGGGCCTCGTCCTGATCTTCTTCGCCGGAGTCTGCTTCTCCCTCTTCGCTCCGGCGATCAACATCGCGGTGAACGACCAGTGGCACGTCCTGAGGGCGAAGGGCACGCCGCACCTGGTGGTCTACACCGCCTTCTTCTACTTCTCCCTGTCGTGCTTCGTGCTCGGCATCGGCCTCAACCTTTGGTTCCTGTACCGCCCGATGGCCGGCGTGCCGGCATCGACCGTCAGAGCCTATGCCCGGGACTGGAACGGCAGGCACTGGGCTCTTCTCGCCGGGCTGCTCTGCGGGTTCGGGAACGGGTTCCAGTTCATGGCAGGGCAGGCTGCAGGGTACGCTGCTGCTGACGCCGTCCAGGTGCGTTTTCGTTTCAGGTCCCTGTGATAGTGCCGTATTTGCATTGCTGATATATGCTAGTACTACAATTTTTGTTCATGATCAGGCGCTGCCGCTGGTCAGCACGTTCTGGGCTGTCGTCCTCTTCAAGGACTACCGGAAGTCGTCCAGGAAGACGTACCTGCTGCTCGCGGCCATGCTCACAATGTTCGTTGTCGCTGTCGCGGTTCTCATGGCTTCTGCCGGGCACAGGAAGACATGGGAGGAGTGTTAAGGCTAAATTAGTTTCACATGTAACGGAACTGGCGTCTTTGATGTGCACAAAATGATCGGTATCAATATCTAACTATAGATAATGTTATAATAATACCTTGAATTCTTTGCTCTATCCTCTTATTTTTTCTGTCACTACGGTCTACAATTACGTGCTAATTTCTAACCTTAAGACCCAATATGATGCTCCCTCTACTTTTAAAACAATAGTTTTGAGAGGATTTTTAAAAATATTATATTTTCTGGTTAATAATAGAAAAACAACGCCAGAACTAATGGAATTACGAAATAATACTTATTCTTGTAATAATTCCTGATAAAAAGATATATTATTGAGAGGAAAATCCAATTTCAGATCGGAAGGAGTAGCTTATTTCCTAATTTAATGTATGAAAAATATGATTTCAACAACATAATTGTTTGTGCTTTCGGTATTTCACATACGAAGAAACCTAACTGAATTTCATGGCGCATGATATGAAGTATTCCCATGTAGCATACTTGATGATATGGAAGTGAGAGAGGGTCATATAATTAAGTTGTAGTTATTAAGTAACTGTAAACAATTCTTTTCTAAATCCGAAAATTTAGAACTTGTATAATTAATAGGAGACAACTGAAAAATACCTACTTTATAAGTGCTATATATATGATAAACCATATGAAAATACGTCTCATATATGGAACGACCTATCGTATATAATACACATCGTTCACCGCATGTACTAATAAGATTTTTTTTTTAGGAATACTAACAAGAAATTAGCATACGTATCTTGGGAAAGTATCTATAAAGTAAGGGGAAAAAAATTGGATACACTACTGTTGCTGGGCTGATATTTGACACGGCCCGGCCGGCTTGATCAGCTTAGCTAGCCCATGCGCTCCCTCCGCGGGCCTAGTTGGCCCATGCGCTTCTCCCTTGTTCCGGCCGGTTTGATCAGCCTAGTCAGGACTGTCTGCGCTGTGCTGATATTTGATACGGCCCGGCCAGTTTGATCAGCCTAGTTGGCCTATGCGCTTCCGCGCTTGGACAAGCAAAATATTTGAAGCCCCCAACTCACAGTCCACATAGTCAAGAGATGACGTGTCGCCACCCCACCTCAACAAGAGTATTCAACAATTTTCCATGAATTGTCATTTTATCATTTCTTATTAAATTTTATACTTTCACATGTTATTCTTGATAAATTTATATTTGAGCTGTATGATATGCATGGCACCGAAAACGGCTAGAAAGTTGGTGTGGCCAGAATCCATCTTTGAAGGGCGCTAGTTCGATTCGTATCTTTCGTATTAGTTTCCAGAAGTGGTCTTTTGTTTTTGAGTGGCAGGTAGCTTTTTATTCTTTCACAATGTTTTGAGGTTCATGAAACATTGCTGCACGACGATATGAAACATTAGTGCGTGCAAAATGCTCATCTAGTATCAATAATGCTATAATGTTATCCTGTATTTGTAACTAATTTACTTTATCACCTATATTACTTACTACTATTTACTGATGATTATTTTCATAATGAAAGTAGCAGGCAATTTATACATATTGATCTACATTATAGATCACATTTTATTTCTAGCGGAAGTACATCACAAAAAATATATGCTGATCCACTTAAGATCAAAGTGTAAATTTCTAAGTAAATAAAGGGAATTGCTGTAGAGCCAACCCTAATGTCCAACTCTGTTTCAACTGGATGGATATATGGTAATCAAATGTTTTAAATTTCCAAATAATGATATATAGTTTCTATAATAGCTTGAGTTGTCCATGAGTAGGACAATCGGGTTGGATCTATAGCGGTACTCGTAAATAAAATAACTTAATAAGAACTAGAACTCGATTTATTGGTGGATCCCTAGGCATCAAAATCTGCCCCGAACGGTGTGGAATCCGTGATCATGGGATTGATTCTGAAAGCGAAGCAGTGCGAGACAATATTCAATATATATTAACCGGTGCTAATTAAGATATTTACAGGAGCTAAAGAGGGAAGGAATAAACAAAAAAATCTGAAATTTTAGTACATTATTAATGAAACAAGAAAATCATTCCCAAATCAAAAGAAATTCAAAAATCTTCATCACCATAGATGGTCACATATTAAAAATGTACTAGTCTGAGTTTGTCAATTTGAGCATCATAGAATAGAATGTACACCAATGCATATTCGGAAAAAGGAAATACTTCAGAGAACATGGGGTATGTGTTCACATTAGCTTTTCTATTAATTATGGTTAAATTGAAATATTGAATCTCTATGTGCCTTCTGCGAGGTGCCCTACCACCGAGCTTATTCTCTGGCCCGCCAAATCCGACGAGTTACGCGCCTCCATCCCCTCCCTTGACCTTTCTCTAGCGACTCATCCATTCTGTGATTTGACCCGGCTGGATCCGCCACCTCCTGCCGGCGTGACCTCGTTGGCCATCTCCTCCTGTAGTGTGTAGCACTCACCGCTCGTAGGTGTCGCCTCGTGACGCAGTAGACGTGCTTGCGCGCCGCTCACCTTCGCCAGGAGCAAGGCCGCGTAGGTCGCCTGCGATGTGCTCGCATGGAACAAAGCCGTGACGAGTAGGCAAGGAAATCCGGCGCCGTTCTGGCAGGCGGTGAGGCGTGGGCTCTGGTGATGCCTCGGCCGATGGGAGCGAGGGTGCGGGCTCCAACACCGTCTCTGTCGTGGTGACGAGCAGGAGGAATAGTGCTATTTTTTTTTAACTTAGAGGAAGAAGAGTTAAGGGGCAACTTTGTCTTTGCATAAGGAACTTAATACCATTAGAGTACCTAAACGGACTTGTGGTAATAGTGAGGTTTAGATTAAAAAACCAATGATAAAATTGCAAAATCTGAAAATCGATAGTAAAAACGTAATTAGACATTGAAACGATGGTTGTTATGTAATTTCCTCTTACGAAAAACTAGTTTAATAATATGGATCTGAGAGCTCCAGCCTTTGTCCCAGCAAACGGACTCCAAGCTTTGAGAACTTCAGGTCCTGTGCAACCTCCTTCTCTGTTCCTGTGTCCATCAGATCCAATCCTATGCCAATAGCAATAAGAGCAACTCCAGTCCAACCTGTAAAATTGGCCCTCTATTTTGGTTTTTGCAGGCCGGCCTGTAAAAATAGAGGCCCAATTTTAAGATACCAACTCTAGCTGCAGTATCCAAACTAGGCCTCTATTTGTGTGAGCTCTACCTGTCAGCGAGATAAAGAAAAGGAACCGAAAAGGAACCGTCTTTTCTGGCACCCGACTCTCGTGCCTGCGCGCCGCCGTTCGTCCCGCTCTTGTGCCTGCGGCGCTCCTCCCGCTCTTGCCCGCCAGTGCGCACCGCCGCCGCTCCGGGTCCAGCTCCTACTCGTGCCCGATTGTCGCGGCCCGTTCATCCTCTTGCCGTCATTGCGCGCCGCCACCGATCCCACAAGGTCCATCGCTCTCCGAGGTACATGAAGCCATATCCTCTCCATTATTCTGACTTGCAAGTCTCGGAGCTAGCGTGACATGATCAACCCAATCCCGTTCGTGTATAAGTGGCCGATCGAGGCCATGTCCATGCAAGTGGGCTTCTTCTTCTGCATGTAAACGGAAAGCCTACCTCTCTACTACACGAGACATCACCTATTCTGTGCTGTTCAGACGATGAGCAAGCTAGGCCACACGGCTATAGGCACGGGTGCATCTGGTGGAGGCCGAGATGAGACTAGTACTAGTACAATGGAAGTTTGTTTAATTTCGGTAGATTTAGGTGTTCAATTGGAAATTAGTCTGAATTGTTGCACTAGAAGTAGCTCTCTGTAGTAACTGCTTAATTGGGAATTAGTCTGGCTGGAGAAGATCAGGTAGCTAGTTCAATGAAATCCAAGAAAAAAGATCAGTAGGTCCAGCGTTTATCAGATCTTGTTATATGTTTCTATTAATTTCTAATATACTGAATGATGAGTGCAATAGTTGTCTTTATTTGCAATTTGGAGTGCCTTTCCAATTTAATGTGAGGAAGATTCTATCATCTATTTAAACGTGTTTGACTAAGCTTAAGAGCGGGAATTGTTCCCTATATTAACTGAGATTATTGTTTTTTTTGTCGCAATTGCAGATGTCAAGTTCTCGACGTATAAATGTCCGTTGGCCCAAGGCTGCTGCTCAGGCAGCTCTTGAGGAGATGGATGCTGACTAAGAAATCACCAGCAGAGGAGCCAAAATTATTTCATGTGGGTGCTAGTGAAATCTGCAATCCTGTTTAGGTGATAGACTGGAATTTTCAGATTGATCTTCTGAAGGACTGTTGACACAATGAGACATTGCCAAAAAGAAATAACAGTAATATTGAACTTATTCCAGAACCATGATACACAATTTTGAGTCATTTAACACAGACAGGACGGTTACATTAGCACTTTCACCTACACTAGCATGCACTTTCACCTATACTTGCACTATTGGTTACATTAGCATTAAGCAAGACGGCCTTTGCCAACCCCGCTCTCTTGGCCAGAACATATGCAGGGCCGGCCCACAGGGGGTACGCACCTTTAGGGCTGGACGAAAAGCTCGAAGCTCGTGGCTCGGCTCGACACGTGAGTAGCTCACTACGGGAAAACTGCAGTTTGCCGAGTGTCTACGTGTTTACCGAGTGATTTTGTGCGGGCACTCGGCAAACAACGTGTTTGCCGAGTGTCAAATTAAAAATCCTCGGCAAAAATAATACACTCGGCAAACTTAGTGTTTGCCGAGTGTATTTTATTGCACTCGGCAAAAAATATTTTTTTCTTTATTCTAGCCCAAAACTTTTTCTACTTCATACATACAACATGTAATACTTAATGTGAAGTTTTGGAAAATTTTTATATTTGTTTGCTATATTTAACTAATTAATTACAATTCAAGCAATTTTTTGAATTAAGCCAAATTTGAACTACAAGTGATTCAAATAATAACTTAAACTGAGTTTAAAAATTATATTCATGTTATATAGCTCAATCTGAGACCTTACCCACGAATTGAAAAGAAATTTAACTTACGTTGTTTAAGAAATTATGACCACTTACTTATCTTAGAATGATTTTAAAATTCTAAAAAATATCAAATAAAGTCTAAATATCATGAGATTTGTTATGATGTGGTTCTATGATACGTGGAATCTACAATAAAAAATAGGGAATGTTTCGCAAAAGTTATCACGTACATTGTTTATAAAGTGGAGAGTCACATAATAAGAACCTTAGGCTGACTCCAACAAGCCCAGGCAAATTTGAGAGGTAAATCCACCGTTGCCTTTCGTATACGGTACTTTGCATCCCCTTCCTAATCCAGCTTCTCCAACAACGACAGCCAACAACCTCTGCATTTTAGACCCAGCGTCAAGCTCGCCTTGCTACGCCACCGAGCTCGTCCCGTCACGCGCCATGAACCAGCCTCCGCAGAACGCCTTGAGCTCGCCTAGCACTCCCGTGCAAGCACGCGGGCCTTGCGCCGTTCTCGCTCGCCGTCCCGTGCAGCGCACGCCTGCTCGCCCGCCGTGCCCGTGCAGGCGAGCGCGCTCGCCCGTCCAAGTCGCACTTGTGCCGCCGCGCTCCAGCTCCTCCGTGCTCGTGCAGCTACGCTCCAGGTTGCGCTCGCAACTGCCCGCCAGCGCGGACGAGCTCGTCGCCGTCGCCAACGTCCTCCTCACCTCCGACCTCAGTACCTAGCCCGCGCCGTTGTCTCTGCCTTCCCACGGGTCGCGCCTCCGCCGCCGACCCGCGTGAGGATGAACCGCCTCCGCCGTGTGAGGACGAGCCTCCGACCGGCGCGGGCTCGAGCCGCTGCCCCCGTGGGCGCTGGCACTCCCGCCTCCCGCAACGCGCCGCCGCCGCTTGCCCGCAGGTCGCAACGCTCCTCCCCGTGCGTCACGCTCGCGCCCCGCATCAGCCACGCACAGCCCGCCGCCGCCTTCCCCGCGCTCGTTCGTTGCCGGTCACCCGTCGTCGCCTTCCTCTCGTCGCGTGTTGCCAGCCGGTGCTTCGCCCCAATTGCATTGGAGGAGAGAGAATGTCTATTTTTACCTCACCTCTCTCTTCAAAGGTAAAACTGCCTCCTCATTTGCATGATCTGTTGGAGATAGAAATCACATAAACAGTACCGATTCAGGAGTCATTTTTGCCTTTGCCCGAGGCTGTTGGAGTCAGTCTTAGAGTTGAGAGTGCATCATTAAAATTTGGAGTCAAATTAATGAACAAATTTTATTTTCACTTTATATCATTTTGTATAGGCAATAGATCATATAAATAGTGTCATATCAAGATTTGATTATTTTTAGAATTTATTTGCTATTTTTAAATTTTTTTCAAACTATTTCAATTTTTTTTGCCGAGTGTAATATCAAACACTCGGCAAATCTGCTCTTTGCCGAGTGCCTCTTCTCCGACACTCGACAAATCTACCACGTCACCGATCCTCTCACTCCAATCCCTCCCTTCCTATTGGTCCACCGGACCCCCACCGGATCCCCTCTCTCCCTTATCTGTTTCTCCCTTCTCTCTCCCCCTTATCTCTTTCTCCCTTCTCTCTCTTCCTTTTCTCTTTCTCCCGTCTCTCCGGGCAGGGCGACGGCACGACACCTCAGCGGCGGTGGCGCCAGGCGGCCCAGGCGGCGGCGGGCACCCAAGCGGCGGCGTCCCTAGGCGGCCCGGGCGGGCGAGCACGGTTGCGCGCGGGGGTTGGCTGCAGGCATGGGCGGCGGGAGGGGCGCGGAGGCCGGCGGCGCGCCGGGCAAGGACGCTAGGCGCCGCGCGGCGGTGGGATGCAGGCAATGGCGGCGGGAGGGGCGCGGAGGCCGGCGGCGAGCGGGACACGGACGCAGGGCCGCGCGTGGAGGCCGGCGATGCGCGGGGCACGGATGCACGGCCGGCGATGCGCGGAGGCCGGCGGCTCTTGTCCTCGCCGGGGCTGGCGGCGTGCGGCCTCGATGGGGCAGGCGCGGATCCACTCTCTCTCTCTCTCTCTCTCTCTCTCCCTCTCTCTCTCTCCGGCATGACCCAGGGCGGATGGTGGCGGCGGCAGAGCGCTCGCCGACGGCGTGGTGGGGTCGGAGTGCTATTTTTTTATTTTCTTCAGAAAATGTTGCCGAGTGTCGGATGGGGCACTCGGTAAAGGCTTTGCCGAGTGCCCGAGTGAAAGCACTCGGCAAAGGACCATTTGCCGATAAGAGCTATGCCGTTGGTCCTTTGCCGAGTGCGGCACTCGGTAAATCTTTTGTCGAGTGTTTTAGTGTGTTTGCCGAGTGCATCTAGCACTCGGCAAACTGGAGTTTTCCCGTAGTGGCTCGACTTGACTCGGTTTCTTAACGAGCCGAGCCGAGCTTATATTTTAGCTCGTCGGATTAGCGAGCCGAGCCGAGCTAGCTCGCGAGTTGCTCACGAGCTCAACGAGCTCGAAAGACCGAGAATAAGTAATGCTCAATACCAATATAATGTCATATCTTGAGTTAATTTTTTAATATTTTAAAATACATTTTAAATTAATCTACATTATTAGCTTTTTCATGAAGTATAAATCATATATCTTACCTATTTTACAAAAAAATATTTCAGATTTAGAGTATATAATATCTTAATTATTCTATATTTCTGGCTCGCGAGCCTAACGAGCTAGCTCGAGCTAATTATCGAGCCATGCCGAGCTAGGTTTTCAGCTCGTCTATGTAACGAGCCGAACCGACCCGAGCCAGTTTTCTAACGAGCCAATACGAGTCGAGCCGAGCCGAGCCGAGCCAGCTCGACATCCACCCCTACGCGCCTTCACCTACACTTGCACTATCGGTGCCATCGACACGCTGCATGACAACCCTTTGGTCGGGGAGAGACCTGAGCGCCATCGCGCAGGCAGCGCCACGGTGATAATTATGCTATTGGATCATACAAAGCATGAGAGGAATATATTCAGCAAACTAAGGAAAATGGGTACAGGGTATATGAGCTAAAAACAAATGAATCTGGATAAGAATATTATGGAACCAGCATATGGACATCAGTGCCAAATCAGGAAATGAAATAGGCATTAGTACATAGATAGTAAGGAAATGAACTAGCCTAATGGGGCAAAGTTATCGACAGTTTTCTCATTCTCATTCTCAAATAAGGCTCAGTTGGATTCTATTTCATCTCATTCTCTAATATGGCTCAGTACATAGATACTGACACTTCATGCAAACCCACAAGTTCCATACTGAAAATAATGAGTGGCAGTCAAGAGGAAGGATATAGCAATATGCCAAAAAAAGAAACAACTACACAGAGGATAATTATCTCCAATATTGATGAAAGTACAACAAATATTCGGGCTTCTTTTAGACAGAGAGAAAAACTGACAAATTCAGAACTCAGGTAGCTGTTTGTTTCTCAGAAATTTCAGAAAGTCGATTTTGAAAGAAAGAGAATTAACAATGTGGGGCACATGAGTCTGAACATTGCAAAAGAATTATAAATTTTTTTTGCAAAAGGAGCAGAGGTAAAAGTTCACGTTTTCTTTTTCAGAAATTAGAAAATTGACTAGCTCCTCTTTATGTTCCTTTGTTATGGTGCTAGAAACTAAAGCCATGTCTGCCTTTACCCTATGGTTGGCTACTCGATAGCATCAACATTCAGTTATCATGGATTAATCATGATCACCAGTGGTAGTTGTACTATCGAATATATTAACAGGAGAAATTGGCTAGTTTCATTGGAGAGAAACAAAAATGAACTACGTAAACAAATGCTACCCCTAGAATGCACCATCTGAAAATGATTAATAACAGAGCTTATTATGTCTGTAAAGAAGCATTCGTGACAGAGAACATGCCCAGAGAGAATCCATTATGCGACCTAAGAAGCAACAAAAACTACCCAGCATGTCCAATATTGATGAAAGTACAACAAATGTACAGGCTTCTTTTAGAAATGGGCATTGTCGTTTTTTTCCATTACTGAAAAAAGGGGGAAACAAATTAGGTTTTGTAAGTCTCGCATTAAACTGCAGAAAAGACAGGAACATCCACAACCTATATGAGCTAAAAGAAAAGCCAATATCTATATTGTTGGGCTGCTATCCCTCCACATGGAGGAGGATTATATAGGGGAGATTATTTGGAGGAGTAAGATAATGTTGTATGGAAGAACAAAGGATAGAGCTCATACAACATGGATGATGTTGTATGGAAGAACAAAGGATAGAGGTCATACAACATGGATGTTGTTGTAGTAGGGGACAATGGATAGAGCCCATACAACTTGGAATTGGAAAGCATACCAAAACCAATGGATACTCCACTTCCAACACTCCTCACCCTCTATATAAGGCAAGCATGAGCCCATGCTTGAAAAAGCCATTCAGCAGGCCAACAAGAAGTGCAGCACACCCGCTCACAACACACAACAAAGGAGAGAAGAGAAGAAAAAGAAAGAGAGGCAATTCTGTCCAAATCGGTGGCTTCGAACCGATCACAATCAAGTTATTGATTGGAGGATCTAAAGTGCTTGGATTGACACCAAATTTGGTGAGCACGTTCTACACTTAGAGTCCTTTGATTTGGTCAGTTGATTTAGTCATTGGTTCTTGGGAGCATCAGGTTTGGGATTCGTTTTATCAGTTCGGGTCACTGCAATTTCAGCACAGAACAGTTTTGGTAGACGAATTTTTTGGGTGGTCAAACGGTGTCGGTTTAAGCTGAAATTTGGTCAGTCACTGTGGGGCACATTGAACTACTTGCCTACCAAGTTTCGTGCACTTTGGTTTTGCGGTTTGAGAGTTATGAACTGATTACCGGAGGGTACATAATTCATGTCGCCTCTACTTTGCCTTTTCTAGTTGTTGTTGTGGCCAAGCTTGTTGCTTGATGAAAATGTTGCTGGTGTTGTAATCCTCTAGAGGTTTTAGAGAAGACTCTGTTGTACCCATTATTCATAATAGTAGAAGATTGGAGTGGACCGATTGGTTCCGTGGTTTTTACTCCTCACATCGAGGAGGTTTTCCACGTAAATCATCGTGTCATTTGTGCAAGTGTTCTATTTTCCGCTGCTCACTGTTGGTTGATGTTTTTCCTCGTTGTTCAACACAAGATGAGGGATTAATTGACACTAATTACTGCCGGTTCTTCCCCAACATATATTACATAAGGTTGACATGATAGACCAGCAATACCAAGTTAACATGGTACAATTTCTCAATTGTTGGTTAAAAATCATATCTAACATGCAAAATTATGCTGGATTTGGAACTCAATACTGATGTGCAACTCAATACTGATGCTCAACCAGAGAGAGGTCGCAACTAGAGAGACGTTCATCTGAATCCCTGTCTCGTTGAACCAGATTTTTACAGGATGCATGGTTGATGGCTGGCTTTCTCACGTTCAGAACAAATCACACTGGTAATTATAAGCTACCGCGGCAAGAAAAAAGGATTATTGATTCATGAAAAGCAGCAGCTTTGGATGGAGGAAGAAGAGAGGATGAAAATGAATCGGACCTGGAGCTCGGGTGCGTCGTCCACATCCAGCTGAACACGTCGTCCTCCCAGGGCAAGCTGAGCCGCCTTGTCGGCACGGCGTAACACCTGGGCACGGCAATGGCTGCGGCGGGGTCTAACAAGCTGGTGTTCGCGGGCAAGCTGGTGCCTGTGAGCGGGAGGGTGACGACGGCGGGCGAGCGACCGCGACCGAGGACGCTGCGGCGGGGCCGGGAGACGGTGACAGGGACAAATCAGGGTCGAGCGGGCGACGGCGACGGCGATAAGGACGATGCGGACGATGAGGCGGGGCTGAGTCGAGGAGGATGTGGGGCTGGCAACGGCTGAGGGCGACGGCAAACGGCGACAGCGGGGTGCGACAGCTGCTGATCGGGAGCCACAACTCAAGATCTAGAGCGAATGGTGATGAGAGAAAAAAAGAAAAGAAATTAAAAAATGGTGGGACCCACGTTTGAAGAGGGAATAGAGGGCCTCCAGGAATAGAGGCTTGGGGGTGAGATTTGGAGGGTATGGAAATGCAGACCTGTTTAGAGGGCCTGCTGGAGTTGAGTTTTAAAAACAAACCTCTAAATTTTGGAGTAGAGGGCCATTTAGAGGCCCCTACTGGAGTGCTCTAAGAATAAGAATCAGTTGCTACTAGGGGTGGATGTCGAGCTGGCTCGGCTCGTATTGGCTCGTTAGAAAACTGGCTCGGCTCGGCTCGGCTCGTTACACAAACGAGCTAAAAACCTAGCTCGGCTCGGCTCGATAATTAGCTCGAGCTAGCTGGTTTGGCTCGCGAGCCAGGAATATAGAACAATAAAGATATTATATACTTTAAATCTGAAATATTTTATTATAAAATAGGTAAGATATATGATTTATACTTCATGAAAAAGCTAATAACGTAGATTAATTTAAAATGTGTTTCAAAATATTTAAAAATCAACTCAATATATGACATTATATTGGTATTGAGCATTACTTATTCTCGGTCTTTCAGAGCTCGTTGAGCTCGCGAGCAGCTCGTGAGCTAGCTCGGCTCGGCTCGCTAATCCGACGAGCTAAAATATAAGCTCGGCTCGGCTCGTTAAGAAACCGAGTCGAGCCGAGCCGAGCCACGAGCTACGAGCTTTTCGTCCAGCCCTAGTTGCTACAAGGAGGACGATCTATCAATACATATAAGCCTTTAATTGGTATCAAAGCATTGTTGCTCAACTTCAGGCTTAACCGCCTAGAGCAAGAGAGTGCACTAGTTTGTTTCTGGGAAGATAATTTATAGTATGTAAGAAAACCTAGCCAATAAAATACTATAGTATGATTAGGAGAACACAGAAGTTAATAAGGTAATAATGGGAGAATCAATACCGTATTCTTCAAGAAGTAATTTGTCATACAACCGGTCAATAATTATGTCACCTAGTGGCCGAATTGTTGGAATTAATTTTGACAAGAATCTTTTAAAGACAGGATGGAAATGAAGTAACAAATGTACAACGTGTGATCAGCCAGAGTAAACTCCTTTTGCTGGTGTTCATTAATAAAGTTGAGAGAATTCCCTCTCTACCATCAGAAGATAGCAAAATTCCTCATCCCTTGCTACAAAAGTGCTTTTCCCATTGGTATCACAGATTGAAATTTTGACCCCTGCATGCCACTGCCGTCAAGTTCACCATATAATCTGTTAACTTTGAAACCTTGTCAGCGCTTTAACAATACAATTCAAAATTTTTTGGAGGACAGAAAGTATTTGTTTCGAGTCTAAGAAGAGAGGAAAACGTTAATCCCTAGCACAAGTCGTGCTAACCTTCAGCACCTCGATATTGTCACGAATTTTAAATACAAAAAGTGGACACAATCAAAACATTTTCCTATAACGAGAATTGTTCGCCATGCGTTACTTGTTCTTCCAAAATTTTGAACAGAAATTTTCTTAACTAGATAAGAGAAAGAAACATTAAGCAGCTTCACTAGTGATGCTCCATGGAAGGAACCTTAACCCTTTGATCTAATCACCAATCTTAAATTCAAAAAACGGAACAGAGATGAAAAAATTATCACTAGTGAAAACTGTCTCACAGGTGTTACTTTTTCATAAAAAAATTTGGAGAGATTTTGGAGTGAAGTTTGAGTCAGAGAATAGCGGTGAACTTTAAGAGCGGATAATCAGAATATTCGTCTGGCCCAATCCCTCAACAATTAACGACAGTGGTATGCAGGGGTACAAAATTTCAATTCGATGCCTGTAACAGTCCCAATTTTTTTTTTTTGTATCAACAGACTTGTAATCTTCTGAATTCGAATCATATCAGTGGAGTAAAATTCAAAACAATTTTCATTTGAATTCTTTCGCGCGTGGGCCGTTTTCTCACTTTCTCTCAGCGAGAAGCCCATCTCACTTCCCTCTTCACCCGGCCCATCGAAGCCTAACAAGCCCAGATATAATATGGTTAGCAACATGGTAATTACAGGAGACTGCATATCTAAGAAAATAATATACATTGTATTTTGAGAAGAGTTGTGTTCCTCTGTATCTCCCTCTCTCTTCTTTTAGAATACTCATTGCTTAATCATATTAGCATATAAATCTCAAGTACATTTTTTTCTTCTAAATTTGAGCCCGTGCATTGCACGGGTTGATGGACTAGTACTGTAAAATTCTGATACAAACCACTGGAGGGGATCGATTTGCTGAACTGCAGTTTATACCTTTCGCCTCAGTTCGTGCTCAGAGCACAGCTAAATTGCTGATTCCTCCCATTTCTAGTATGCATAAGAGTACATTGTTTCAGAACCAGACAACAGGTGTGGCACCAGTTTGGTCCTTGTTTTCGAAATTTTCGCTATCTAGGTGTATGAGACTCTGAGGGATGTGACTGAAGAAGCTAGAATGGTGTGTATCAATGTTATAAGAGCAAACGAGGCATTATAGTTGGACTAGAATATATATCTATAAAAAAATTGGTACTAATTAATTAAATCTTCTGTGGTGGGTGGGTGATGTCTGGGCCACAACCATAGATTATTTTTCAGCCCTAGTTCCATCGCTGCTTGAGTGCTTGCGCTGGTTTGTTCCACTACTTATATATATATACACAGATTTGCGGTGCCAGCAGGTTCTTGACAGACATATTACTGCAGGGCACCGTGCCCGTAAAAGCTATACACTGCTTGCACACTTGCACAACCCTGTATGAATCATCGATATGCGGAAGCCGGGCTTTCTTAACTGCAATTCGTGACACAGATAACTTAGCTTTTACTCGGCGTGGACGCCACAATGGTGGTCGAGCAATTGTTTTAAAGTCAGGTGAATTTGATGTTGCAAAGTCAGGACGATAGCTACCGGCGACACCATTCTTTCCGCAGGTGGCATGTTTGTTAGGTCAGGTGTGGATTGTGCGAGGTGACGTGTTATCCTATATATCAGCACTTGCGCTGCTTGTGCTCGTGTTCCATGTTGGTCTACCTACATCCATGCATGGGTCTGTTGAAACACATAAAGCTAAGGGAGCATCTTGGGATTGGGAAGCATCGTCAGGCAGAAACGAGAGAAAGGAAGCCTCTACGCACACAAAGGCAGTGGCCTTGACGCTCCAGGGCGTGCTGCGCTAGACCCAAAAGGTGTATGCACGCGCAGCACATGCATTTGTGGGGTCCATGCCTCTTCGGGGAGGAAAAATGGTTTTTAGTGCACATCCTTTCTTTATCCTTGAAATAATCAAATGGTCAACCGGCCTTTGTGGAGAACTTGCCACCGAAGATGACTGCCCTGGAACACATTGCGGTCTACAGTTGATGGAACAATGCTGTATGGAATTCTGCAGGTTGCCAAGCCAATCTGTATGGAATAGTACACGATACCCAACTTTTCTCTTGTGTTTGTTCTACCAGAAGTTTTTTTTGAAGGAAACTGGAGGGACCAACGTCCCTACAGTACTTTTATTGAAATATCAGAGTTAAGGAGTACAGAGAATACAAGAAAAACAAAGTAACCAAAAGAAAAAGAAGAAGTACAAAAAAACATTTCTGACTAGGAAATAGCTTGAATCCATTCTTTGATTTGATCAACATTCCTAGCCTTGGCCCTATGGACAACCATGGTCATCTCCTTGATGAACTTTTGCTTGCAATGTTCCACTTCCGGATCAACATTATTGCAAATCCAATTATTTCTCTCTTTCCAGATGCTCCAGCACATTAAGATGACTATATCCATGAAGAAAGGTATTTTAAGCTTGGACTTCATCCATTTAACAACTTGTCTAGCTTGTAATCTTAATGGTATGTTAAGGCCCAGGATCTGCCAGCATGCTTTGGCGAAATTACATCTGAAAAAAATATTTGTTCTACCAGAAGTTTGCCCAAGTCGACACAAGAATAGTTGTTCTACTTCTTTACACGCAGAAAACTGTCATAATATTTTCAGTTCGGTAACAGAATTTAGAACATCATTTCTTCCTCCCTTGGCCTGCTACGAATGCTTCATTTTCTATGTCGCGGCTGTATGCACAAAGGCCAGATTTTTTCCATTATCCTGATTATGACCACCACCTGTGCCTCGACGAAGAAAAAAACAGCTTCTGCTGCTTCCACTCGTGGCCAATATAGCCCTTACCGGCAAGCCTGCTGCCGTCCGCCGAGCTCGAATGCTTCCATGCGTGTTTCCGTCTCTGATGCCAACGGAGCTGCTGCGAGCGTGCGACAATCGACACGCTGTCCTGCTTGCATCGCCGCCGGACCACGTTCACCACGGTTTGTAAGCCTCCACCCCAAAATCTGCGCGCGGCCATGGCATGCTGTGATCGCAGTCGTCACGTAGCATTGATATTCGGTTCACGTAGCATTGATGTATGGAGGAGGAATGGCAGATTGGTTAGGTTTCTACTGTCAGGGGTTTTGGTCTTTGCTATTAAATGAAGTGAATTTCATAGACTTCATTTCTTTTAGGAAAAATCTAAGTGGCAACTGGTATCGGGCTCGACCGAGCCAGCTACCACTTCCCCAATGCCACAGGGTTAGAGGCGGTGGGGGTGCGGGTGGTGCTGCGCCGAGGTGGCACGACGCTGCCAGTGGTGGAGGCAGGCGGTGGTCGCAAACCGAATGTCGAGCATGCCCGGCCGGTTATCCCGGTTAACCAGGAAACCGGTCCTGGTTGGCCGAGCAGTTTAACCGGTTAGCCAGGAAAAACCGTAGATATTTACTGTAGCTAATCGATTAATTGGCGGTTTTCCAGGTTAACCCACCGGTTTTCCCGGTCCAAAACTGGACCGGTCAATCTGGTTTGTGAACCTTGGTGTCGAGTTAGAGATTTTGTTTTCTGCCGGACCATGGAAGCAGGGGAGAAGAACGGCACGGCGGAGGGAGACGGTTGGAGGGTGGGGCGGCACGACACCGAGGCCGCCGGCACCCGCGGTGGTGGAGGAGGGCGGTAGGAGTGCTGGGGTGGGGGAGCTCCATTGGAGAGATAGAGGGTGGGTAGAGCAGCGGGAGGTGATGGATGGCTGGGGAGGGGCCGAGGGGCAGGCCGCGATGGCGCCAAGCGAGGAGCAGGAGGACACTCGGAGGTGGGTCGAGCAGGCGGACGTGGTTGGTGGTGGACTGGCGATGATGTTCCGTGCTTTCGTCGAACGAATAGAGAAGGAGGAAGACAACCATAGGCTGGGCTAGCCTGACATCAATAACTGTGGACTGGTAGCTGGATCGGGCTACCTGGCTACTATTAACCCATTAATGGCCTCCTTTCTTTTAATACCCTAAATATTGGCCTGGCAGATTCTTCATTTTGAAGCATTGATCTTCAGTTCATAGCCATTTTGTCAATTCAACTCGGTTTAATTACCCAAAAAAATCAACTCCAATAGTAGCACACAAAACCTTGTTTCAAAACCGCACAATTGTGTGAAAATTAAATGAGTATGTAAATAAAATTCAATTTCTTTGCCAAGAAAGTCTTTGAGTGATAAATCAGTCAAGTGAACATCTCTGGAGAAATAAAGATTCCAAATTTTTAATACGGCTATCAAAGTATAGTGCACTAGACATAGAGATTCTATTGGGAGGGGGGGGGGGGATTCGAGATATAGAGAGAATTTGTTGGGGTTGCTCCCCTGTATACAGGAGTCTAAGATAGGTTTTAGGACAATTGCACGTGCTCTAAAATACAGGAGTTGTGAACAGATCATTGTGTTGCAAGCCTATGAGGTAGAATTTGAATAAACTGAAATGATCAGGGAGAAATTGTATTTAGGTAACTAGATCATCGTCCTAATCTGTTGAGTTTGTGTACCGCAACACTTGGTTAGGGTAGGAAAAAACTTGACATATTATTAGAAAAAATATTCTAAAAAAGATCAAAATGTGTCATATATACATCGTTGTAATCTAATTCATATCTTAAATTAGTAGACCGTAGCAACGCACAGAAAGAACTAGTTAATGAAAAAAGGTGCTCGTTGCCACCCAAGAGACCAATAATGATCTCATTTAGGACAAATCATTCGTCAAACTAGCTTTTACTTGTTCAAATGCTTCCCTATACGAGCAAAACATTTTGGGAAGAAAACCTAAGGACACACTTGGAAAGCTAAAACTCATTTTAAGGGATAAAAATTGTAGAAAGAAAGTACAACTTACATAAGCAGGTGAGAAAAAAAGAACAAAATGAGGGTGCTATGAAAGACCGGTAATGACGGCACATTACGTTATCTGATGGATATTGCCATATCGCTTTGAAAAGCATGCGGGTTGGTGTTGGTCCATGTGGTCAAGGATTAAAGAATGTGAACCTAGTTCATATTGGATGCGATCATACTAGCACTAAGGCACCAGATTCCATTAGAGTAGTACTAGGATGGGTGACCTCCTAGGAAGTCCTTGTGTTGCATCCCCTTTTTTTCAGTCTCTTCATTATTTTTTTTCGATCGGTTAATGCCTCTTATTCGATCAGCTATTTTGTTTCGACCGGTCTGAGTTAGTAAATAAGCCTTGACAGGAAAGAGGCTTAATATTAAGAATTCATGCATGTGTATGCGTGGAGTGGGGGAGGGGATGTTGATTCATCGTTGAATAGCTCCAAATTACACGAGAATCTATATTAAGTGTTATATTTGCCAATAGCATGAATTTAGTTAGCTTAGTTAGGAATTTTAGCAACTTGAGATTTCAAAAAACGCAGAGAAACTACATTTACTCCACCAAACAAATATTATAATTTCAGAACTTGTTTGGTTCAGTTGAGCACTTTCCAGTCACGTAGAGCACTTGATTATGTCTATTTCACCAGACGGATCACGTTCCATCTCTTACGTATAGATCCATTGTAAGTTAAGAAAATACTGAATGAACCTGAACGTGGTGTAACAGGCCTATATACCTCCCCCTATAGATATAACATTGGAATGATCCAAAGGGACCCTTTTGGTGGAAATTGACAATTCTCTATGGTTTTTCTCAAGAGTCTGGAAATGGTCCTGAACATCTCTACATCCTGCAAAGCAACTTCTGCTACAACCAAAGGTCTTTGTTAAATAATTGGACATCGGAGTTATTTAGGACAAAGCGATATAGTATTGTTTATTAAAAGCACGCATGTATGCCTACTCACTGACTTTGAACTCAACTTAACTCATACTCCCCTGTGTAGTATGTAAAAATATGTAGTAGCATTTCAAAAAAAATTGAGCAAAAAGGAACAAATCATATAAAAAACTCGAGGCACTGACAAAAAAATAACTAAAGAACCAAATAATTAAGGAACACTTTAGATTTTGAGAACGAAAGGAAACGTCCCCTTCTCATATATTTTGTCACGGTGGATTAATTAGAATGATACAGTGTTAGATACATAGAAGAAAAATATCACGGTGTAGTGTGTAAAACAGTTATAAGAGGAAGCGAGGCCTTAGGGCATGTACAACGCGTCCCTTCGTCCCGTCTATATGATGGTTCTTTTGCAGAAACCTCCCTGCCATCAGGAACCGACGGCGTCCGCGTCGCCTCCTGAGACGACCGCCTCCTCCCGTTCTCCCAGGCACAGGAGACGGCCACGGCAGCGATGTACACCTCGTCTTCTCGGGGCGACAACGGAGTCGGATCCTGCGCGCGAGGTGTGAGAGCGTGGTAGTTTCCCACTCCAAATCGCCCCAAGCCCGCGAAATCCCCTGCACTCCGTCGTCCTCTTCACCCGTATCTCTCCGAAATCGAGCTCCTTCAATCCTTCAGAGCTCCTTCACGGAGCCGCCGGGATGTCGCCTCCGTCCTTCCGGACGATCTGGTCCTGTGGGAGGTCCTCTGCCGCCTATCTACGAAGGCGCTCCTCCACAGCGACGCGGTCTGCAACGCGTGACGCCGCCTCACAAACTCCGCGGACTTCCTCCTCGCGCACTACCGCCGCGGGTCTCGCGGCCGCGCCCTCGAGTCCTCGACGCCTTGGACCTCAGCCGAAGCCCATCCGAGCGCCGGCCAGTTCTCCACGTTGACGACTACAGGCGCCGCGGCAACCTGAAGGTGCACGCCTCCTGCGACGGACTGCTCCTGCTCTCCCTCCCCGGTAGCCGCTGGTTTATCTGCAACACCTCACTGGCACCGATGTCGCAGGTCTGTACCAGCGCACCTTTTCCGGCGAGAGTACCGCATCGTGTACTTGAAAGGGAGGACACTAATTGTGACATCCCCTCCGGGACACCCAGGAGTCGGTACAGGGGGACACTCGACGAAGCGAGTTACAACAGAAACATCATCTCATACAAGCCAGAATATATACATCATGGTATAATACAACCAGGTTTTCGAAAAACAACATTGTACAGCGGAAGCATAATACATTAATGAAGTTTAACAATCTACGAGTCTTGCAGCGGAAACTTGAACTTTACAACAAAGACCACTAGCGTGATGTACCGAGCCCGTCGTACATCATGATACTCCTCGCTCAGGACGTCGGGATCTGTTCCCACTTGAGGGAACCACCCTCGGAACACGGCTCCTCTTCCGGACCACTACCGTGACAGTCGTGGAAGCACGACTTGATCCTGAAAAACATAACGAACAAACCTTGAGTATTCTAATACTCAGCAAGACTGACCCGTCAACAGGCACGCTAAGGCCGACGCCTAGTATGCAAAGGCTTTCTGGCTGTGGAGTTGACTCTCTTGCGAAAACAGCACTAATGGTTGATCCTTACTTTCAAGTTTTAGCTCAGGTTAAGTTCAATAGAGAACAGGGTTTTGCAGTCTACAACTACTGCAATCAAGTTTGCAAGAAAAGATCATTTGAGACCAACAATTCTTTCATCTCTCAACCTCATCTTTCAGTTGATTACTACGATGTGACGAGCTAAACAAGCGGTACTCATTACTGCGAGGGACAGCGATTCGAATCGATTTATATACCAGCTGGCAAAACCCGACTACACGACGTATACGCATCACACCGATCGTATACGACAACTTTTCCCGCTAGCACCGACAGCAGACTAGCCATTTCCAACTCCCCGGAAGTATGGCGACGCCACGACTATCCTCGTGGTCGACCCATCTCCCTCCCGTGAGACTATCCTCTCACCGACAGCCGGCAAAAGAGAGCCGGCTACGCTACATCTCTCGGGGCGATAGGGTACATCAGCTTGCTGGGCCCATGATACCAGCATGTAGTGCGGTACGTTCAACCTTGTTCAACTAAGCCGACAACGGTACGGTCCTTGACCGACACGGACGGGGCTACCACCTTGCAAGACCTCATCTCCGTCTTGCCCTTTCTCCTACGGGGCCCGTCCGGTCTCAACTTCGTTAACACTCTTATCTCATCATCTTCGGTGTCAACACCAAAAACGCTTAAAGCCTCCATGCTTTAAGTGCCCTAAGTAGCTACCGTTGCCACTATGAATTAAGCTTAGCCTCTATCGAGCTACCTGTACCAAGTATAGAATATAGACAGATGGAAACCTACCATAATGCATCTAGGGTGTCAACCAAACCCTAACACCTAATGCACAAGCATAACTGTACTATGTGATAAAAGAAAATATTTAAAACATAGGTAGGATGCACCGGGGCTTGCCCGGATTCGCGTCGGAGTTAGCTTTCTCGTGTGTTGGTCGACTTCGAGATTTCCCGTCTTCCGCCTCGACCTCGCACGGAACCTCGATCACGCCGGAACCTAGGTCGACCAACAATACGTTGCGACTTACCGATCATGCATGCATGAATGGATATGACATGATTATGCAAGGGTTGCCTTAAATACGTTCATTAACCAACAATTGCTGATTCATTATGTTCGATAATTAACAGCTAACAATTAACAATAACCATGCTCGTTAATTAATACTTAATCCTGGTTATTAATTAACAATTAATCTTGTTTATTAAGTAACAAGTACTCATGTTCATTACTTAACAATTAATCATGTCCATTAATTAACAATTCATGATTAATCCTTAATTAACGATACATAGGGTACTAAATTGGGATCATGAAATGACGGTGTTTAAGTTGAATTGTGGAAAATAGTTTTCACAAACACTTTCGTCTGCAGTATCTCTAATTTTTAAAGAAATTTATTTTTCAAAAACAAATTATACTTAGCATAAAATAATAGCTCCTATTAAATAAAGAAAGGTAATTAATTAAACTATGAAATTATAATTCCTCAAAATATGCATTTGAATACATCATTAAATAGAGAATAATTTTATGAGTCTAATGAACTTTGTTTGACATTTTTCTGATTTTTGTGGAATTTTCTACGAATTTTCGGAATTTGAAAAGAATCTGGAAATTGAATAAAATTTAAAGAGACAGGGGAGCTCACTTGGGCCGAAACTGATTGGGCCCATGGGAGGACGTGGCCCAAACGCGCGTGCGGCCTGGACATGCGCGGCCCAGCCCGAGGCCGGGCACTGCGGCCATGGCCGCGGTGGCCGGAGCCGGCGGCGCGCGGCGGAGGCCTCGCCGGAGATGGGCGGGGCTTGGAGGGGAAAGCACCGGCGTGCAGCTCGCAAGCCGGCGGACCCGTGGAGGTGATTCACGGAAACAACAGCTCACCGGAGCGTGCCCATCGGCGGTAATGGCGGAAGAGAGGATTTCGGCGGCGTCTAGCGCCCACCGTACCCCACCAAATGACGGACGGTTTGCTCCCGGAGCTTCACGGGGGCACGACGAAGACCGGCATCACGCTAGGGAAGGCCATGGGTGGTCGGAAGTGGGTCCGCACCGCGGATGCGGAGGCGGCGGCACATAGAAGCTCCATAATTTGGTGAAATCCTGTCGAGCTTGCGAGGAACATGCAAGGGCGAGTCATCCAGGGGGTGGAGGAAGACCTTGTGCACGACGGAGACCGAGAATTGGGCGAAACGGAGCACCGTGTGGGGAGAATTTAGAGACGCGGCCATGGCTTCCCGGGTTGGTGCTTCGGGGAAAATCAGCTTCGATCTCACGGGCGGGTAGTCCATGGCGCGGGTGGTGGCCGTGGGGAGGTGCAGCGGGTTCTTGCGGAACCGCTGGTGGCGGTAGCTCGGCGAGGGGCGGCCGGAGGTGGCCTGCCGGTGTGGTGCAGAGAGGGGCGGACGGGCAGTTGCGTTGCGTGCGATTTTTGGAGAGAAACGGAAAGGAACGCGGCCTCGCCTTTTATCCCGATGGGGCAGCGAGTCGAGGTGGCACCGGAGCAGCTGCGTGTCACCAGCAGAGGGAGGCGCGCGGCCAGGAGCCTGCCGCGGTGGCGCCGAGAGGCGGTGGTGGCGCTGGGAGTCGGTTCGGGGAGGAGAAAGAAAGATTGCCTGGGACTGGTTTGGCATTTTCACAAAAACGTCCTTCTGTTTTTAAGTAATTAAAAAGCATACTTCCAAGGCTTGAAAAATTATGCGAAAATTCAGGGATACATTTGAGATTATTCTGGATCTTTTTCCTTTTAGGACGAAGTTCAAATTCTACATAAATTTCGAATCAAAAAATTCAAGTTGAAATTAAAAAGAGACGCTTTCATTATTTCTTGTGGACATTTTTACAAAATAAAATAATTTCGTAGCAACTTCAAAAATCTTTTGTTATTATGTTTTACCAACAGAAAATGTTAAACTCCATAATTTACTTGTATTAATTTATCTTTTTACGTTCTTAATTTAACTTAAGTTAATTTGTCATTTCATGTGTATTTCTTAACACACTATGCAACATTTTCTCAAATGCACATGATGACATGCTTATGAATGACATGAAATGCGCTTTGATTTGTTAGGGTTGTTACACTAATAAAACTGATTTCACTGTTGGGTCCTCAGCGGAGCCACGGTGCATCGGCTTTCCTGCAGCCTCATGGTTCCTCTGCCGATTCATGAAAAGTTGCCTGATGCATGTCAGCTAGCGGCCACCGGTCATGCTCCAGCTGCCTCACCAGTCCTTGTTGTTTTTGACATGGTTGCTGAATCTTTCAGGAGGATGCGCTCTGTTGTAGCTAACAAGTGGCCGGCAGCTCATTTGCTTGAGATGGATGGCACACTTGCCATCAGCAGGATGTAGATGCAGATGATACTTGGAGATTGATTCATTCTTGGAAAATATTGTAGCCATGTTACTCTTATTTATCTTATTTATATTTGATACATTTTCTATCAAACGACCACGCAATGGTATGCACAAATGATCTTCAGTTACATGCGTAGCATTAAATTACCTGCAGACGATAAGATAATCTCTGGGTTGTATGACCTGTCTACTCATCTGTCTGTATTATTAATTAAGAGACAGACCCCGTCTATGGGTTGTACATGCCCTTATACTTGGACTAGAATATATATTCAACAACAGTTTATAGTAATCAATTAAATGTTCGGTTGTGGGTGGGTAATGTCTGGGCGTCCATTATTTTTCAGTCCCAGTTACGTCTCTCCGTGAGCTAGCTTGTTGTATTTATATATACACCGGTTTGCGGCAGCCGATTTTTCGCATTTATATATTACTGCAGGGCCCGTAAGTGACCATAAAACGTATAGACAGCTTGCACATTTGCATGACTCTCTATGGATCATCGATCTGCAGAAGAAACAGTAAAAGCCATGTGCTTTCTCAACAACACTGGTCCTATAAATTGTTGCAATTCGTGATACAAGCTAGGTTAGCTTTTGTTTGGTGTGGCCGAGTTCAATCTGTAGCCTAGGCAGCATGTTAGTCTATCAACCCGTGCAACCGCACGGGGCTAGTGATTCCACTACATATAAACTTTAGTTGAATTCTAGGTTTCTTATTAGTAGAGAGGGAGATTTAATTCGATTCTCAGCTCATATGAAATGGACAAAAGGAAAGTGAAAAAATTAAGTTGGAACATGTTTTCATTTACAGTCTAAGAGCTTCTCCAACCGTTCCCAATAATTTTGCTTCTAAAAGAATGATTTTTTGAGAGATGCTATTTCTATTGGGAGTAAAAAGAAGACATGCACTCCAACAGTTCCCAATAATCATTTTCTAAACAGTTTAAATATCTTTGTCGAGTGGGAATTAGGTGGCTAAATGTAACAACGTCCAGACTATGGGTTGGAAGTTGGTAAATTTAGCAACCTCATTTAGAGAACGGTTGGAGAATGATATTTACTAATCACATCCTAAATTTTGATTTAGCAACCTCATTTAGGGAGCGGCTGGAGATGCTCTAAAAAATGCATGTGCTTGATAAGAATCTGTCACTGGAGCTTTCTGATACTTTAATCTACAACACGATATGATTCTTGTTAAAGTATTAATTTTGTGATACTTATCACTCTATGGAAATATTTCTAATTTTTGGTAAAAGTTACTACACATTCAAAATGAAATATCTTGGATTATTTAATTTGTTATATGTTACAATAATTAAATTACATCAAGGTTTGATATTCAATGACTACTTGAATCAAAATTGGCTATTCTTTTGATATGTCAAAGGAGGGACATCAATCAAAGCATCTCACTAAGAGGTACTCCTGAATATGATGGCATAGGAATATAAATTTTAGTTTCTTGTTCTAATGAAGCATCGCATTGTGTATAGTACGAAAATTTTAGGCACCCAAGCTATTTCCAGTTGGAAGGCTTATTTGTAGGAATGTACCAAAATATCAGTCTTAAAAATGTTGTTACCTTTCTATGAAAATTAATCTTCCAACGCCGAACTCGATCACCATGTCTCGTAACTTTAAATATGTAACTCTTTTCCATTCAAAATGCCGTGCTTGTGACCTGTCCTCTTCATAAAGTGATTTCCTCTTTTAAAATAGATACAAAGTAATCCTTGTGAGCATAGCTGAGAATACCTTCTTTCTTCTCTTTCTGCTCCCGGTTATATAATCTTAACACGAAATGGTTCCGACAAATTGTTTGCTAAAAGTACTCATATCTCTACTCCTATATGTATGATATGTTCTTGTTTCAAAATTCTTCAGGCAGAGTACCATATGTGAAGCTTCTTGTCAATCTTCACACTATTGATGACAAATCCATTTGAAAATTTCAGATTAAGTGGTAAAACTGGCTATGATACAATAGTTGAATCTATTGGTTTTCCCAGCAACATTAAAAAATCTAGAGGGAGTAGACTTGTGTTGGTTGTGTGCAGAGAAAACCTTCCATGTCTGTAGCGCCATCATAGCTTGGGCAACATGAATTCGTAAACTCAGAAACATTCAATGTAATCCATTAACCAATTAACAAATCTTAATGCATCTACCTTGGGTGACAGTCTGAGTCCGGTTCTCTCTCTCTCTTTTTTTTTTCTCTACATCAGCCACTTCTTTATTTTCATCTTCTTGTCGTCTGCATCTTCCTGCTCATCAACACCATCCAATGGTTAGTAGAGAAACATTAGCTAGGAATAGGAAGGCGTAAGACAGAGTAACATACGTCTGTGTATCAGCGTGCAGCCAACTGCGTGGACTCAATTTAATTTGGACCTTATGCATTCGGCCACGTGCTCATCAACACTATCCAAGGATTAGTAGAGAAAAATTAGGAACAGGAAGGCGTAAGACAGCAAGTAACCTACGTCTGTGTATCAGTGTAGCCAACTGCGTGGACTCGATTTAATTTGGACCTTATGCATCCGGCCAGTAATGGTGGCAACATCTCTTGATGTTGCATGTTGGAGTCACCGATAAGCTACTGCTCTGCCGATCGAACTCGACTATCATCCAATCACGGAGCCAGCACAGCACATTCATGCTTCCGATAGAGATAAGAGAGTAGGCAGGGAGGAAGAATAGATTGGAAAAAAATAGGGAAGAAGGAGATCATGGGTGATTATAGCCGGCTGAGTGAAAGAATAAAATAGAATAGGAAGGAAAAGATTGTGGGAGGAGAATTCGCTGGAAAAAGAATTATATTATTTTATGGAGACTATTTCTGGAAAAATTCATTAATCGTGTGATATGGGGACTCCTTCACGGGGGCATATGTGGAGCAAATATTCTCTTATAAAATATGGGAAAATAATATCATCCGTAGATCTTAAGATTAAAGGCCGGATGTTTTGCTTTTTTGTGAGAATTTCTAGAATTTTCTTTTGATTAATGTGAAGGCCTCGAAAGGAGCCTCCAATTTCGATTAATGTGGAGGCCTCGAAAAGAGCCTCCAATTAGTAAATATAAGATAAGATTGTCAGCAAGAAACAAAAGATAGGAAGCCTTTATGCCCCCGTTTGCCCAACACCGGCGATCTTGACTCCATCGCCTGCTAGTCATTCGCGACCAGGTGTATTCTGACACGACATACTGATTTATAGGTTCTCAGAACATATAGGGAGCAAAAAAGGTGATGACTGCACATCCGTGTTTTTTCCTCAGAAAAGGAGACTGAACTGGTCTTTGTGAAGATGTTCCCACCTGAGGTGACTACCCCATGAACGCAGGTTGGCGGACGTGATGGGCGATGGGCAGGTGACTCTTGTGGAACAACTCTATATGAGAAGCATCGAGGAAATTGCCAAGCCAACCTGTACCTGCATTAAAAGTACACGATACCCAAGTTTTCATTACTCAACGTTTGGTCCACGTGAAGATTTCGGTTTTCCATAATCGTTGCAAGAATAGTTGTTACAGTTTTAGATAAGTGAAAAGTGTGCATCTAATTTGGATTTGGTCATAGGTATTACCTGACATACCCATTTTTAGCACTTTACAGTTTACAACATAATTTGAACATCGTCTTCCTCCCTTGGCCAGCTACGAATGTATCAGTATTGCTACCGGGTATGAAGCTCCTAAATGCATTAATTGTGATAGGACGTTCTTCATTTGTTCCTGATTATGACTGCCATCTTGGAGTGACGAATGGTGCTTGTTGCCACGGAAGAGACCAATATTGATGTTATTTGTACCGCGGTTGAACGAGCTTTTACCTTGTGGAAAGGCTTGTCTAAATCGGCTCTAATCAAACCTTCCTCTGCATCGTCCGTGGAACCATTGAGGAACGATGACTCAACCCTCTCACTATCAGTCTCCACAATGAAACTTGCTGATACTTCCCATTCCTAATCTTATTGTAAATATTGCATAGGTAGATAAGTAGCATTGCCAGAAGAATGCCTAGTCATGGTAGATCAAAAAAAAAAAAACAAATGGAATGCTACAAGTTGTGTTGAGTGATAAAATTGTAGCAAGGAAGTCCAGATTATATATAAGAAGGTACAAAGGATAGGACAAACTAATTGAGGAATGTTAGTTAATAAACTATGCATGATATGAAAGGGGATGAAAATAAAGAAATCATGGGTGTTTATGTATGCGGGTGGGGGAGGGCGAGGTAGATTCACCGCTGAATAGCTACCGATTATACACTACAACAAAAACTCACAATATAGCTTCATAGGCCAAATGGATGAGAGGCAGCACAGAAACAGCGCACCGCTACAAATACAAATAGATACCTACCTGTAGCAGCAGCCCACCTCCATCAGGCCACATCCCGCAGCCAGCGCCCCAGCACCTATAAAAACGTAACCCTAGGCCAAACCCTTGCCCCCCCCCTCCCTCACTCCGAGCAGCCTCCGCCCCTCCTTAGATCCTCCTCGGCCTCCCATTCCTCAACCAGGAGACTGGCAGGCGGCGATCACGGTGGGGCGGCGCGCGGTGGGCGGCGGCAAAGGTGGGTTGACACGCGGTGGGCGGCGGGTCGTTGTGCGGCGGGCAGCAGCTACGACGGGTCGGCGTGCAGTCGGCAGCGCCCAAGGCGGGTCGGCAGACGACGATGGCGGCCACAGCGGGGCGTCGCGGGGGCGGCTGGATTTCATGGCGGCGCGGTGGTCGTCGGGACGGTCTCCAGCGGAGAGGCGGCCGGATCTGTATGTCCCGTATCTCCGGCAGCGCGGCGGCGGTCGGATCTTGCTGCTCCTCGTCTCCGGCGGCATGGCGGTGGTTGGCAGCGAGCGTTTCCACGTGGGAGCCAGCAGCGAGCAGGGCCCACTAGGATCCCACAATTTTTTTTTGCTTTTCCAGTCAGGCCGTAGCAGCAGGTTACCTTGTTTCCGTCGCTGGAGTCATCCATTTTTAGCGTCCGAGTACCCGCCGCTACAGTCCTACCCACAGCTGTAGTGCATGAGAACTTAACACTAAATTAGGCAGAACTTTTAATCTACCAAACAAATATCATAACTCTAGAACTTGTTCAGTTCGTTCAGCTCTTATAAATTATCTAGAGCACTTTATGACAATTTCTCTATTTTGATAGACGGAAGGATGCTGAACAGAATTTTACTCAAATCAGAATCAACCTGAAAGTAGTAACATCTGGAAGGACAATTTAATGAAAAAACGGTGAACGGAAATTTTGAATAAATAAAGGTGATAGCAACCATGGATATATATCTTGGACTGAAGTGCAGCAACCGATTATTGTGATGGTTCTTCTTTTCTGAAAAACGATACTGGTGAGTTCTTCTTCGCATGCATTTTAGAAATGGCTCTGATCTGTGTGCATGATCGACCAACAAGTAGCATGGTAAGGATTGTATTGCCCATCCCTACTAGTAATTTTCAAGTTCGTTTTATTTTGGTGTTTCCTCGTGCTACTTGCTACCATGGATTTCCGGGATTGCTCCATGTAGATTTACCCGGTGTGTGCACTGATCGCCAGATAGAGGTCCAATGCACACAGGAGTGGAGAACCTCGTTGGAAGCACGCCCCTGGGAGCTGGAAGCATCGTGAGACAGACACAAGAGAATAAGGATAACTCTATGCCGCCATCAGCACAGCACTGGCGATGGCCTTGACATCCCGACAGCAGGTGGTAAACACTATAGCAAAAACTCACCATAGCCACGGTTGGGGGGCTCTATAGCCACGGTCAGCCCCAACCGTGGCTATGTTTCCGAGACTACAGAAAACCATCTGTAGCCTCGGAAAACAGAACACCCGTGGCTATAGTACGCTACTATAGCCACGGTTCACTATATCAACCGTGGCTATAGTTGCATACTATAGCCACGGTTGACATAGCCAACCGTGGCTATAGAAGGACACTATAGCCACGGTTCACCACGTAGACCGTGGCTATAGTGGAATACTATAGCCACGGTTCTTTAAATCAGCCGTGGCTATAGTGGACACCACTATAGCCACGGTTACCAAAGTGAACCGTGGTTATTTACTTTTTTAACAATAAAAAAAATAAAAGCATTAGAAATAATAAATTACAATTAACATAACATTAACCATAATTACATCAAATTAACATTAAAATATTACATCACATTAATATTTACAAATATTTATAGATATTAACAAAATCCATCAAAAGTTTAATAATGTGAACATCACAATGTTTTTTCAAACTAAGTCTACACTATATGAATCTTCAACAACATCGGGCTCGTACGGTCGTTTCGAGCCGCACCACTCGAAAAGTGTCCGATGCTCCTTCGTCACTTCACTTTGGTCGTCAAAGAACCGACCACGAGGATTGATGACCTCCCTAAGCAAGAAACGGCACATCCTAGCGACAATGTAGTACATGTCGTTTGTACTTAGATGCTTTCGCGCCGTCGGGAATCCATTCTTGGATATTTCATTCAATATCTTTTTATCCGTTATCATTGCCTTTTCTAGACTTTTTGTTCGCTGTCAATAAATACATAAAAGTTGGTACATGATAGACAAAAACAGAAAGAATGTAAATTAAACAGATGCAATCTTAGCGTACCTCCTCGGTGGTCTCATGGGTGATGACATTCAAGTAGGATGCAGCGGAGCTCGAATACGCACATGCGTAGTATCCACAGTGCACACTACCTTTTACTTGCTTAATGCATCTGTTAAATAGAGTGAAGTAAAAAACATCACTCTATTTCAATGATAGTAGCATAAAGAAAATTAGATGTGTGTGACATGTGTCTTACCGGAAATTTATGACGAAAGTATATTTGTTTCCGAATTCTATAACGTGCTACCTTCGGGTTCTTTACGTAGTTCAAATAAGCACTACAGTATTGAGAAAAGGGTATTATTGCATGAAATTATCGCTATTTAATTGTACGTCTGTACTTACCAATTTATAACGCTCACGATATCTTCGTAGCGATTGGAGTCGTAGTCAAGGCAATCCAAGACTAATAGATATCCAATTTTTGGCATGATCAGGAAACAAATCCAATGACCACTGCAACAATAGATCGTATTCGTTAGTATGTCATCTATATTTACGATCGACGAGAGGAAGGTAGTGGTCGAACTTACTCGAAGTGGTAAGGCGCGTAAATGGCGTGACAATCCTGCCATTCCCTGAAGCACCTATAAATATAACCTGCAACTCGACCCCTAGCTTTTGTCCTCATGGTGTCCTTCGGTTCTTGTAACTCTTGTGGTGTCTTATCCTTATATATCTTGTCTTTCTCATTTATCCGGGGTTGATCGCACTTTGATTGATCAAGCTCGGATTGAGATATCCAACCTTCCAATCGGGTCTCTCGTATCTCTTCTTTTGAAATGTTGAATTCAAGCTACATTAAAAGCAAAAGGGAGTGTGTAACATGTACTGCAAAAAGTATGAGACAAGAAAAATATGGATGGAGGCACTTACATGCACCACAAGGTTACGAAGGTCGTGTCCATCTCGCCGAGGCGAAACATAGTGTGGATATCATTGAAATATAGTCCAAGGACCGAATCACCGCTATCGTTGAACACGTCCCTCGGAAGCTTACAGGTGATCATATCCACTCCTTCTTTCGCTGCCGCTACGTACCGGTCATGCAGCTTCCGCATCTCCCACGGTAGGTTTGACAACATGTTTTTAGATACGAGGGGTTTGCCAAAGATGAAATTTGGGAAGTCCTCATTCTCGTCACGACCCTCAAATATGTCATCATCGTAATGTACCAATTGACGAGGTTCCGTGATTGGCTGCACGGGTCCCTTCCTCATTCGCTCCAAGTGTTTCGTGACATGTTCCGGTTGCGGCTTTGACGGATCCACCCTCGCAGGCGTAATCATCCTAGGAATTACAGGAGTAAACTCCTTCCGAAGAGGCTCGATAAGCCGAGGCTCTTCATCCAAGGCTAGGGTTTCAGCTTACGGCTCGATAGAGGAGATACATTGCCCTTCCGGCTCGACAAGAGGCACTATTTATTGCTGAGGGTCCTCATAGCTGTGTACTCGTGGCGGTTTCTTGCTGCGGGCTGTCCGCGAGTATAGGACTCATAACCGCTTCATGTCCTTGTTCAGCTTGTTCCTTAGCGGCTGAAGCAGCACCCGACAAAGGAGACGGTTCTCCTGCTCCAGCTTCATCCCCCGTGAATTGTTGACTCTCATGAACTGATCCGTGTCCGGACAAGGGGGAGGGGAAACTCGTGGTTACGAGAGCACAACCTCACGACGTTTCCACATGATGAACGAACCGATAGCATCATGTAGAGTTATAATCCCCGCGTCGGGTATGGGGCACTCAATCTCGTGCTCTTCACATCCTTGGTTGACCTCCTCGACGGTAACACGGACGTACCGGGTGGAATATCCATGTTGTGGAGTGTTCGTCCTGGAAGTGCTCTACCGAGTTGCAACCTTCATGGTCTTTCCCTTGTAACCAAACGGCACATGCAGCTCACAAGGACATTCTTGCGTTATCACTTCCCCTTCTAACGGGGAGGTAAAGCTAGGCGAAGTGGTTGGGACGGTAGGGAGTCATACTGGGGATACTTCCACTTCGCGAGTCGGCATGGTACATCTCCATCTGTCTCCTCCACTCTTCCTTGTCCCTCTCCTCCTTATCTTTCTTGTGAAATTTATGTTTTTTGTACAACGAGGCGGAAGAGCTAGAGGAGAAACCCTCTTTCCAAGTTGCCTTGGAGGACACTCGCTCGCACCCGCCCGCCATGCTCTTTGGTCCCCACAGCAAGAGAGAGTTGGTCTCTGTGATATTCGGATTGAATAACACCGGACTGCGTCCGCGACTTGATGTCACCCGTCAATTGCTGGATAACTTGCGCCGATTCCGCGTCCATCGGAATAATCTCCCCATTTTCATCCATTTTAGAGTGCGCACGGACCCAATTTTTGGCACGCGGCTCGAGGCCCTCTAGTGGATCGGGCTTCCCTTCAGCACGGAGCTTTTCTTCCATCGCCTTCCACTCCGGAATCTTTTTCTTGTAGCCGCCGGGGCCCAAGTGTGGCTTGTACTTATTTTTTCTGTTCAGCTCTAACATCTTTGCACTAAGGTCCTTGGCAGGCCCAGTTGTCTTCTGCTGAACAAATTCTTCCCGGTCCTGTGGACTTATTTGACCATAATCGTCAAAGGGTGTTATGCCACGTTTCACGTAACGGCAGTTTAGTCGGGACCTCCATTCTCGAAAGATATGTGACATTGCGGTCAGCGTTGCCTTCTTGGCTTTCTCGAGGTCCGCTGGTGGGAAGAGAATGTGTGATCTAACGGCATTCCACATTTTCTCTTTACGCTCTTGAGGAACCAGCTTCCATTCGGTCCAGGTTATTTTGCATTTCTCCCCGACAACAACACCACAACGATTCCGCCATTTTGCATGGACACCCATTGGTTCAACGGGCTCCCGGTCGGCGGGGTCCGGTGTTGTCACCTCATATGTGCCCTCGGCCTTGTTCGCGGACCGTTTACCCCCACGCTTGCGCTTTACGGGGGACTCATGGACCGGTATGTTTTCCGTTTGCTCCTCATGAGGTGTGTCTTCGCAAGCCATGGAGTGTGTCGCTTGTGCGGCCAAGGCACGACGAACACTTCGTCGAGGAACCTACCATATAAAGAATCATTGAAGCTCGGTAATATGCTAATACGGGAAACTTGAAATATTTAAACAAAGAATGACATTTCACGTGATACCTCTTACGAGGGCACGTAATCTTGGTCCTCATTAATACCCCTAGGTTCACGACGCTGGGGGGGGGTGAGGATCCTCCGGTTCTTCCCATTGTCCACTTGATGAGGAGCTTTCATGGTTCATATTCACAACATCCTCCTGTGTATACTTGGATCGGGGGCTGTCCGCCATTATAGGATTTGATACCTTTAGCGATACAATAAAAAGATTTAGTAGCAAACAATTAGAGGAAAGAGTTAAAATTGAGAAAAGATGACAGAAAAGGATTATTACAGGAAAGAGCTAAAATAGAGTTAGCATTGGCATCAGAACATGGATAGCATCGGGATCAAATAGAAGAAGAGGAAGACGAGATAGAAGGACATACAATGTAGAACACTTTCATAAGAAAGGCAGGTGCACACTATGCAATGCATACCACAATTTATACGACCTCGAGGTAAATAGGTCGGGATACTTGGGTATCCTCCGAGAAAATCAAATATAATGTGCCATACACATCACAAAGATGATCCGGAGAATACCCAAACATCCAACCATGTCTACCTAAGGTCGTACGAGTTGCGGTATGTCTTGCATTTTATTGTACCAACCTTCCTAATGAAAGACACCATACATTCTATATTCTTCTACCCCATCTTCCCGTTCTCCTAAATATGCAAATGGTTATCAAGAGTCATCGTCATCTGCCAAAAAGTTAGAATTTTTTTTGAAGACTTAGTTGAAAATATATTTTTTCAAGAAAATGAGTACATTCCATGGCATCGGAACGGGGAGGAAGAGGATGCAGCTGAGGATGATGAACATACAATGTAGAACACTTTCATAAGAAAGGCAGGTGCACACTATGCAATGCATACCACAATTTATACGACCTCGGGGTAGATAGGTCAGGATACTTGGGTATCCTCCGGAAAATCAAATATAATATGCCATACACATCACAAAGATGATCCGGAGAATACCCAAGCATCCGACCATGTCTACCCAGATCGTACGAGTTGCGGTATGTCTTGCATTTTATTGTACCAACCTTCCTAATGAAAGACACCCTACATTCTATATTGATCCCCCCAGCTACCTCCTCTTCTATCAACAATCATCATCTGCCAAAAAGATAGGATTTTTTGCTCTCGGTGCGGGTTGCCGAATCAACGGCCATCCAACGCTATCGTTAAGGTCATCGACTCGTATGTCAACATGTTTCCAACATCCGAGGATGCGGTCCATGCTGCCACACTCATCTCACTTTGCCCGCTTTCATCATTGAGCATGGCTAGACCATAAAAAGAGAGGAAAGAAAAGAGAGGAAGAGAGGAGAAAAGAGAGGAAATAGAGGAAGAAAGGAGAAAGAGAGTGAGAGAGAGAGGAAAAGAGAGTAAGAGAGGAAAGAGATGAGAAATCAACACTTAAAATAAATACTTTGTCTTATAATCCATGTGCTGATTTAGCTAGAGAGTGAGAGAGAGAGGAAAAGATAGGAAATAGAGGAGAAAAAGAGAAAAGAGAGGAGAGGAAAGGGAGGAGAAAATAGTTTTTATTTGAAAAAAAAATGGTCTAGCCATGAAAAAGAGGAGAAAAGAGAGGAAGAGAGGAGAAAAGAGAGGAAATAGAGGAAGAGAGGAGAAAAGAGAGTAAGAGAGGAAAGAGATGAAAAAACAGGTGGGTAATGTATAATTCGGATAGCCACGATAGATAGGTGGCCAATTTTATACCATCGGTTTAACCACGATAGATAGGTGGCAAATGCATACACAACAATCATGAGATAATATAGCATGCAGAATATAGCAGGCTGCAACCAACGACAACTAGAGATAATATAGCGAGGCGAGTATGTACGAGCGAGGGATAATATAGCGAGGCAAAATAAGCACAAAAAGTGCTTCCAGTTTTAACAGGGAGGGCTCCTTTCAGATAACAGGGTAGCAGCAAGAGCATACGCAGCAAGCAACAAAATATTATACCACTCAAAATAGGACAATTAGATTCATGTAAAAAAACCAACGTCATGCTGTAAACTACCAAAAACCCACCAGCTTGGCAACATTTCCACCAATAGGACAATTATATTTCAGAACCTATAAAGGATATGTTGAGTAAACACAACCTATATCTCATGTCATAAATCACCAGAAAAAATAAACCAGCATGCAAGCCATCAAATTCATTAGTGTATCCCAAATTCTGTTCTGTTTTTCTCCATTGTTATGCTACGAGAATCTTGAGATAATCAGGTATGAAAAAACAGAATGAATTTTGCATTTGTGTCGCTTATGTCACATAATGAGAAATATTATTTGTTTTTGTTTCCCTGTAGGTGAAAAACACCATGCACCCAAAATCGTCAAAAAAGTTCAGAATAAGTAAATCCCTGAGATCAAAGAAAAAAGAAATAGGGGCTGCTCTCAATACTTCATATTTACAGGTAATATATTTCTCATAGATACTTAGTCATGATTTCTCCTATTTTTGATCGCAGAATGAATCTAATCTAGAGAGACAAGCAAATTATTTAGATAATGAGGTACTTTTCAACACTGAAAAAGGTATCAAATTACAAAATGAACTGTTGCAACATTCTTTTTTTTTACCCAGGAATAGAAAAACACAAGCTGGAGAGCAAAAACAGACCACAACTGCGGAAGAATATCAAACGAGAAAATTGCCTAATATTTGTTTCCCTGTTATTGTTCGACACATACTATATTTTGCAGAATAATTATAAGGAAAATGAAGATATTATCGACCTAACAGATTGTAACGAAGAGAATAACGAGGTGAACAACAAACAAGTGCAATTAGAAGAGGACAAGGACAAGGATAATGCACCCTTGCAGAAAGAATAATCAACCACCTAGCATCTCAAAGAGAAACAACAACATTCTGTTCTGTTTTTCTCCATAACAATCAACCACCTAGCATCTCAAATGTAGCATAACAATCAACCACCTAGCATCTCAAATGTAGCATAACAATCAACCACGGAGGGGAAGAGGGGGACGGGGGATACCGGATACGCGAGAGAGGGGAGCTTGTTGAAGGGGAGGGGACGACGACGGTCGTCGGCGAGGACAGGAGCGCGCGACTAGAGAGGAGCTCTCGGGCGGCGCAGAGGAGGTCCGGCGAACGCGCGCGGAGGACCTCGCGGGTGAGAGAGGAGCTCGGGCGGGCTCGTCGAAGAGCTCGGGCCGGCGCGAGAGGAGGTCCGGCGGGCACGCGTGGACGAGCTCGTGGGCGAGAGAGGAGCTCGGGCGGGCTCGTCGGAGAGCTCGGGCCGGCGCGAGAGGAGGTCCGGCGGGCACGCGCGGAGGAGCTCGTGGGCGAGAGAGGAGCTCGGGCGGGCTCGTCGGAGAGCTCGGGCCGGCGCGAGAGGTCCAGCGGGCACGCGCGGAGGAGCTCGCGGGCGGATCCGACGCGCGGGGAGGAGCTCGGGCGTGGATGAGCTCGGGCGGGGCAGGGAGGAGATCCGGCACGCGGCGAGGAGCTCGGGCGGGGCGGGGAGGAGCTCCGGCGAGGAGGAGCTCGGGCGGGGAGGAGCTCGGGCGGGGCGGGGAGGAGCTCCGGCGGGGAGGAGCACGAGGGCGGCGAGCGGTGGGCGGCGCGATCGGGCGGGGAGGAGCTCGGGCGGGACGGGGAGGAGCTCGAGCGGGGAGGAGCACGAGGGCGGCGCGGTGGGGCGGCTCTGGCGGCGTCGGTTTGCAGCGCCAAGGGTTAGGGTTTGGGGACCGGGCAACTCTGTCCCTTTTATACGCCCGCATCGGCCACGGTTCGAGATTTGTGGGTGGGTCCCACATGTCGGTGGGACAACAACAATAGCCACGGCTGAAGTCGATTCCAACCGTGGCTATTGATCACCCACCGACACTCGGGGCCCGCATGACGGTGAGACAACCAATAGCCACGGTTGCTCCCGAAACCAACCGTGGCTATTGTTTCCTCCGGCCCCACTTGTCATTGAGTGTTTATTTTTTTCTTGTGTAATTTTTCTTTTACATCTTCAATTTTTATTCTAAAAACTATAATGACTTTGCACCTAATTTTTGGCATGTCACTTTTTCAGTTGTTTACAAACACATATGTATTTTTTGTTTTTTCTACTCCATTACTTATTAATATAATATTTCGTCTATAAAATTGTTTTTCTTCACTTTTACATGACCCAAATATTTCCAAAAATTCCAACAAAATTACACTAGATTTTAATTTGTATGACAGATGTGTGTGCCAATTTTCAATTCAAAAATAATTAAAATTGTGCAGATATAAAAAAATCAAATGACACCATGTTTTTTCTATTATTTTGCACATTTATCATTTGCAAACTATAAGCCCGTTTGACCTACATTTTGGCATGCCACTTGTTTCCCGAGCATTCGAACTCACTTATATTTTTTATAAATTTTTTTAAAGATTTTTACAAAAAAAGTAGTTCAAATGGGACTATGCGTCTCGAGTGAGGGGAGTTTTGTACTTGAAACTCATGTTGTTTGGTACCAAACATATTTATATATTTTGAAAAATTGAACCAAAAATTCCACGTGTGTGTTTATTAATAGCATGCATACCGACCGAATGTTGAGGTCAAAATCGATACGGTTTATGAAATAAAAATGATTAAATAAATGTCAAAACGTACCCTAAGTAAATTTGAAGAAAATTCAATAAAATAGTTTGGAGATTCTAACAAAACAAAGTGGAAATGGATCGATTGGAATTTTATACAAATTTAGAAATAAGAATCGAGTAAATTTGGACAATATTTGAATTCTATATACGTGTTTCAAAATTTAAATAGAAATTAAAAAAAAACACAACCTAAATGAACTAGTGGATGAACTACTAATAGGCCTCATATTAAGAGTGAGGCCCAAATCACTATTGTTATTTTAAAATATATTATTTAATTGATTTATATTGTCTAAAAATAATTAAATTACTATCTTACACTTAAAAATGTATATATACAAATTTTAAAATTTATATCTAAAGAGTAAATGTTTTTTAAAATTTTAAATTATACCTTGTTATTTTTTTGATTTCAAATAAAAATTGAATCTAAACATTATTTATTCAATATTTTAACTCAGTATATATATACAAATTTTGAAATTTAAATCTAAATGTATAAATAAATTTTAAAATTTAAATCTAAAGAGTAAATGTTGTTTAAAATTTTAAATTATACCTTGCTATTTTTAAGATTTCAAGTAAAAATTGACCCTAAATATTATTTATTCAATATTTTAAATCAGTATATATACAAACTTTAAAATTTAAAACTAAATGTATAAATAAATTTAAAAAATTTTGGCCCACGGGCCTAATTAACACAATCAAGGCCCAAGGCCCACGGGGCACGAGATCAAGGACCAGCACAAACGAGATGGTCCAATAGCACAACGAGGCCCATAATATCGATAACGTCGAAGCCTTGCGCGGAGTGGCGCTTATAAGCTGGCACGGGCGACATTGGACGGGCGAGGTGGTACTAAACCCCTGCCCGCCGCGAACCAGCCAGCTATAGCCACGGTTGACTTCTTCAACCGTGGCTATTGTTACGATTTACAATAGCCACGGTTGAAGAAGTCAACCGTGGCTATAAGCTGAGGTTGTGAAATTTAATACTTTTTAAATTGTGAAATTATTTAATTGTTGATAATTTAATTTATGTGGCTGAAAATTATTAACAGGTAGACTTATTAAATATTTATTAGCAAGTTTTAGATAATTGTTAAATGGGGTTATTTAAAAGAATATTAACAGGTAGACTTAGATAATTATTAACGGGTAGACTTAGATAATTGATTTAAGTGGCAGAAAAATAATTAACAATTTATTAAATCCATTAACGTTGCTGAAAATAAATAGAATATTATTAATTTAATTAAAGTAGCTGAAAAATTATTTAAAACTTGTTAAATTGTGAAAAGTGACGAGAAAAAATGGAAAGGTTATTAAATTCATTTATTTTGCTCAAAATTCACTAAAATATTATTAAATTAATTACGATTGCTTGAAACATATATATTTGAGTACATCATAGGTACATCGCAATGAAATAATAAAGGTACATTATCCTTGAACGATTTTTCCTTCGCAATACGTGCGTAGGTATGGCATTCCTTGATACGATAGTTTTGCTTCAATGACTTTAAATTTTTTCGGATCCACGAATAATAGAACTTCATCATACTGATTGTATGCATCTTGATCGTCGACCCCATCCACTCGAAGTATTCTTTATTTACCGGGAATAACAATGTGCTTCTTCTCATCCTTTGGATCGAGTATATAGAACACTTGTTCTGCTACCTTAGCAAGTATCCACGGGTCATCTTTATAACCTACATTCTTCGGATCGACGACGGTTAACCCGTATTCATCGACCTCCACCCCACCTGGGTGTTTGACCCATTTGCATTTGAAGACAGGAACTTGTAAATCTGGTCCATAGTTCAGCTCCCAAATTTTCTCTATGTACCCATAATATGAGGTGTAATTGTTATCGTCATCAAGGGCTTCAACTCGAACTCCGCTGTTTTGACACTTACTTTTCGTGTCCTTCTTTGAAGTGTGAAAAGTAAAACCATTAATGTCGTACGTCCGATAAGTCACCACAGTCTTTGAAGGTCGGGCAGCTAAGATTCTCAACATTTTCTCATCCATCGAGTCTCCACGGGGAAGGTCTTGACTCTCAAACCATGATGTGAAAGTTTTCTTGTGCTCCTGTACTAACCATGCACCGCTTTTGTCCTGAACATTGTTTAGTTCAAGCTCCTCAATGTGTTTTGCGAAATACGGGGCAACAATACGTGATTGTTGCAGTACGAGTAAAATGGGCTTTGTCAACTCGTTTATATTCGCGGTCGGTGAATGATTTTCGTCCTCGTATACCTTTTCCACTTAACCTTCCCTCATGACGAGACACGGGTACACCAATAGATCGACCGTCTTTAATATAATCTGCACAACACTCAATAATCTCCTCGGTGGTGTAGCCCTCAATCATTGAACCCTCCGGATGACAACGAGTACGTACATAGCGTTTCATAATATACATGAACCTCTCGTAGGGGAACATATGATGCATGTAGACGGGACCCAAAGTAGATATCTGGTCAACAATATGAAGCATGAAGTGTTCCATAGTATCAAAATAGGATGGCGGAAAGCACATTTCGAGCATGCACATTGTTTCCTTTATGTGGGTTCGTAGGTTATCCAACTCAAGTTTATTGATCACCTTCTTTGAGACCGCGTTCCAGAAGTAGCACGGACGAGTGATAGTCAACTTCAACCATTCGGATTTCACGGCTACGATAGCGATAGCCGAGAAACACCGAAAGTAGTGTGTGACAGTCATGAGTGTTGTAACCACTTATCTTTAAGTCTTTCATGTCTACGAGATTTTGGACATTCGATGAGAAACCGGTCGGTGCTTTAATCCCGTGTAGACACTTCAAGAACGCTATTTTCTCCTCACGCGTTAGGGTGTAGCAGGCTGGCGGGAGGTAGTACTTTCCGTTCGCTCTTTCTTGCGGATGGAGCTCGGCCTAATATTCATCTCTACAAGGTCTCTACGTGCGTTCGAGTCCATCCTTTGTCTTACCGGGTAGGTCAAGTATAAGGCCGGTAGTGCTTGTCAAATACACCTTTCCCAATGTGCATCCGAGTCAAATGCATGAGTCACTTCCAATTCTTCCCGAGTACCGAGATATCCGTAGAATATAGAAAGCTTCTTATACGGCGTTGCAGCTTTTGACTTTGCAACTCCCTTCACGGCCTTTCCAAATGTAGCTTTAATGTTTTTTGTCTTATCAAAGACATCCCTAGAGGTCCAACGTCGAGGTTCTTCGTCGAACTCAATCGTACCATCAAATTGTTTGGCCATCCGTCGATACGGGTGGCTCCGATGTAAGAATCGATGATTTCGAGTGTACAGCTGTCTTCTTGGATGATGGAAGATACACGTGTGATATATCGTCAACACAAACAAAGCATGCCTCCTTTCCTTTCACCTGGCCCGAAAGCGCCCTTAACGCCGGGAATCGATTACGGTCACGAAAATGATCGCTTTCAACGTGAAGTAGTCTCTTCGGTGCTCATCCCACATACGCACACCTTCCAACCATAGTTTCCGCATGTCTTCAAACGGTGGTTCCGAGGAAGACATCTATGTCGTTCCCAGGTTCTTTCGGTCCGAGATATAAGAATGGACAATAATATGTACTTCCTCTTGTGGCACAACCATGGGGGAGGTTGAACATTGTTAGCAGCACGAGGCCAAACGCTGCGAACGTTCCTCGTCATACCAAAAGGGTTCATTCCATCCGTACTCAATGCAAACCGTATATTTCTTGGCTCGTGCGAGAAGTCGTCACGGTGGTTACGATCGAAGTTTTTCCATCGGGTTCCATCCGATGGATGACTCAGCTTATTAGGGTCCCTCTTACGTGTATGCCATGTCATCGGTTCAGCATCTCTTGGGTTGGCAAATATCCGTCTTATGCGATCGACCACCGGTAGGTACCACATGACCAAGGCTGGAACCTTACTATCATCGTCGCTACCATTGACGATACTGCTTTTCTTCCTCTTCCTGTCATTCTTTCCCCTCTTATTAGTTGTGTCTACATCATACTCCTCATTCGTCTTGTAACGACTTCGTTTGCACCTTGGGCATCTCACGAGGTCCTTGAACTCCTCCCGGTATAATATACAATGATTTGGACATGCGTGGATTTTTTGCACACCCAGCGACATTGGAGATATCGGTCTCTTAGCATAGTACGTGTTTTTTGGTAACAAGTTTGGCTTTGGCGAGTGTATCCGAAAGAAGATCCAACAATTCATTGAAGCGGCATCCGACCACCCATGGATGGCCTTCGGTTTCATGAGTTCGAGAAGCTGTAGGTAACACGAGTATTCTCTTTAGAACATCCCTTGGACTCCTCAAACAATAAATCCTTTGATGCCTTCTCTATCGTTGCAAAGTTATCAAGCCCTCTTGTTGTCCCTGCATTGAGTAAAACTTGCGGCTCAACATGACATAACAATTCCTCAACATCAAAATCAGTACATTGTTCTTCTTCGACATGAAAATCAAAAGTCTCGTCAACTTCGACAAACTGTTCTTCTTCAACTTCAATCGGCTGCAACTCAACTTCGACCGCCTCGTCTTCTCGATGCTTTGTCCACCTCGTATAATTCTCCAGGAAACCCCTCCTCACTAAGTGAGATTTGATTACAAGTGTATCGGTCCACAATTTTTGATTCTTGCAGTCCACGCATGGACAATATATTTCTTGTCTTCCTAGACGCTTAGCATGCTCGACTGACCCTCTTGAGAAATACATCGACTTGACCTCGGAAATATGCACTTAATCTTGACTCTTCGTACATCCATGTTTTGTCCATCTAAACAAGCATTACGCGAATATTAATTATAATAAAATAATTACTAAATCAAATAATTACCAGTATGAATATTAAGTATTTATAGAAAATATAAGGAAACTAATATATTGCATAACATAATGTGCTAGAATTAATAATTATTAAATAATTACTAAATAATCTATTTACCATTATGAATATTATATATTTATAGAAAATATAAGGGAACTAATATATTGCATAAGACAATGTGCTATCATATATAAAAACCCACTATACAAATTATTATTAATTGACTGGAATCTTTTAATAATTAAAGCTGTGCTCAAGAGAGCATAAAATAGATCTTGAATTGATTGACATAAAAAAGGCTTGTAAGACATGATTTTTTTGTATGCAACACAAGCACATGATATATGAGTTTATTATACACAACTCAAACCAACAACAAACCTACAAACATGAAGGAATTTGACAAATCGAAATCAAAACCTAGGTCAAATGGTAATCCAAAATTCTCCATGATTACAACACTATAGCAACAAATAATACATGGGATGAGTTTCCCTTACCATGGAGAACAAATTTCTGCAAAAAAAACGAGATCAAAACCTTCCTCCCTCGGTTTTCATTTTTTTGCTCAATTTTCGAGCCGCCACACTTGGATCGAGCTCCTGTTCGTCCGAACGCGGCTTTTATACTGTGCAAAAGAATAGCCACGGTCCACTTCTTCAACCGTGGCTATAGATGAAACTATAGCCACGGTTGGTGACGTGGACCGTGGCTATTGGCGCAGGCCACTATAGCCACGGTTCACAAAGCCAACCGTGGCTATACTGGCCTCTATAGCCACGGTCCAAGGGCACGGTAGCCCGCACCCAACTATAGCCACGATCAATTTTGCTTACTGTGGCTATAGGGTTTTGGGCTACGTGGCTACGAGTGAGTTATTGTTATAGTGAAAGCACCACAAGGTGTATGCACTCGTTGGAGTATAAGTGAATTGCCCATTTTTTCCTATCAGCTTAGGCTTTTGGGTGAGCTGGTTGGTGCATGCAACTCAATATGGTATCAGAGCCGGAGGTCTCGAGTTTGAATCTGGCTGGCGCGATTTATTAAATAAATTGCAGCCAACTCCAATATTTCACGTTTGAGGCCGGAGAGCCTGCACGTGAGGACGAGTGTTGGAGTATAAGTGAATTGTCCACTTTTCCCTATCAGCTTAGGCTTTTGGGTGAACTGGTTGGTGCATGCAACTCAATATGCACGCGCGGCACACTGAACTGTGGGTAAGATCATGAAGTTCTTAGATTCACTTTTCGTTTTACCTGATTGCAACTACCGTGTGCACAGAACTATGACCTCGTTACAGAACACTAGGAGTGACAAAGGGTGCTCGCTGCCACCGGATAGACCAATAAGGATCTCATTGGTACGAAGAAAATGTGTGGATGGAAAGAGATTTTCTTGTGCAAAATATTGTCTATATCAGGAGAGCTGATCAATCTTTCTTTTCTACTGTGGACAATGATGAGCCTCCCCGATAGGATCATTCGCTACCACAGCCTGCACAATGATGAGCCTGTGTTTGATACTTATTATCACTAAGCTTGTTGTAAGTACAATGTGAATATATGATCAAAGCATTGCCAGAACGAAACCTAGTTATGGCCTATCAGAGACACACTTGAAAAGCTATGTCTGGTATTGTGTGATAAAAATTGTAAAAATAATGTCCAGCTTATAAGCGGGTGTCAAAGGAAAGGGCAAACTGCGGGTTAAGGATTGACATGACAGGGGATTAAAATCAAGAATTCACATGTATATTGATTCCTCATTGAATAGCTACTGATTACCGGTGAATTTACATTATGTGGTATGTTGTCTACACATATTAATTATCTTTGGTAGCACTTCTAGAAATCTGTTGTTTTAATAACTTGAGGGGTACCTCTAGTACCTCCACTCTTGATTAATCCCAACCATCGATTATTAAAATATTAATCCCGCATCTAATTAATTGTAATTAGGAGCAATTTGGTAACTACACATAATTAATTCGCGGGTTTTCTCTGCTCTCTCCGTAAGACCCAACGGACTAGATCCAGACGGTTCCAGCGCTGTCTCTCTTGCCTACACTCATCGATCGCCGTCATGCCGGTCGTGCAGCACTTCTGTCATTAGCAAGGGTGTCCTTTAGACCTTGTCATTCAGCTATCTTCACCGAGATCGCACCGGTGAGGTCTTGCTTTGGAGTGCCGGCTGCCACTACCTCGTGCGGCAAGACGCTGCGCCAGCCATGGCTCAATCGATCGGGTCTAGAAACAGCCAAACCCCATGCGCGCCTCCCTATGCCAGGCGTCATTCCCACCTTATGCCTTTCCTTCTCATGCTCCTCTTTTATGCTTTATCGTATGATGATAGTTAATTAATCAAATGGATACATGACATCTGGTGAAGCCTTTCGTTGCATCGTTGAGTGCTTCGAGCTTGCCAATGTACGTGCTCAACAAACCACAAGATTTGCAACCAGGCAGCGGTGGAGTCAAGCGTAAACCAACTGCTTCCAAAAATTGATGGATCTCAATCCAGGCATGAAATAGTCGAGGAGATCATCAATGTTGATTGGTCGTCCGCCAAAGAACCCGCTGGTCCTTGAGAGGTTGGAACGCTTATGGGTCGTATCATCGGCGAGGTCTATGCTTGTCATTGCCACTGTTGCCGCCTGTTCACTTTCTAATCCCTGCCCATACGAGGCTGGTTCGGAGGACTCGCCGGCGGCGGCACTGCGCTTGTTCTTGCCATCATTTCCACCTGCTCGAAAGTCGTTCCTTGCTCGCTTCAAATTGCTCCCGATACAAGGCCGATTCAAAGGGCTTGACAGCGGCGGTCGCAGCCCGTGGTGAGGAGACGCAATGAAAGGGTCAAGAGAAGATTCAAAGAGAATGATGAAGTTACAAAATTGTCCTCTGCCTAATTATGAAAATGAAAAACAATTAGTACCGGTCCACTAGTATTTGGTACTGGTCCACAGATTAAAGTACCTTTTAATAAGTACCTCTCTATTTGAAACTGTTAGCTCCGACTAAACGTAGGGCTAATTTTAATTCCAAGCACCGTAACAAATCTCAATAAATAAAGTAGAGAGACTACATTCATTCAACCGAACAAATATAAAAATTAAACTTCTACGGTTCATTCCATCACTTTTAAGTCATCTAGAACAGTTTGTGACTATTCGCCTATTCTGCCAAACAGATGACTTTCCATCTGTTACATACAGATCTATTAGATAATACTAAATGAGCCTGGATCTGGTATAACCAGGGGCGAAGCCAGCGGCCGAAGCCATCGGTGTCAGCAAACATTTCCAGCGGAGTCTAAGCTTGTGAGCAGTCCTAAGTAGTACTAATTCTCTATTGTATTTGGCAGAGGTCGTAGGTGTCAGTTGACACCGTTCCGTCCACGTAGCTTCGCCCCTGGGTATAACAGGACTAGTCAGGGCTCGTTACTGGAAATCACCAATTTCCCAATGCCTAAATTTACTAGGCAACAGGGCAAAAACAAGCCATACGGACATATTGGACAGGAAATTGACAATGCCCTGATGTTGTTCTAAAGAATAGGAGGGAAATGGTCCCGCAAATGTGTACTGCCTGCAAAACAATTTCTGCTAGAATCACACATTGATAATTTACATTATTATTTATTTGTGTCCCATCCGTCAATTTTGGGTGTTCACATTGATAATTTTGCAGAGAAACTGCATAGATAAGCTGCAATTTTTGTTAGAATGACGAACAAGTTATACTCTGAAACGATTCATGAGTAAATATTTATTTTGAACATTATGAAAATAAAATTCCTACTATTACCAAACGACTTTTGTAGTCAGCCTAGATGGATGTGTGCCATAAATTTTAATAAGCCATGGTTCAGATTAATTATATGAGACCTTTTACTATGATTGGTATCATTGGAGAGGATCAGGAGTATTATAGTATAGTAATGGAAAATATAATCTATGACAAACATGCAAAAACTATCATATTTTGTATTTGATTTAAGTTATCTTGATAGATTCGGTTCATGTATATCTCTCTTAAATTAAGAAGACTCAAAACGTTCATTTGTGTTAGAACTCTGTTCTTAATGCAAGTGCATGTGTTGAATCCGTTATAGGTAAGTCATACACATTGAGTTCATGTATAGATCGTCAAGGCCTACACAAGTCACAATTGGATTAAGTGTTCCGGAGGGTTGATGATGAAGGAGAACATCAATCCATCTTTTCCAACAAATGCTACAGATTTCTCCTTTTCTTTCCCTTTGTCTTCTGGACTTGTCATCTTCCTTGGTGAAGAGTTTCTTATTGTTATGCTTATTCATGGTTTTCTCAACATCCTGATCAGTACTAGATTGTTAACTTCTTTGACTTGGATCACAAATTCGAAAAGTGTTAACTTCTTGTCATTAAAACTATGTGGTTCTCAGTTATGCATTGGTTGAAATTTGTGATGATATAGAGGCACAATCAGTAGTCGTTAGCAAGCTGATTCCTCCCATTCCTAGTAAGCCTGAGGGTGAATTGTGTTGGAACAAGACAACAGGTTGTACTAGTTTGATTCTTATTTTAGAATCCTTCACTGTCTATCTAGCATATATTTGACGGATATGATTGAAGAAGCAGCTGCAAAAAATGGTTAAACGCGTGAAAATCAAGGGACGGACCAGAAGTCTTATCTGAGCATATAGTTGAGGGAGGTGAATGTCAAGGATCATGATTTTCACTCAAAAAAGTATGCAAATATTACAAGAGAGCAAACAAGGCATTGAACTTGGACTATATTAGAGCCAGGAAAATTGGATAGTAATTACTAAAGGTTACATGGTAGGTGGATGATGATGTCCGATCCACGCCCATCCATATTATTTTTCATCCCAGCTCCGTCCGCTCGAGCTTGTGCTGTCCGGTTCCACTCTTATATACACAGGCTTGTAGTGGTGGGTGGTTGACACACATATTGCAGGGCCCGGTGCCCGCAAAGTCTAATTCCTGCTAGACCTTGAAGCATATGCACGACGCTATATTAATCGTTGGTGTGCAGTACACATCAACAATAAAAGTCAGAGCACTGCACTTTTTGATACAGCCTGATTGTAGTGTTGATAGCTGCCGGCAACATCAAGGCGAGCACGGCGCAAGATCGCTGAAGGTGTCGTCTCGACTGCTTATGTTCTCCTTGTTGGTTGACCTGTGTGCGTGCATGCGTCTTCATGGAGAAGCTTGGTGGCTGCATGCCTTAGGATTGGGAAGCATCAAGAGACAGTAACCAGACAAAAGGGGCCTCTACACCTCAATCGCCCAGCCTCCAGCGCCTTCCTTCAGGTCGTGGGGTCTGCTCCTGGACTTCCATACGGTGCATGATGTGTATGACGGACCCCATCTGCCAACAAAGATGTCACTCATTTGTTAGGTGGCATGTGGGAAAGGGCTAAAATGGATATCACTGCACATGTTTTGTTTTTCTAGAAGAGACAACCACTCACCCAGAGTTTTGGGAGAAGTTCCCCCACCTGAGGTGATGGATATGACAAATTAAAACAAAACAGGAAAACATCTTGCTATAATCAAACAGAGATGTAAAATCCTGATCTTGTTACCACAGTTGTAGTTTTTCTGAAGAGAAATCCCATAAAGCCCATATAATCCAAGGGATATACCTTCCATATATATTAAACGTCAACCCGTGCACTTGTGGCCTATCAAAATTACTTTCCGCATCACTCCAATATTATTTAGAGTAGAAATAAAGTAAATAGTTGTTGTCCATCTGATCATCTAATCCATATTGAAAAACTCTCTGCTGAGGGCAGATTCGCGTAAAAGAATATTTTTGAACTGATTTCCTTAGTTAATATTAGATTATATATTGGCTGTTTTAGTTCCAATAAGAATATTTCTAAGCTTCTTTTTTTCAAAAAAAGAAAGAATGCAACCCGAAAACGGTGAAGAGACACTAAGTGTTGTTTGTGTCTTTCTTCTTCTCATTTATGAGTATATGAAGTCATTGACATTAATTCAAAGCTCAACATCATTCTATCAAGCTAGAATGAAACTGTTCCTGGGCCCATGTGCACATATAAAGCATATTATCACAAATGTTAGTAATTACACAAATTAAGAAAAATGGGATGTGAGACAACGTCAAGAGGACAATGCTGTATGTGACGATCATAGGGTTGGAATCAAACTAAATTCCGGCATTCAATCATTTAGTCTCAGAAAACTGAATGATTGTGGTGATCTAAGTTTTACTCCACACCATGAAAGAACTGCATCATGTGTGCTATTGCTCAGGAATGTCTTGCCTTGGTTGCAGCCGGCTCCGGTCAGGTTAGTTCCTCCATGGTTCGACGTGCAGCACTTTATCTGTTCATCCACCTGAGCAAGGACCGTCACAACCAATTCCAAGAGAGGCCACAAGCCTAACAGAGTGTATGTTGATGCTAGCCCACCAAACTTCACCACCGTCTGTTCTCTCACAGACCCCCTACAAATGTCTGGATTAACGGTCAATGATATGATGCAGCAGCGGCGCGCATTGACAAGTCTTAGCGATCACATCGCAAGGTTTCCCACCAAATGCTGCATCTTGTATTTTGCGACTGGACGGTCCAGTACACACACCTGTGGATGTAACCCAAAGGATCCCGAGAACCTTAGATTTCACGTGCTAGCTTGTATTCCATATGCATCCCACTCCAAGGCTAGAGGTCTTTATATATTTAAGACAAGTGCCACCGTTTTGACCTCCTCACGTGCTCCTCATTAACATGTGTGTTCTTGTATCAGTTATTTATATGGATAGGAAGAGCCTGTAGATCTAACACAGTTTAATGTCTATAGTAGTAGAAGTAGCTATATTGGTAACGCTCCACCAAAACCAACTAACCTGATTGTGCAAGATCATAGATTTATATACATAAGATGAGTTTTCTCGAGGGCTAGTATCAATAGGGGTGGCACACGGTTCACTACTGCAATTAAAGTAGCAGATGCCTTATGTTTCAGGGCTAATTCCTTGTATGTCATTGCAAAATTTTGTGTTCCCTTTATACCACCGGTATCTCAATGACATGTGGGGCTCACATGAGTCAGTGACATGTGGGTTAGGATGCACTACCGTAAAATCATTGTTTGCCGAGTGTTTTTACTACAAGTGATTCAAATAATAACATAACAATGAGTTTAAAAATTATATTCATGTTATATAGCCCAATTTAAGACCTTACCCATGAAATCCAAAAGAAATCGACATATCTTGTTTAAGAAATATGGCCATTAACGTGTGTTCGACTGATTTTTAAATTCCAAAAAAACAAATAAAGACTGAAACTCATGAAATCGGTCATGATGTGGTGGTATCACAGGTGAAACCTCTGATAAAAAGTTGAGAATGTTTTGCACAAGTTGTCATGTATGTTACTTACAAAATAGAGAATCTCCAAAGAAGAACCTTAGATTTGAGAGTGAGTCATTAAGATTTGAAGTCAAATTGATGTTCGAATTTGAATTTTACTTCAAATCGTTTTGCATAAGTAACAGATCATATACATCATGCTAAAATTAGAATATTTTTTAAAATTTATTTGATAATTTAATTTTTTTAAGTATGCAGAAAAATATGTTTGTCGAGTGTCCGACCTCGACACTCGGCAAATCGGCACTTTGCCAAGTGTTTCGAGAAACACTCGGAAAAGGGTGCTACCTCATCGATCCGGGGTGTAAAATAGTCGTTCCTTATTGGTTCCCCGATTCAGCACCGGATAAGGCCTTCTCTCCCTTCTATCACCACCAGCCGCATGCCCACATCCCCGAGGCACATCCGTCCCTCTCCTCTCTCCCTCTCCCTGCCGCGGCCCCGTCCCCAGCCCCGACCGGCACGAACTCCTCGCTCCCTCTCCCTGGCGTGGCACAATGGAGAGGCGGCGGCCCTCGAAGGAGGTGCGGTGGCGGCGACGACATGACCTAGACCGACGCGGATTTGGGTGGTGGAGGCAGCAAGGGCAGCGCCGGCGGTCGCGATGGTGTGGTGGTGGCCTTGGCATCAGGTGCGGTGGCGGCACGACCCCGTCCTGCGTGGATCCGGGTGGTGGAGACAGCCAGGGTAGGGCTGCTGCGTCGGCCCTGTCATCCCTCCCTCCCTCTACTCCTGGCGATTGGATGCGCACAACTTCGTGCTGTGGTGGCATCGACCAGGTCGAGGCGGTAGCGACGACCAGGTCGAGGCGGCGGCATCGGCCAGGTCCAGGCAGCAGGAGTGTCCAGGGCGAGGTAGTGGCGGCATCGGCGAGGTCCAGGCAGCAGATCTAGGATGCGGTTAGGGTGCCATGGCTCTGCGTCGGCCATGGCCACAACGGCAGTGGCATGGAGTTGTTCTGATTTTTTTATCTCCCCATAAAATGTGTGTCGAGTGTCAAACTCAGCAGTCGACAAGGCATTTACCGAGTGTCCGAGATAATACAGTCGGCAAACAACCTTTGCCGATCCGAGATTTGCCGAGTGTGTGGGGCTCCTGTGTATATAACAGGGTGACAGGTCTCCCTTTAGGTTACAGTTTTTCCGCCTCTCTACCTACTTGTGATGTGCTGCTGTCTTGTCTTCCCATGGGAGAGCAGGTCTCTGAATGTCCCCTGGTGTCCTTGCATGGAGTAGGGGCTGTAACAGATTTGTAGATGAGAAGAACACATGCGCACACTCGACATGCCTCGCCGGGCGAAGGTGCACTGTTGTGATATCGGCGTAATCGTAGGCACGTAGATCTAGACGTGAACAGAAAAGTAAAAGTACACATGAAATAGAAGAGACAAATTCTTTATTCAATGATGCTTGTGTCATACAAAGAGGTGTCTCCTCAAATATTTATAAGGGGGAAACCCTACTTTGAGTTGGACCTTGTTTCGATAATGAGCCCACATGGGCCAGGACACCTTGCTTCTAGAATATGGGCCTGGTCCAATAAGCATTTTATAACACACGCGACACCTGCATGAATGGTCCAGAAAAATTCAAGCCTTTTCATTGCAAGTCTACAGCTTCCTTTTGCTACACTAATTTTTTCCCATGCATGATTAACGCAAATACTTAATTCTGGATTAATTGCTATAAGTGTGGGGCTCCCGTGTATATAAGAGGGTGATAATTGCAGATTAATATTTATAGTTGTGCGGCTCCCGTGTATATAAGAGGGTGAGACGTCTCCCTCTAGGTTACAGTTTTTCTGCCTCTCTACTATCTTGTTATGCACTAACATCTCGTCTTCCACATCCTGCTGCCTACATGCTATCGGTGTTTGGAGAGCAGGTCTCTGAAACCTACATCCCCTCATATTCTTGCACAGATAGGTGATGTATCAGGTTTTTAGTAAGCGCCTTCATGGATGCTCATTGGAGATCTGTTTCGTTTACGTTGGATATCGTCTCTTCTATGTCACTGATCGCGAAAGAATCTGACCCTACATCATCTGTCACCGGACCGCTGCCCATGCAAGTCGTCTTGATCCATATTATAGTCCTAGTAAACTACTCCATTCCTTCACTTGTCTGTTTTAGATTGGCCAATCCGAAAAGTATATTTTGATTAATAGAGTTCACAGGTCACTATAAGTCATTAAAAAGTGATCATCTGCTCAGTTAAAATGGTTTGAATGGCCAGTTTATTGACCTATATCCGTCGATATAAATATCACTATAGCCCATTTGAAGTCTCTTGGAATGGAAGTAGGCATATCGTGCGTGATATGAATCAATATATATTGCGCTCTATGCTAGTTTAGGAAGGGCTTAAGGTGTTAGTACCTTTGTTTTTGATCTAGAATGTTAGGCTCTCTGTCGATTGAGGCCCTTTTTGTGTTCCTTTTATAATTTGCTAGATCATGTAATTGAGATAGGCTTTATCACGTAATAATAGATTGTTACCTGCCTAGATTACTTGCTGTGTCTTTCATTTTAAATATACATGTTGGAATTAATTTAGTGATCACTATTCACTAACTTGTTGTCTACTTTCGAACACAAGAAACACACACTGTAGCAGTGCACTAAAATTCAAGTAGGGGCGGGTTAAAAGAGACCCGCTGCTACAATGGTTAAACAATTTTCATCGATTGTTAATCTTAATTTTTTTTCATGTTTTAGGATTTAAGTGGAGTAGTACCTGATATGTTGCTAGGTAGCTCGCGCGTCTCCACGAGTTGATGGTTTAGTTTGTGAAAATAGGAGGGCCTGCTTGAAGCTTTTCACGTGATAGAAGTAGGAAAGTCAAGAACTATGATTTTGCAGTGTGTGTTGATCTTTTAAGAGACATACATCAAGTAATTTTATTTAAACTAGAATACATATCCAAGGAAATGCGATAATAATTAATTAAAGACCCATGGTAGGTGGTTGATGACGATCCACACTGTCATGCATTATTACTGTTCAGTCCAAGATGTGGCACTGCTTTTGCTGGCCTGTTCTTCTTATATATACGCACAGGTTTGTGGCAGTCGGGTCTTGACACACATATCGCTGCATGGTCCACACTGCCTGTAAATGTTATAGACTGCTTGCAGCATATGCTTGCTTGTTGAGGTTGTGGCACTATGCACAGCGCAAGATCGCCACAAGTCATGTCTCAAATGCTTGCACAGGTGCTTTGCGAGTTTGTGTTGTTTGATCTGCGAGCGTGCATGCAGGGAACGATCCCCTTTGTGGAGAACCTCCGCGTACGCACGCTCTCGGGACTGGGAAGCATCGAGAGGCAGCAATTGGTGACAGGCAGCTTCTACACCACAGTCCGCGTTCTACAGGCAAGGACAGTGTGATGTTCCAGTGCCTGCTGCTCTACTGCCACATGGTCTAAAAGGCAGAAAATAACCCATTCGGCATGGAAGATGTTGGAGAAGAGGTATGGTCTGGCGTCTCAGCCACCCATATGCTCGCATCCCAGGCAGTTGATTCCTGTCGAAGAAGATGAACGTGCTCCATTGTGCTTTTTTTTCAGTTGTGCTCCACTGTGCTCATCATACCCTTTTTCTTCATCCCTGGAAATCAGAGACCATGTTATTACTAGCATTATTAGATGATTACCACTTTGGCCCTAAGCCATATCATATCTTCCTTTTTGTCGAGCTCCGACTCCGATAAAAACAACCATCTTATATTTACTAATTGGAGGCTCCTTTTGAGGCCTCCACATTAATCGGAGAAAAATCCTAGAAATTCTCATAAAAAAGGAAAACATCCGACCATTGAAGTAAATACTAGACCAATAATGACCATTGATCTAACATGGTTGAAATTACCCACCTGTGCCATTATAAAATTCTATATATTAGCAAAAGTAAGTTATTAAATTATCAAAATCTCATGTGAAAACATTCTATAGATACGCCAGAACGAAACATATTCTATAAATACTTTCTGCGGCAATCTAGCAATCCTGGAGCATTACCAAACGTATGATTCTTTGTCTTTCCATGTATAGCTTTCATATACGAATATACCACGAACTAACGCCAAGCGCCACAAGTTTGGGCCTGGCCTCAAAGACATGCATGGCGTGCAAGTCCCATATGGATCTACGTGGAGTGCAAATACAGCCATGATTCTGCAACAACTCAGCAACCTAAATTCAGGCTGTTGGCAAAAGTCGTATTGTTCGGGAGACGCGAGTAATATCTTTACTTGAGCACTCAATTCTCAAGCCCGTACTCTCTGTTTCCACCGCAAACAAGAACACCAGCAATGAAGACACCTTCGGATCCCAGTAAGAGATCAAACTGCGAGCATGCACAAACATTTAAGTTGTCATATTCCGTTTCCTGTACTCTGTTTCGTTTCTCTTGCAGCTGATGGAGCCATTCAATATGCTATGTTTTAACGAGTGCTGCTTCCAGGTTTTGTGCTGCAGTACATATCCATTAGTCCAAGCAGTTTTTTCATATTGGATCTTTACTAACGGAGGTAGAAAATATGTCCCCATTCTTGATGAATATGCATGCATGTCTCCACAAGTGTTTTGATCATTAATCTATATATATGCATGTATTCTTGCCCTTTTTTTGTTGAAATATGGGTGCATGCCTTGCTGTGTTACATCTGATTGTATTGGCGATGATGTACATGTGCCCAAAATTGGAGCCATCCACTTCAGAAGTGACCTTCAAGCAGAAAAGTAAAACTTCTGGCGTAGGACAACCGGTCAGGTTACACAACGGAAGGAAGAATTGGTACTGATAGCAATTGGCAAATGGCAAGAACTGCAACGTTGCAATCTTTAGTGCCGAACAAGTTAATATTTGAATGGAACTATATTTTTATTGGATGATTTATATTGAGGTAACTGTTTTTCTTGATGTTCTGTCAACTTCTTCTCATGAGGAGTTCATGGGTTCGCTGTATATACTTCCTAGATTAGATATGAATGGAACAGTTGAAGCATCCTGTGATGGTGATGGTTACGGTGGATGTTGCACCAGGAGGGTTGAAGAAGAAGAAGATGTTAGTTCTTTGTACAAGCGGCGGTCAGGTATGCATCACTTTCAGCTACACCACTAAAGTAAATAAAGAAGAAAAAAGAAATAATGTTTTCAAAGATGTGAAAAAATGTTAGATGTTTCAAATAATTTTTAACAAGCCAAGTAATACAATATAAATAATTCAAAGTATTTTTGCTTGGCCACCAGATCCAGTTTCCATTTGTTAAAAATATAATAAGTTAGTCCCATCGGTAAAGGGTAGAGCTAAGAAAATTTTCTTTGATGGTCCTTACTGGTGCTGAAATACATATATATTTTTGCAGGTTTTTAAAGTCCATACCTATATTCACATCCATTTATAGTTTGTCTCTAAATTGAAAAAATATTTTAAATACTAAAGCTCATTAGTGGCTAAAATAAATCATATGATGTTAACACGAGCATAATATGACAATATTGTGTTTAACTATAACTATGATCCCGCAAAATCTAGATAATCGAGAAGCTGACAAAAGAGTCATTCTTATTTTGATTTGGATTATATAATGGTGCACAACCTACTATGTACATATGTACATATAAGTTAGTATCCATGACTAGAGCAGGTTATACCATGTCTTAAAATAATGGGGAAATTAAGGTTGTCTGAGAAAGGCCAAATGAAATAAATTTTATTTGTTGTTGGGTCTAGATCAGAAAATATGAATATATAATTTGGATATTAAATGAGTGGATCATAAGACAGTATTATGTTTAAATATAATTATGAGTCAGTAAAATCTACATACTCTAGAAGCAGACAAATGAGTGATTCATATTTTGATTCCGATTGCATAATGGTGTGCAACCTACTATAGTCATATGTACATATATGTGAGTATCCAAGCCAAAGCAGGTTATATCATGCCTATATAATGGGGAAATCAAGGTTGTCAGAGAAAAATCAAATGTAGTAAATTTTATTAGTTGGTTTGAATTCGGGACTCTGAAAGTCTGAAAGGGACTACAATATTGAAAAACAAAATAGCATATTTGTATTTGGGGGAGAATGAAATCTTTAACTGTTTATGCCTTCATGTTTGTGCAATTTCTTACTCTATATTTAATAACGATTGTTGAATTAATTGTTGACCTGACATCTGTTTTCAATATATAATAAAAATTTCAGTCCATAAAAAACTAAAAATGTTGCTTTAAATTTCTCCTAAATGTTGTAGTTTTCTTTGAAATTGTAGTATTAAGGGATCCTTTACAGTTAATCAATTATATTAGCCCGTGCGTTTGCACGGGTTGATTGACTAGTTAATCACAATCCACATTTTGCTTACAAAGAACGGTTGCTACGTACATTGGATAATAATGAGCAAACTAACCGAGAACAGACACACAAACACACACAACTTGAACTATTGGTAATACAAAAGAAGGATGTATGAACTTAGTGTTCACATCGATGCTTGCATCTCTGGCCAGTGGCCTGTCCCCTGCACGCAGCCCGAGCGGCACATTTCCACTTGGAGCGGTGCTATTCCGGTAGCGCTATCTATCCCCATCCTCTCCATGTTTGCGTGCCATCCTGCATAAAAACAGACAAGAAAGCTAGTTCGTCGTCAGTACAACGGCGCTATTTACGTGGATGGTTGCTTCCGTTGCCATTCACGATGAGTTGGTTACCAACTCTGCACAAACGCAAGAACACCATTACTTATATGAGATCATCACCCGACGGTAGAACATGAAAGATACAGGATGCATCAAGGAATAAGTCGAAGACGCTGGCCTTGAGCTAGAGTTATACTCCAATGGTCGTGCGGAGGTGGCGGTGGCAACGATTCTTTTATCTGAGTTTCATGGGGGATTTTCCTCAGATTAGCGAGGGTTAAGGAGGGGCCTACTAATTTACAGCCACCCGTACGAGAACTAACTCATCGGAGCACTTGCCCTTGCACTGCTGACCAGCAAGCAGTGAGAGATTACATGCTTGGAGAACCTTGGGACTAGGAGGCATAGTCAGACAGAAACAAGAGAAAGGAAACCTGTATTCTGCTATCTGCTGATGAATGGCTATAAACAGTATGCACGTAGCACATCATGTCTGGAGGTGGCGGCCAGGGTTTTTCGGCATGGCGTCGTCCCGTGCCCTTAGCCACACCTCACTTTATATAGACCTGCTAATGAGCTATTAGACTAAAGCCCATTAGTGATCTAACCCCTCATGGATCAATATCCATATATGGCCCACGACCACAATCGCATTGTCGCATGGGCACATATCCAACACATCATACTATTTGTCGGATCTATGGGATGAAAAAAAGGTCATTGCTACACATGCCACGGACCAGAAAAAGGTCAGGTGGTCAACGTGAAGGCCGTGACGAGCGACGGGTAGGTGACTCAGCTGGAACAAGTCTATATATAGGAAATTGCCAAGACAACCTATCCCTGCATAAAAGAAGTACACGATACTCAACGTTTCATGACTAATCGTCGTTCACTCCGCCTCAAGATTTCTGTTTTCCAAAATCATTACATGAATAGTTGTTTAGTTTTAGATATATGAAAAATATACATCCAATTTCTGATTTGGTCTTAGTTCTCTCCTGACATACCCATTTTTACAACTTTACAGTTTATAAGATAACTACTCGACCTGCTACATATTTGTATGGATGTATTCTTATATCCCTTTTACAATATTTTTCTATACCTGCATAAATAAATTATATTCGCATTCAATTAAATGCAGAAATGTCAATACTACAACGAAAATGAAGCATGTGATTTTTTTTAAAAAAATATTTTCTATTTGACCGAGTACCAAAAGGCTAGTCCTGTAAACATTATCTTTGAAGAGGGCTTCTATTCTTGATTCTGACTGCCACCTTGGAGTGACAAATGGTGCATGTTGCCTCAGAAAAGACCAATATTTATGGCATTTGCACGGCGGTTGGACAAGAATTTACCTTATGCTACATAGAATATGATATTAGTATTTCCACGCATCAATAATATTTCCGGTCAGCAAATGAGCAATATAGTACAGTGAAAAGCTAAACGTTAAGCAATTACCACATTAATCTTAGAAAAGAGAAGGTGGGTGGATCTAGCGATGCTTGCAATCGGATCCACCCTAGAGGCTCATGCCACGGGGGACTCCTTTTATTTTTTGAATAAGAAGATAATAGATACATTGTCCTCACATACTACCCTGCATCCATGCTAATTAAACTGTGGCCATCCGTCGCGCCACTTTCCTGTGGCTGGACGTGCTAAACTAATTTGCTGTACCATGGCAGAGAGTAGGCGACGATTTTTCGAGACCCACAACGTTGCAGTCACGGCCACATGCCCACCCGCGTGATTTAGTTTTTTGCCAAAGTCATGGCAGCCTGCATTTCGAGCTTGGGCCCACACCTACTTTTCCATGTGTCAAACAATGCGAGCTAGTTTGTTTGGTGCCCTCGATGTCATTTGCCTGGCCAGAAGGGAGCCAGAGAAGTGCCTGAGACAATCGATTATTGTTTTGTTGGAGGCCTGAAGCCAGACGATTTCGGTCTACTAAGAGTCAAACACGAGGACTGCAGGCTGCAACTGATGGAGGGAGAGTCAAACTAGCCTTTGCAGGCTGCAACTGCAAGCATGACAATTGTACCACTAGACGAAGCAGTGGAGGCCTCTGTCCTCAACTGCAAGAACGTCATGAAATCGCCGAAGAGCTTACCATGTCTTGGGTGCGGCCACATCACCACGGTCGCACCATAGTGAAGCCTCGATCTAATTTGAACCTCGTTCCCGCACGAGACGCATATCACCCTGGACGCATCCCTTATTAGTTTATTCACTCTTCCAAGTCAGAGTCGTATCAAATGTTGATTGCATATACGCATTTTACTAGTTCCAAAAAAATGGACACTCCCATTGCCCCCCAGGCCTAACTAGACAAAACCCTACGAATAAAAAATTGGAACAAATATCTCACTGATACAAAATTTGGCACAATGTTTCCCCGATAAATTTATTGATGGCGACGCACAAGCCACTATGTGCTGTATATAGCTCACCAGTAGCTCAGCTAGCAAGTATGCTTCCCCTAGTGGTCTGGCTTCTACTAAAGCAGGCTGTTGGGCCTTTTATTGCCTATCATGGATTCATGGCTACTGCCCGTTTAATGTGCTCGCTCTTCATTGTTCTGCGCCATACCTAATGAATCTGGTATTGGAAATGGATTTTAATTGCCCGTCACCTTTTGATCGGTAAGCAATAATGAAAGCTGCCTGATGTAATGAAACATCGAACTTATAGTACATGCATTTTTGTGTTTCGCAGTTTTTTGTCGTTCCGATATCAATTGTTCAATTTTCTCCAGTCAAGATCTCGTTCCATTCTAAGTGTCCAGAGTACTAACGTTTTCTTTTATGAGTAGTTATGTTATTAGGACAAAGTGAAATTATTTACTCTCAAATGCAAACTTTTATCTCAGGATTTCCAAGAGTGTCACGTTATTTTCAGGGTCTTACTATGCGAAATGAAACTACCTCTATCAGTGCTCAAATTCATTTCACAGTTTGATAGGTTTGGTAGAATATTAAATTTTTTGCTAGTAGGTGATTCAAATTTATTGGATGGGGATGAAAGAGAGACTCTTTATTAGTGCGATTTCATTTGCTTTCAATCGTGTTGGAAATAGTGTCCACATCATTTCATGGCAATCACTATGGGAGACGGCTTATATGCCGTGTGATCTGTGCCGTGTGCCGGCAGGACTATACATGACACAAACAAAGCACACAACACAAATGTTTGGGCCGTGTGCCGAGACAAGGCACACGGCACAAAGTAAACTGTACCATGTACCAAGGGTTGACACACAGCACAAAGTAAATTGTGCCGTGTGCCAAACGACAGACACATGGCACAACTCACGCCGTCCGGAGTTTGAGACGGTGAGTTTTGTGTCATGTGTCTATCTCATGGCACATGGAAGAAAGTAAATAGTGCCGTGTGTTTTGCTACTTGTGCCGTGTGTATTTTGTGGCAGTAGGCAAAATAATTTTATTTTCCAACTCATCTCTTTCCCGACTATTTTATGTACTACATAGACCGTATGTGGTACCTCATATTACAAATATGTGTTTTTTAGGAAATTTTGTTATATTTGGTGCATTTATTCCATTATTGATATTTTCTTGTGATAATTATAATTTGTACTGCAAGTGTTTGAAATATTAAAATATATTGCAAACAAACTTTATATGCATGTTCGTAACACCGATTTGAGACCATACATAGACAATATTGAGTAAATGTCGCTCATATTGTACATGAAATATTGGGAATACCGTGTTGTTCAAGGGTGTTTAAATTGTAGAAAATCCAAATAAAGTCTAAAAAGAATGATATTTGTGATAACATTATTATTTCATGCATGGATGTTGTGGTAAAGAGTTGAAGATGTTTTGCATGAGTTGCCACCTACGTTGTTTAGGAATATGGGAATCAATGGATAAGTTTTTGAGTTATGAGAAGCATTCCATATGAGGGAACCTACACCGAGCGAAGCCGAGACCCTACTTAGAGAGGGTGCGGGAAATGGAAACCCTAATTTTATTTCTTGGTTCCAACAGAAGGTACTCGTCCAATTAACCTAGTACTTAGTTTGAAACTACAAGTTACTAGTAATTAAGGAGCTATCCCTCTATAACTTGCACGGACATACCGATGCGTCCATGTCACAATAACAATAAAGAACTATAGCCACGGTTGGGAGATCTTATAGCTGCGGGTCCACCCAACCGTGGCTATGCTTGCGTGGCTATAGTGTATGACTATAGCCACAGGTCACAATGTCAACCGTGTCTATAGTGATACAACTATAGGCACAGTCGAAGTCTTCAACATCCGCTATAGTGGAAATTAAAAAAGAAAAAGCCCGGACAGGCCGAGCGGGCCTGCATGACCCGCCAGCCTGCCCAATCCAGCCTCATCCTCGCCACCCGCTATGGAGCCTCCACGCGCCTCCGGGACAGGAGATGGGGAGACGGCGGATCCGACGCCCTTGCCATCGTCCGGTAGCCGAGAGAGGGCGGCCCCGGATCCGACCGCCGCTCATGGCCCGCCGAAGAGGGGGCGGCCTCGGATTCGGCTGCCCCGTTGCTGCCCATGGCCCGTCATAGAGGGGTGGCCTCGGATCCGACCGCCCCGTGACAGCCCATGGCCCGCCGAGAGAGGGCGGCCCCGGATTTGGCTGCCCCTTGCCGCCGCCCTTGATCACCGGAGAGCCGGTTGTTGGGGAGGGCGTCGGTCGCCGAAGAGGGACGAGGAGGGACCCCGCCGGAGAGCAAAGGTCGATGCCCCTCCTCCCGGTCCCACGCATCGTGGCTCCGGCCTCGTCGGCATCGGATCCGGTCGGATGGTGGGGAGAGGGAGAGAGAGAGAGAGAGAGAGAGAGAGAGAGAGAGAGAGAGAGAGAGAGAGAGAGAGTGAGGAGGCAGCGGCTAGAGAGAGGAAGTGAGGAGGGGAGTGGGGGTTAGCGTTTGGTAATACTTTGCTTTGTATAGGGGAGTGAGCTCTGTGGTGCGCTTCGCCCACTATAGCCACGGTTGGCTTCTTCAATCGTGGCTATAGTGGCCTCATCAGCCACGGTTGAAGAAGTGAACCGTGGCTATTGTTAAAGGCCTCAATAGCCACGGTTCACTTCTTCAACCGTGGCGATAGATGGCACTATAGCCACGGTTGGCTTCTTCCCCTACCGTAGCCACGATCCATTTTGCTTGCCGTGGTTACCGAGTTTTGGGAGGTGTGGCTATAGTGCATTATTGTTATTGTGTGTTTCCCGAGTTGAGACAAGTTGTCGATGTTTGTGCGTATAAGGTTAAGTCATTTTTCGGTTATGACGTCAACGGATTTCGATTTCGCACCACAAGCTACGAGCAGCGTCACCCGATAGAAAAACCAAAAATACCAGAGTTTTTACGCCGGGCCTTGATGGTATCGTGTATTCTGGAAGAATTGAAGAGATTTACAAACTCTCGTTTCATGGTTGCAAACCTTTTAATCCAGTCATTTTCTAATACCATTGGTTTGATCCGAATTTAATGAGAAAATATCCTAATTTTGGCTTAGTCAAAATTCAAGAGTCATCCATCTTACTAGGAGACGATGTCTATATCGTGGCTCAACAGGCCACGCAAGTTTATTATGTCCGGTACCCGTGCCAAAAAGAGGATCTAAAACCTTGGTCTGTTGTGTTCAAGACCGGGTCACGCAATAAACTAAATGTCTCAAACCACCCCTAGTACAACATGGAATCAAACAGAAAAGATGGAGATGAATTCTTTCAAGAGGATGGGCTAGACAGAAGTTTGAGATAGACTTAACCGGTACTAATGATGGAATAGAAGTAGACAATAAAATGCCTTAGGATGAGGACAGTGGAGATGATGTTGATGATTTGGAAGACATCAAATTACTTGAAAAAACAAATGAGGACTTTGATGAGGACTCTAATGACGGGCATGATGATATGGATGACATGCTTAATAGTCATGAAGAGAACTATGATCGAGCTAATCCCGATGATGATGATTATTTTTAATACAAGTATGATAATTTAATAATTACAATTATGCATAATACTATACTATGTATAATTATATTTTGTTTATTTTGCATCTCTTTCAAATTATTGCTGATTGGTTTACAATTTTGCTTTTGCAGGTGCCAGGACAAAGATGGTGGGGGCCCCCGTGGTGTGCTCGAGGAGGGGGATGAGGGTCGTGTCCTTGTTGTGCTCCGTGGGGGTGGGGGGGGGGGTGGGAGTGAAGCTGAGGGATCCGGGTCCGGGAGGGGAATGAAGCGTCGAAGAAAGGTAGGAGGCAAGGGTCGAGGGAGAGGGAGAGTCCCTTGTACCCCTCCCATGTAGGAGTATGAGGAGGAGGAGCACCAGGACACGCGGTTTGAGCACTCCGATGAGGAGCAGTAGCCTGCTGCCGAGGAGGAGGAGGAGGAGGAGGGGGAGGCCGAGGAGGTCGCGAAAGTTTGGTTGAGAGGTCCCGCACAGCTCCCACGGCGACCGATACCTGAAGAGAGATGCCCGGTGATTCAGCCGGAAATTCCTTAGTAAGTAACTTCATATATTTTCAATTCAAATTATATTTTGCATCTATTCCGAGCAACACTAATAATTTATCTCAGTCACTTGGGCAGGGCTTGGGTCATGGTCACTCCATGAGAGTCTCACCGCAAGATCGGTGGCATCCTCGGTCTTTTGGTCAGTACACTGGCCGGGCAAGATTAAGATTGGCGAAGAAGAGCACGTGGCCACCTCGCGGGAGCACTACGTTCGCCAACCAGATGAGATGGATCCTGTGGGTAGGTATTTTAACAACAAGGGCACATCGCGTGCTGATGGAGCTGTGGCTAAGTGCTGGAAAGACTCCTACACGATCCTCTCGACATGAGGAGATGCTTGGTGGGGTCTACTTCACCGGAAACCGGCCGGAAGCACGTCGACGGCGAGAGGCGGGCGGAGGAGAGGTTCGGCGGCGTCGTGTGCTCACCGTGGTTGACCAAATGATGAACGGTTTGATGCTACAGCTTCACAAGATCATGGGCAAGAGCGGCACACGGTTTGTAGACCTTGGAGATGGCCGGAGGGTGGACTTCATCGGCGAGACAGAGCCGTCGGCGTTCCGAGCTCGGAGAAGACGACGAAATTCGGCTAGACCTGGACACGAGACATCACATCGATTATCAAGAAGGATGAGGAGTGAGTTAGGAATCTCTGGGATCAAGAATCGTCGCAAGAAACGCACCGGAGAAGGAGCAATTGAAAAAAATGGTGACGGCCGACGATGACGACCTCCGGGAATAAAACTGCGTCGATCTCGCGCCTTAGGACGGAGCGGCACGGAGGGAGGCCACTGGGAGCATCAGTGCCCCTAGGCGGGGTGATTGGTGGTCGTGGCTTGGTCACGGGATGGCCGGAGCTAGCTACCGGCGCTGGAGCAGAGAAAGCACGGTGGCAAGCTTCTTTTTTCTTCTCTGCAGAACGAACAGGAGAGGGAGAAATAGTTCGTGGCTTTATCTGATTTAAGAGCTAGACAAGCAAACAGCTGCGTGGCTGCGAGCAGCTGCGCGGCACGCTGGGAGCTGGACGCGCGGCCGGGTCTTTCTCGAACGGCGGCGGCGGTGCTGAGAGAAGCTGGCATGTGGCCTGTTTTTAGTTATTTTGCAAAACGGTCCTTCGATTTGTGCTAAATTGGAAACGTTACTTCCAGAGCTCAGAACAATCCGACAAAAATCAGGGTTATCAATAAAAACATTTCAAACACTTTTCTTTTTAGGTCCAAGTTCAAATTCCAAATATTATTCGGATTATAAATTCATGTTTAAATTAAAAAGAGAGGCTTTAATTATTTCTTGTAGACATTTTTACAAACCAAAATAATTTCAGAGCAATTTCATAATTCTTCTATTATGATGTTGAATCAGTAGAAAATGTTAAACAACATAATTTACTTTTATTTAATTTCTTTTTAAGAATTTTTACTTTAGCTTAAGTTGATTTGATATTTCCTGTGTATTTCTTAACACAAAAATAAAATAGCTTAACAATGCAACATGATGACATGATCATGAATGACATGAAATGCACTTTTATTATTAGGGTTGTTACAATTATGCATATCTATTTATTAATAAAAGGAGATGAACTTTTCACCACGGTGCCAAAAAAAATAAAGAAATAGCCTAGAACTTCTCACAAAAAAACAAACAATCCAGCCATTAATCTCCTCTACATCTTAACATCTAGCGGGTGGTGATGACATCAGCGACGACCGATACCGAAAATGACCTGTAATAGCGGGCGTAGTGAGGTCATCGATGACCGATACTGAAAATGTTACAGTAATATCGGGCATAGTGACATCATATTTGGCCTGATATTACCGAGGACCTTCAGCCCAACTCAAACGTCATATCAACCCGCTTATATATATATATATATATATATATATAGATACACTCGCTAGGTTGAAAAAATCTCTATGTCCCCCGACATGCTCTCTCTCTCTCTCTCTCTCTACCTCCGCACTTCTTATCTCTTGGCTAGCCGACGATCATGTTCGCGCTCGAATGCAAATTCTCTCTTCATCGGCGCCGGCGATGCTCACCTCTGCGCTTTTCGCCACCGACTCCGATGGCACTTCGGGACGCGGCGAGGAGGCGGCCGGACACGACACCCCCCCCCCTCGCGTGGCACCCCTAAGCGGTGCCGGATCAGGCACGCCCGCCATGTCGTGCCCCCTCCGTGGCACCAAATCCGGTGACCCCCCCCCCACGTGGCACACCCTCCCCGGCGCCGGATCCGGTGCCCCGCAGCATCGCGCCCCCTCCACGGCACCGAAACTGGCGACCCCCTATGTGGCAACCCTCCCCGGTGACGTATCCGAAGCCCACCACATCGCGATCCTCACCGGATCCGCATCACATCCGAGCAGCGGGTGGCGGGCGGGTCGCGGTCCATGCCGTAGGGCTAGGCTTGGCCGATCTTGTTTTTTTTTTCAATTTTTCCTGTATCACAGTAGTAGCGGGCAGAAATCACTCTACTTTAGCCTCTCTATTTTTAATAGCGTTCATGTAATATCGGCGTATTTACCAGATATTACAGGGCGTTTTTGCCAAATATTGCTGGGTGCTATTCTAAGTAGTGCACGAGCGACCTTGTCGTGTTCATCAAGGCCACCGGTCCATGGGCCACAACTGACTTCAGCCTTCACCTGGCGATGTGCTCCATCGAAGTTCGTCCATGTCTTACAGTGGTGAGAAATGCTTACCGGAGGGTGCCCACGTCTTCTAAAATGCTGTGTTGAGAGGAAACCTACATGCTTTCAGCTCTAGAGCATAAAAGATTTTTTGAACAACTCATTCATGAGGTGGAACGTACGAAAAGGCCAGAGAGGATATCACACAATACATGTTTTATTTTTCTAGAAGAAGAGACATCCAAGTTCCCTCGCCTGAGGTGACGGATGTGTAACATTAAAAAGAAAAAAGGAAAACATCTTGCCATAATCAAACACAGATGTAAAATCCTGATTATGGTACCACGTTGTAGTTTTTGGGAAGAGAAATCCCATAAATCCCATATATAATCCAAGGGGATATGCGTTCCATATATATTAGTCTTCAACGTGTTTACTTGTGGTCCATAAAAAATACTTTTTGTATCGCTCAGAATTATATAAATAGTATTTAATGTAAAATTATATAAATACTTGTCCATCTGATCTTATAATCCATATAGCAAAAATCAGCTGAGGACAGACCCTCGTGTAAAAATAAATTTTTGAACTGATTTTTTATTTAATATCAGACATTATATGGGCTGTTTTAGTTCCAATAAGACTGTTTCTAATATTGTTTTTTTGATAAAAAAATACAAAAATGTTGAAGAGACATAAGTGTTATCTGTCTCCATGTTCTTCTCATTTTCCAGCATACGAAGTCAGTAGTCACTGCCACTAATTAAAAGCTCAATCTCTTTCTATTGAGCAAGAATAAAATAGTGTTCCTGGTCCCATGTGCACAAATGAAGCATGTTATCTCAAATATAGTAATGCCAGAAATTAAGAAAAATGGGATGTCAGACGATGTCAAGAGGATAGTGAAGACGTATGACAATCATTTGGTTAGAATCAAACTAAACTCCAGCAATCATTAACTCTGAGAAAACTGAATAATCGAGGTGATCTAACTTTGACTCCACACCACGTTCGCGATGAAAGAACTGCCTATGGGTGCTATTTCTCAGGAGTGTCTTCATCGGATGCAGGCAACTCCAGTCTGGTTCGTTCCTCCACGGTTCGACATGCAGTACTTCATCTATTCATGCACATGAGGAAGGACCGCAGCAACCAATTCCAAGAGAGGCCATGAGCCAAAACCGAGTGTATGTTGATGCTAGTCCGCCAAACTCTGCTACCGTCTGTTCTCCCACGGACCTCCATACAGATGTCCAGATCAACGGTCAACGGCACAATGCAGCAGCAGCGTGCATTCACGACTCTTAGCGAGCACATTGCATGGTTTCCTGCAAAATGCTATTTGTCTTGTATCCTGGGAATGGATGGTCCAGTATACACACCTGTGTATGAAACCAAAAGGATCCCAAAAACCATAGATTTCACGCTCTACCTCGTATTCCAGATGCATCCCACTCCCAGGCTAGAGGTCTTTGTAGATTTCATGCAAGTACCACCATTCCGCCCCTCTGGATCATGTTGTTCTTGCATCAATTTGTTATATAGAGGTAGTAGAGCCTGTATATCTAATTCAGTTGAATGTCTATAGCAATATAAGTAGCTATATTTGTAATGCTCCACCAGAACCAATTAACCTACCTGTGTAAGATCATAGTATCATATATGTAAGCTGAGTTTTCTTGCGGGCTAGTTTCAATAGGGGTAGCACATGGAGCAGATGCCTTAACTTTCAATAGAACAACTACCACGACAGCTGAAGAAAAATTCTGAAGACCAAAGTGGATCAGTGCATGTGCGATGTGTAGTTTTGTTTAATCATACAAGTGGGAAGTTGGCGCACATGATATGCAATAATATCTCGAGTGATGTCTCTCGTATTTCTGCTTGTCTTAGCCATTTTACCTAACTGTATCATATACGAACGCAACTGTAGAAGAGCAGGTGCCCGGTTTATTTTCTTCGGAATGACGAAGTAAATACAAAGAAATGCTTCTGTAGCTTCGACTTCAATTGAAAAGAATAAAGCCCCCATGTTTCCTAGCTAGTGCTTATGATTTTTTTAGCTTTAAAACTAGTTTTATTTTTCAAGCTATTATATTGTCTTTTTGTACCCTTTATTTGAAATTCACTTGTGATTCTACTCCGGAATTTAGGATTTGTGATTTTACTACTACTTATTCACATGTTACTCCTCTGCTAATGTTCCTCCCATTTGTTCATTGTTTGTTCAAAATTTTCAACTGAATGAAGTACATGCATGTTACTGCCTTTTTTTTACCGCAATCTTGTTGCTTTTTTCATTGCACATGTTACCACTTAGTGTACTTTTCCACCAATTTTCCTAATATCAGCATTGTTTATGCATGTACATTATTTACTTATAAATTGATTAGATGAGTAAATTGTGAACATATAACATATGAATCTCTTTTAGTGAATTTTGATACGTGCAAAAAGTGTAACCTGTAAGAACAAGTAATTTTCTGAATCTTTCAATGAACATTTGCCAGATCCATTTCAGAATAAGTTGGCTAGTAATATGTTAAGTAAAATGTGGATCCTGATAACGTCAGCTAGGTATAAAGTTACAGGTTGTGCATAATCGCAAAGGGAATAGGGTTTGCATTATTTTTAAATACTCCCTCCATTCGGTTTTTGTTGTCGTTAGGGCATACTGGTTAGATCAAATTTGCACTAGCTTGCAGGTCCTAACGACAACAAAATCAGAATGGAGGGAGTATGTTTTTTCGACATGCAAACATCCATGTACTATCCCGTGTTCTTATTTTTCCTCTTCGTTTTTGTGTGTGACTGATGTTCCAGGGTAACATTTTGGGTGCCTATTCATGTTCCTTGGCTCTATGTGGATAACACGGGTACAATAAAAAATAAGGGGCAATTGCATAACAACCACAATTTTCAAGTCTAATTGTGGTTTCACCATCGATTTTTAGATTTTGCAAGTTTACCATCATTTTTTTAACCTGAACCACACTAAGTGGTATCACAGAAAGATTCAAATTGACAGAATTTTGATCAAACATAAAAATCTGTAAATTTTACCAAAAAAAAGGAATTCTTGTCAAATTTTACACAATGAGCTCTAAGTTCTCCTTACGCTCTACGGCTCTAGCAAGCACGGAGCGTCTCCTGCAAATTTGAGCATCCAAAAACGAAAAGGAACAAAGAACTTGAGAAATTCTAGCAGAAGCAAAGAGACGAACACCTGGCAGATGTATATATGCGTTCTCACTCATCAAACTGTTAGTATCATCGGGATTCAGAGCCACTGCAAGCTGGTAGCACTTGTAGCTCGCTGTGTGCTGCCGCTGCGTGCGTAGTGGTGGCCGTCCTTGTTGCTTAGCTCAGTTGCCGCAAGAGACGCTATGCTACTGAGGCGCCTCGCCATCTCCCTCCTGCTCAACCTCCGCAAAAAATGCAGCAGCAGCTCGTGCACGGGGCCTCGAGTGACGGCGTTGTATTCTGCACTCGCCCACATGAACCAGCCTCAACTGTACTCGTGCCCGCTTGCCACCGCTGCTCCGCCCTAGGGTTAGGGTTAGCTTCGCTGGTGTCTTTAGAAAAACAGAGTCGAGACTCATCGGAACCAAAAGGATCCTTTTAGAGCATTGTATATGCCTTGTGTTCAACTTTAATATGCACAGTATCTGCTAAATTTTACATCCTTTGTTATAGAATTATCACGTCATAGTGCCAGTTCAAGAATTTATCTATGCTTTGATTCACTTGATGCCTTAGGACAAATTAAAATCCTATACTGTTCATGCACTATTATTACTGATCATTTCATTTGTGTCCATATAACAATTGTGTGACATACTGTTCATATTTGAGTTGTACGTTGACAAGAAATACACCTTTGTTTCAATTTTGTTTGTTTTAATATAATTCTATTGTCTCTTTGCAGACATTTTTTTGTGCAAATTATGATTTATATTCTTCACTAGCATAGTCTTGAATCATATCTTAATCCTAACTTCATTTAAGGCATGATGTTGTACAGGGGACAGATCCACTTAAGATGGTTGGATTTATTATAAATTGTTCATCGTATATTTTCTCATATTTTAGGCTTTTGGTGGAGTTGTACCTGATAAATTGATATCTAAGGGTCTGGCTGAAGATTTTCAGGTAATAGGGCGTACGAAAGTCAAGAACCGTGATTTTGCCCGAAGTGTGTAATGATCTTCTAAAAGGCAGGCAGCGAGGGGTTATACTTGAACTAGAATACATATCCAAAGAAATGCGATAATAATTAATTAAAAATGTGTCTGAATGGCTGATGACGATCCACACACTCATGCATTATTATTGTACAGTCCAGATGTGGCACTGCTTTTGCTGGACTGTTCGACATATATATAGACTCAGGTTTGCGACAGCAGGTTGTTGACACACATAAATCACTTCAGGGTCCACTGCCTATAAATATTACACACTGCTTGCAGCATATGCATGTTGAGGCTGTGCACGGGCCAAGATCACTGCAAGAGTCGTCTCCGCTGCTTGCGCTTGTGCTCTGCGGGTTTGTGTTGGTTGACCTGCCTGCGAACATGCAGGGAACGATCCCCATTGTGAGGAACCTCCGTGCCTACATGTCCCTTTATACGCAGGTTTGGATTGGGAAGCATCGAGAGGCAGCAATTACAAAATGGGAGCTTCTACACGACAATTGGCGCTGCATGGCCAGTGGCCATGACGCCCAGGAGCCTGCTGCTCAACTGTCATAAGGTATAAGAGGCAGAACAGAGCCCATTAGGCAAGGAAGATGTTGCAGATAAGGCATGGCCAGGCGTGTCGGCCACCCATATGCTCTCATCACAGACAGTTCTTTCGTGTCCCAAGACGACAAGCGTGCTCCACTGTACTCACCATGTCCTTTGTGTTCATCACTGGAAACCAGAGACCAAGTTATTACTAGCTTTAGATGATTACCACTTTGGCCCAAAGCTGTTATGCCAAGGACCCTAAACATTCGCATATCATATCTTCCTTCATAAAGCTCCGATACAAATTTCGATAAAAAAGCTCCGATACAAACAAGCATCAATTACAATCCACATGTTTGCGAAGAATGGTTGCTACATACATTGCATAATAGTGAGCAAACTATACTGAGAAAACGCGCGCACGCACACACATACACAGCTTGAACTAATGGTAACACAATCGAAGTATGTTTGAACTTAATGTTCACATCGATGCCTTAATCTCTGGCCATTCCCCTTTTGCGTGCGCCCAGGGGCACATTTCCATTTGGGGTCCGCGGTATTCCGGCAGCGCTGCCTCTCTTCCCATCCTCTCCATGTTTTCGTTCCATACTGGATAAAAACAGACAGCATCAACCTATGTTTGGAACTCCATTATACCTAAGAAAAATTGAATATTCCTATATGGCTGATTTTTTGGGACAGACTGAACACAAATGCCCATAGAACCAAGAAGCATTGGACAAATGATCCCTGGTGTGCCACATGCCCAGCATTTGAATCCATCACTCATATCATTTAACATTGCAGTTTGGCAGCCCATGTTTGGAACAAATTAGACATAAAACGGCTGGCTCTACGGTCAGATGATACCTCCCATTTTGTTGAGGCAATGATCCCGCACTTCCCACAAACAAGCCAAGCAACATGGCTTATTTCTTTTGCAGCACGTGCACAAGAAATATGGTCAGCCCAGAATTGAAGTATTTTTGAAAACTACAATACAACATGCTCACCACTATAACAAAACGATACTATAGCCACGGTGGAAAAGGTTCTATAGCTGCGGGTATCCCACCCGCCGCTACGAGCCCGAGACTAGATTCCATGCCTGGAGACACGCAAATGACATCAGCCATTGCTACAGCCCAACTAGACAATAAGAAAATGTGGGCCCATGCTGTCGGCCGAACACGTGGCAGACCGCCGCCGTGCCGCCAGAGACGGGGGCGGCCAGATCCGACCGTCCCAAGCCACCACTGCCCGTCAGAGAATGGGGAGCAGCCAAATCTGGCTGCCCCCGAGCCACCATTTGCCATCGGAGAACGGGAGCGGCTGAATCTGGCCGCCCCTAAGCCACCGTTCGCTGCCGGAGAACGGGGGCAGACGGATCTGGTCGCCCCCGAGCCGCCATTCATCGTTGGAGAAGGGGGAGGCCAGATCCGGCCGCCCTCAATCGCGCTTGAGCCGCTAGCCCTCGAGATGCCATGCATGCTAGCTCGGGTAGAGCTCCTTCTCGCCACCGTCCGGAGGTCCGGTTCTGCGCACTGCCGCGGCAACGTGGAAGAAGGGAGGTCGGATCCAGTCGGCCCCCGCGTGCTGCCGCCACCATCCTGAGGAGGGGGCCGGGCAGATCCGGCCCTACGGACCCCGGTCCAGCCATGCCAACAAAATTGTTACATGAGCCATCCAAACAACACTAGCCCTAACACAAGTCACAACGGCACCAAAAAAAATTAGCCAGCCAGATCCACCATGAATCTGCAAGGCTCTAGGGCTGATCATGTATCCAACTGTTGTAATATGATTCAAATTCTCCTCGCTAGGAATGCCAAGCATGTGTGAGAGGTGGAGTTCTTCCACGTTACGGGTCATATTAGTTAGTCGCCCATATATATACATCTTGTGTGTTGCAAGGAGAAATGAGAGACTCATTGTAATTCCTCTAAGAGACACATCCGGTTGGCGCCCATGGTTTTTTCTCGCAAGGGTTTCCCACATAAAAATATATGTCTTGTTTCGATGTTGTTTATGCATTTTTTTGCTAACAAGTGGTACCATAGCCAGAAACGGGATTGATTAAAAAATTTAGGGTTTAACCCCCTCTTCCGCCATCGCCGATCTGTTCTTCGCGTCGCTCTCGGACGGATCTAGGGGCAATTTTTGAAGCCGTATCGGTTAAGGATGGGATACATTGGTTTCTGATCCGGTACTGCTGTTCCGCCTCGGGTTGCAGTCGCACGAGAGGTATCGGTGAGTCAATCTAGATTGCTCGTCTTGCACGTCAAGGAGAAAATCCCGTGTTTTGTTGCTGCTTCCCGGCATTGTCGTCCCGAGAGTTCTGCATGTTGCGTGCTGCTTCAAAGCAATTCGGCGAGTTTTGCTAGGCTTATACACCTCAACAAAATGGTGTGGCTGAGTAGATGAATAGGACTATGTCTCTAAGGCATGTTGCATGTTCTCTAATGCCTGAGTAGGTGTTTTTGGGTTGAGGCTGCTTGCACTGCTTGTTTCTGATTAATCGTTCTCCCTCTATTGCTATTGATAAGAAGACTCCAATTGAGGTATAGTCTAGTTCACCAGCAAATTATTCTGAATTGAGAGTTTTTTATTGTCCTTCTTATGCTCATGTTAATAATGGTAAATTGGAGTCTAGAGCTATTAACTGCATTTTTCTTGGTTATCGTTTTGGTCTTAAAGGTTATAAATTGTGGGTTCCTGAATCTAAAAAGGTTATTACTAGCAGAAGTGTTGTCTTTAATGAATCTACTATGTCTACTAATGGTACTGTTTAGAGTTCGCAGACCTCTAGTGTGCAGGTGGAGCATATTATTGATTCACCACATACATCAGATACTGATATGATAGATCCATCTATTGATGATGATTCATCTGTTACCCACATTCTTCCGTTGTGCAGTCTCCACAACGTTCTATTACAGCTGACAAGTCTAGGAGGCCTCATGTTCGACCCAAGAGGTTAATTGAGGAATGTAATATTGTGGCTTATGCTTTGAGTTGCGCAGAAGATGTTGAAGGTACTACTGAACCTTCTAATTATTCTAAGGCTATTACTTCTGTGGATTGCAACAATTGGGTTACTGCTACGCAAGATGAGATGGGGTCACTTGATAAGAATAGTACTTGGAATTTAGTGCCATTGCCTAAAGAGAAGAAACCCGTACGTTGCAAGTGGATTTTTAAGAGAAAAGAACCTATTTCTCCTAATAAAACAGCAAGGTATAAAGCAAGGTTAGTTGCTAAAGGCTGTAGTCAGATTCCAGGTATTGACTATAATGATGTGTTTTTTCTCCTGTTGTGAAACATAGCTCTATTCACACTTTATTCAATATTGTTGCTATGCATGATTATGAGCTTGTGCAATTAGATGTTAAAAACTGCATTCTTACATGGAGAATTAGATGAAGATATTTATATGGATCAACCTGAAGGCTTTGCTATTCTTGGAAAATAATACCTTGTCTGTAAGTTAAAGAAATCTCTTTATGGCTTGAAGCAATCTCTTAGACAGTGGTACAAGAGATTTGATTCCTTTATGTTGTCTAATAGCTTTAAGCATTCTGATTATGATAGTTGTGTTTATTTGATGATGGTTAATGGTTCAATTATTTATTTGCTTTTCTATGTCAATAATATGTTGATTGCTACAAAAGATAAGTCCGAAATAGCCAGGTTGAAATCACAATTAAGTAATTTGAGATGAAGGATTTGGGTGCAGCAAAGAAAATTCTTGGCACGGAGACTATTAGAGAGAGACAGTCTCGCAAGTTATTTCCTAGTCAGAAAGGGTATATTGAAAAGGTCATTCGTCGTTTCAATACACATAAAGTTAAACCAGTGAGTATTCCTTTAGCTCAACATTTTAGATTATCTTTAGCTTTGTGTGGAGGTTTAATAGTTTACTCCTCTGGGTAATAGTTTAATTAATATATGATGATGGAGGTGGTGGATCGTGAGATAGCCATGTTTGTTAACATCGGAGATTATGGCCTGATATATCCATCTGTGATGGTGATCCTGGATGATGGAATTTGTTGGTATTTCAAGGTTTCTTATCTTCCATAAATGGAGTTGGAGTAGTTTGGATTGCTTTTGTAATAAGGGGATGTAATTTTCTTTAATATAAATTAAAAATTTTTAAAAAATATGTCATTTGATTTTAGAAATACAATATATATCAAAGAAATTTGGTACTAGTTTAATTAAGGTCCTCTGCAGTTGGGACGTAATGAAAGGCACTCGATCTCTTTAGATGCATGTATTACCGCTTTGGCCCTAATAGTTTTACAGCAAGAACCCTAAACTACCTTCTGAACTGAAGATATATACCTAGAGCCTGCTGCTTTACAAATTATTAGCCCCTAAACATTCTTCATATCATATGCCCCCTGGAGATCCCAGACAAACAAGCATCAATCGCAATTCCACATGTTGCTTACGACAACGGTTGCTACAGGTACATTGGATAATAATAAGCAACTATACTGAGAACATACACACACACAGCTTGAACTAATGGTAACAGGATCGAAGTACGCAGGAACATCGATCACATCGACGCCTGAATCTCTTGCCACAGTCCCCTGTATGGCGCGCCTAACGGTACATTTCCATTTGGGGCGGTGCTATCCCGGCGACGCTGCTTCTCCCCATCCTCTCCATGTTCTCGTGCCATCCTTCACAAAATAAGGCAAGAAACCGGTCATGATTGGTTGGTCACACCAACGTAGCACAAGTTGAAGAACATCGTCACGGAAATGAGGCATGGAAGATATGCAGGACGTACCGAGGGACATGTCGAAGCCGCGGGCCTTGAGCTCGCGGTACTCCTGGCAGAGCGCGCATTCCTCGCACCACAAGTGGACGCAGCAGTCCGGGCACGGCTGCTCCGTGAGCCCGTACTGCGTGCGCAGCCTCGCCCGGTAGCAGCAGGAGTAGATGGTGGCGCCCACCCCCGCCTCCGCTATCAGGAAAAAGTAGAGCGTCCCGCTCGTGCAGCAGGCTTCATCGGTCCCAGCGGCCATGGAAAACGGGACGGAGCAACCCACCATCAGATTATTTTGTATAGCAAATGAGGTACGTAGTAACGACGGAGAGAGCAGTTAATTTGAAATTACTGGGTTGTGAGAGGCGTACAGATGGCTCCCTGGTCGAGGATCGCGGCGATCCTCCCGAAGGTGACGCACGGGCAGAAGAACGTCAGGAAGCCTGTAAGCAGAACGGGTGGGCATTATATGAATAATATGATCTGTTGCCGGTCGCCGGGAGGCAAGGCAACTGTCAATTAAATACGTATTACTCGAATTAATCAAGAAGCAGCAGTTTTGTGCTTACAGCCGTCGAAATCGTCGAAGCAGTCGAAGAGGCCGCTGGACCACGCGTCGACGGGAGGGTTCCGCTGCACGCCGAAGGCGGTGGCCATGGCGATCTCGTGCGGGTGGCGGCGAGGTGGACCTTGGGAGCAAATGGACGCGAGCGGGGACTCTCTTGGTCGAGGTAACTTTGGTGTCTTATAAGTGAATGAACCGTCATATGGGACATGAGGCAAATGCAGCCACCACATACGGTTTCACTGGCCAAAAATTACCGTATTAATCGGATGAACAAAAAACTAAAAAAATGCCGACCGGCCAAAATACCCTTGCGCATCCTCAATATCACTCACGTGTGTTTCTCCCTCTTGCTCTCTGCCAATATTAGATTACCTAAAACAGATGCTCAATGAGTCTAAGAGAACTAGCACCCGAAAACTCTAGCGGCCGGCTCCCTTCACCGCTTCGGCCATCCGAAGACTCATGGGCAATGCACGCTGCACGGATCTTGAATACCAGGCTGCCCACGAATCTAGGTGGCTCTAGGTCACTACAAAATAGATTTCATTGAGACTCGTTCTCATCATTCCTTGATCTAATAGGATTGTGTGTAGAAAAAAAAGGCATATCATACAGGCCATAGATCTTGCAAGAAACCTAGTATAGCACAGCCCGGTTTGTAATCTTTCACGTCTATATTATAAGTACAATAATATAAGAGCACTTTTACGGTACACTACTTTTAATATAAATACTTGGGATTATGCTGTGGTCCTTATATAACTTTCATAAGCACGTTACAATCAACCATCTCGTTTGCATATCACTAGGTAATCTTATGGCCACTTAATCTTATCAGGGCACGATGTGGAAATTCTTTTCGTCTTCTACATGCACCTAATAATGGTTCCTTATTGATTCTGCTACACTCTTCGCTTGGCATCTAGATAACACTTCAACTTCATATGGAAGGCGATAACGTTGTAATACATTGTTTCTATGATTCACTTTGTTCATCCCATTTTGTTAGTTGCTTCACGGCTTCACCTTGTCTCCTGCTCAGCATGCACACGTGGATAAGGTAAAACATATAGTCATGTACTATGTTTTATCGTCACGTTTTGAGAATTTTATCAAGTCACCTTTTACACAACTACTTCTATGTTCATTGGATTTTTATCAAGTGACCTTTTGAGGTGTAATGCCACGTCTAGCACAATGTATTTTATAATCTAACAGCTATATCCCTTTTTGTCGATCCTTCATCACTGCTATTCTGTTCTTACGTGGGCGTGAGAGCAATTTTTCCTCATATTGAGTACATTCGACTTTCTGTGTGTTTGCAATCGAGCTTTCTTTTTTGATCTGAATTTAGATTTGGTGGAGATAACTTTGAATCTCGTGTTTACCTACCTTTCTTAGGCCCACTGTTTTTATTTGTGTAGTAAGAACAGGGCATATATCCTGATTTGATAGATCCTTATGTCATAATTAATCCGGTACGAGAGATATATAATTTCTTACGTTTAGAAAATTATTTTGCAAGAAAATAAATGAAATGTTGCACAAATAACTGTCAATAACCTATTTTTATGTGCTTCTCCCACCTGTTCAGTGTAAATTTCTTTTCAATGTAAGGAAGATGAATGATAAAGTGTACTCCCATACAATTTCTGTATAATCTTGGACGTATCTCTGAAAGTTCCTAGCGGTGCATCTAGTAAATCGGATATAAATATATCGAGCAATTGTTTGCCATCATATAATAATACACAAAGTAGTAGTTGTGCAGTCACATATTTGAAGCCGAACTGCCGAAGCAGTAACCATCTTATCTTATATTTACTAATTGGAGGCTCCTTTGGAGGCCTCCAGATTAATCAAAAAAAATCCTAGAAATTACCAGAAAAATGCAAAACATCTGACCATCCATTTAAAGTTACCCAAAAGACAACGGTGGATTGCTGAATCTTTTCTGAATCGATTACATGCAATAGGGTCCCGCTAGGTTCATGCAAACACACGCATTGTTTACTTTCCAAGTTTACATTAAACTAAAGGCCGGATCATATACGTCTACATGCTTGATCGCTTTGCAAACATGGAACTATTAAAATTGTAACATCAGGAATAAAAGGCAATCCTTCTGGATCTATATATAATATATATATATAGAGTAAGGCTATTATGTAGCTAGCTACAGAATAGGGAATTCTGTAGCCAGGTCGGTGCCTGGTGCGGTCCACCCGTGCTACCGCGCCAGGCAGTCCTGTGCGCTCCGCTCGCAAGTGACCGAATGATACGGACTCCCTCCAATGTGGTATTGCTTTGACGTAGTATTTCCTGGCGGGTGAGAGCTGTTTGACGCCGTATATCCCGGGTGGGTGAGAGTTATGCGCGCTTTGACACCGTATTTCTCGGACGTGTGAAAGTTATCTTTTTACTGAGTTTCCACAGCCGCAAGTGTTTTTTTTTCTTTTGAACTTCAGCCCCAAGTCTGTCAGCTTGTTGTTGCCGTGAACTTTTTTTGTGATATTCAAGCGACTCCACCAGACATTTACAGATCAAATTGGGACAACTTTACTTGTCCTAAAGTGGCTCAATTTAAACATCAACTGGCATGCAATCCACATAAATCAAACATAACATTATCAAATGGCTTACAGAAATATGTAATTCCATTACTACACTGCAGCGCTTTCTTGCCATATCTCTAACACGAAGGGACTAGAAACATCATTCTTTTCAAAAAAAAAAAAATACAAAGTCTTGTTGCGGTTCAAGTGGAAGAACCGGAGCTAGCCAGGAACCATCCTCGAGGAATATAGATATGTCACTGGGTGATTAGACTCAGTATTTATCACTCTTGACCTGAAATAATTAAAAATGAGAAGATAATATTATGATCGTTGCGACTCAATTCCAAAAAGAAAAATTCTCTAGCCGGATCAACAATAAAGGTTTAAGTGTACCAGTCATAAGTTAATTGGCACCACTAGTTTAGGTGAAAATGTGATAAACCACGCATTGGAGGTAAAAGATGACAGATTGACAGATGATTCACAATACAATATGACAATTTAATTATATTCACAAAGATAAGATAAAGCATTATTCAGGTGGTTGTATATTTTCATAGGTGTTACATGAAAGCCAAAGCCACTGTGAACCATCATATATAAATACAGATTCATATGTGGAAATTAAACAATGAGTGGAATGGCCACAATGAAGAAATAGTCAGTATTAAGCTAGAAGCATTGAAAGTTTTTTATCCATTAAGAGGTCACCTGTGGGAGGAGAGATTCTGTCGAAGTGTGCATAGTGCATAACTGTTTACTAATCATACATAAACAAGCAGGGACCTGTTTACTTATCATACATAAACAAGCAGGTCCTTCCCTTGCAAAAGAAAAACAAAAGGTCCCTCCACATTTCGCCCAAAAGGCCACATCACCTGTAGTAACCAAATCAACAATAGTAAAACACAGATCAGAGCAAAATTTTAAAGACCTCATTATTTAATTTTTCATAAATTATTTGAATTAATCTTAGGAAAAAGGAATGTGAGATTACCTTCATCTTATAATCCATCTTATAAGCGACAATAGGTGCTTGAGACTGCGGAAGTGCAGATGCCACCTGATTTCCATACATGTTCAGATCTGCGTACAACACATAAATAACGATAGTTTTATTGTAGAATTACCTTTATCTCAAAAACAAATGTCCAAAAGCTTATTAAACAGTACTGAAACAGAGGTGCAGTAATATGTCAATAGTTCCCACACTTAAACTCATTGGAAGTACTATAGCAGGTAAGCAGCTTCTCTGGTAGCATCAATTGCAGAACGTTTCTCTAGTTCAGCATTTTGCCAAAAAGAACCTTATCATATGAAGGCATTGTAATGAGAGTTTAACTAAATAATTTGATCTTTTGATAACACAACCTGGACACTTTTGATAAAAGGAATTACAATTTGTGTTCAAATGCATGCATAATTAGGAATGCCACTATAAACAATACAATGGTAAAATATGATCGCAGTCAAGCATTTCCTTTGTTTTTACACCGCAATCCATAGCAAGAATACTAAATGACTAAAAACAATCTTGAAGCCCTACTTCCTAAGCATGATGAAGTTACTACATCAAAACTGGAATACTGCACAACGGCCTGCTGATAGGAGTAATTTTGCGCACCTCTTCAAGCAGAGTAATTAAGAAAGAATTGGAAGTCTTCCAAAATAAACTTACATCTCAATAAAGCACTTTTACCCGGCACAAGGTAAGCTCATCATTTTGGTATCAGATTAAACAATGTAAGCTTTAATTATGCTACTAATCACAAAAGATATATGATTGGCAACTACAAAGATTAAATTATATAAGATTGCATACTGAAATATCATTTTTCTTGGGGCATTGATGGTATTATATACTATAAAACAGCAATAGATCTAAAAGCCAAGCTGCATCTTCACCTAAGCTATTCATCCATATATCTGTCCAAGGCACTATGAGTCATCAGATATATGTGTCCATGCCCTCAATATTGCAATAAAACAATGACTCGAATGGCCGTAAGGAAGAAACAATCAGTTAATAACCAGAAGTGCAGGACAAGATATCTGTTAAGAGTCCATATGCATATGCCTTACGATCTCAAGTAAGTAAATCAGAAACATTAAAAACGTTCATAATACACAGATCTAATTTCTGAAGGCCTCAACATCTCATGTTTTCAATCAATTGTTTGGCATTCGGAGAAGAAATAACTGGTGAATATTATGGAGCAAAGGCATCAGATGAATTTATTTACTGAAATTAAAAATGATTTGGGGAGGAAATTGGGCACACAGATACTCGATTCAATCTCTAACTGAGCAAAATTAAAATCGATTTGGGGAGAGTGCGCATCTGCTGCGTTCACTTAGCAAATTAAAAATGATTTAGGAAGTATTTTGGGGAGCACAGACCTCCGATTCAGCGAATTGGGCAAAAGTAAAAATGACTCGGGGGATTCAAATGGAGAGCATGTAGGTACCTGGATATATCAGATAAGCCATGACTACCTGATCATCAACTATGACTTGGAAGTGCAGGAAGCCCCGGCTCTTCTTCGTTACTAGAGAGGGCTGCCTGCCCAAGATCTGACGGTTGGCTGGCAGCCGTCGCAATGGATCCATGGATCCTTAGCCATCAATCGCAAGTGAAACACAAGCTCAAATCGATTTTAATGGATTTATCTCCCGCGATTCTCGCGGAACTCTCCCATAGCCGTCGTCGCTGCCGCAGGGCTGCCCGCGTGCAAGGCCGCGCGGCCACCCGCACGCGCAGCCTCACGCCGCCCACATCGGCCGCCGTAGTGCCGCCCGACGCACCCGCCACCCACGAGGCGGGCCCCCTGCACGCACATCCGCCCGTCGTCGATGCCGCAGGGCCGCCTGCGTGCAAGGCTGCGCGGCCACCCGCACGCGCAGCCTCACGCCGCCCACATCGGCCGCCGTAGTGCCGCCCGGCGCACCCGCCACCCACGAGGCAGGCCCCCTGCACGCACAGCCGCCCGTCGTCGATGCCGCAGGGGATCAGAAGTTTTATTTTCCGAGGAACTGGAATAGAAAATGGGTGCGGTTGGAGCTCCCCTCCGGTCTCCACCAAATGCACGTCATTTGAGGGACCGGTGCGCATCGGTGAGCCCGAGCTGGGTCGACCGCAACCGGTGAGGCGGTGACTGGCTCGGTCGGATGTTTGGGTTGGGTCTGGCTATAGAATTTGCTATTCTATAGCCAGCTATATAATATATATTCACTATATATATATATATATATATACCCCATATTCCTTACAGTGGCGATTATTAGCAGAAAATAATCATGCGCTGCTGCTGCTCTGCTAGATCTCAGCACATGCGGGTTGCCGGATTGCCGGGAGCCTGCGACGCTGATAAGCCTTGATGGACATACACAAGCATCTATCGGTGGAGCCCAGTTTCCTCGACGCGCCGTTGAAGCAGGATGAACGTGAATAACTGGTCTGTGTGTTCTGTTTTCATGGGTGCTCTATGGTGATTAAGGATAAGATATTTTATTGACAATTCTGTCATTCAGACATTCAATTTTTCTGCCTCCATGGACCATGAGGATGAGGCAATTAGCAGTCGCATAGGTGACTGAAAGATTAAGTCCCATGACCATGAGGAAAAAGATGAAAGGCGGGCATGAAATCTCCTAAATCTGGTACTTTTCTATTAATATTTTTTGTGTGTTTATCCGGGCAGGAAAGAGATGGAAGATTGAGTCCATAGAAGAACATATTTTCTTGAAACGTATTGAATGGGCATTAGGCCTGAAAAGCGCAGCAATTTATGCATCCCGTTCAGCTGAACAAACATATCCAGCTTTCAAGAAGTGATCAACTTCCCAAGCGATCATGGTACGAGTTTTTCATTTCTTTTCACGAGTGCAGCTAATAGTATAGATATGATGTACTTCCTCATGTGTATTTGAACAAGATTTAAACAGCTTAGTGAACTTAATTGACACTATTTGCACTGCATGCCTGAATATATTTTGTGATGAATGCATAAATACTGAAATATACATCGTGTACTTCTTTTTCTTTTGCGTAGTGTTATCCTTTTTTTATTTATATAAGGGTAGTATTATTATCCTTTTAAAATCACATCAGAGCAACCCTGTATAGAAGACTATGTTAAGTCCCACTGAAAGCATGCCAGTATAGCTAAAATCAGGTAAAGTCTGTATATTGTCATGCATTGTAGTTTACCATTTTGTACAAGTATAAGCTAAACGAACTTCCACATTTCCAGAAATAGGAAATATGTTATACATGGATATAAGCTGAAAAATGGTGATAGTGTGTATCATAATTAAAAAGATAAGATGCAGAAGAATGTGACAATAATTGTAATACAACTGTTGAAAAATAGATTTTCAATGTGGGTGAAACTGATACAAGATTCTTTCTAGATTTTTAATCATATATCTCAGTGTATTAATCTGTACAAACCCACGTATAAGTTATTAATAAAGAGACTTCTGAAGACAACCTGCCACTACTTTAGTTATATTTTTCTGAAAATAAAGATGTTCCCACTTTATTGTGGAAGGTAATTTCAGATATAAGGTATATACAACTTTCGTGTGTATGTTTCATTCATGGATAATCAATTTCAATACGACACTCTGAACTATTGTCAATTAAGGTTAAAAAACTACCACCGAAATGTACCTCTGAATCAACCTTTCAACCATAACATTATTGGATTATTTTTTATTATACGCATCAATCACAAAAGTAGTTACTTGAGGATGCAGAGCATGATTTGTCAAAGAAACAATGTACAAAAGCCAAGCGTTCTTAAAAGATTAATTATTAGGTCACTCTGAGGTTTAAAGAACTTACAAACATTAATATGATTTTAATCAATGAAGAAGCTTTTTCAGTTAAATACAAAAAATAGCTATATTCTGAAAAAGATGTTTAGTATTGCTAGCCGTGCAGGTTGCACGGGTTGATGGACTAGTAATAACAAATTTGTTGCGGGCAAGTGAACAGTAAGGAAAAAAGTAACATCATTTCTATTGTTAAATTTAGAAACATATGCTAACATTCTTCTTCCTCGGATTGAGAAAGGACATGTCACTTCCAATACGTCATGAAAATTAAATAAATAATCATGTATCTCAGCCATACATGCTATAGCCGGGTAAACCTAACATTAGTGATGAACAGGCATTGAGCCGGGGATACAGCTAACGGGCAACATTAGATATGATGCTATACAACGAGAAGGCATTCACAATGAAATGGATTGTTTGGGAAGAGCAAGGGAGAGGTGAAGACAGATACCTGATAATGGTCACGCTCAGCTCTCCACGTGCAGCTTGTCCATTATCTTTTCTCTGGAGACAAAAACATGATTCAACTGCAAGTAAAAAAGACAAGAGCAGTCCATTTTGATAGGTTTAACCAGAAAAGGAATAACTGAGAGTAAAGTTTGGTGAGCTCAAGCAAATATTCTATATACTTTACTTAACCGGAAAATCATAACTTTCAAACCACTAAGCCAAAACAAGCATGCAAGTACTCTATGAAAAGATGGTACATAGGGTGAGCTCGTTTCCACATGCAGTGTCGTTTTAGTGCTATATTACAGAAACAGATGAAAAGACGACAAAATGGCTCTTATATGAGAGGTACCTACACGAAGCTCGACTTGCCATGCAAGGAGGGTTTCCCACTAGCCCATAAAGCCTACAAGACACTTCAAGACGTCCATGAGGCCCAATGTGCAAGTCCAAGGTTGTGGCCAATGCCTCTGAATTTCTATAAGGTTTATCCGGAAAGAAAGTTCAATTCGAGGAGTTCAGAAACAACATTGTATTGTTACGCTTCGGAGCTCAAGACGTGGTCACTTGATAAATCTCAAACTACCAAAGTTGTAGATATCGTCGAGAGATTTCTGAAAAATATATTATTTACACCAATTGAACTTTAGAGCTATGAGATATGGTTCTCGCAAGGCAGCCTGCACAGAGGAGTCTGAATCTGGACAAATATTATGGCACCACAATTTTGGGTATCTATACGCTCGAATCTGAAGATCAAAATAATACCAATGTTGTGGATATTTTCAAGGGGTACATGATAGAGTTCAAGTTTTCCTCAATCGGAAGCGAAAGTTATGATTAAAGTAAGTCGAAGCTATTTATGGAAGGTACAAAACCGACTTGGATTCAATATCTAAGAGCTAAACTTGGTGTCCAAACAAGGGAGGACGTGACCAGAGGCCATATAACCCTCATATGACGTACCAAACAGAGCTGGGACGTTGGGGGCGGGGGGGGGTCCTTAGACAACCCATAGGAGCCACTGTACATCGCTGGGAGACCGCTATAATTGAGGACCCACCAAAATGAGAGATGTAGTCTAGTCAGCTAGTCGTCCTGCGTGGTTGCACTACATGGGAATAAGGAGAAGCGGAGCAATGTACCCTAGGAGTCATCGATGTTGCAACAAAAAGACGACACCGATCGGCGCACCCGTTGTGCCGATCGGCACATCCCTGACAGTGACGAATATCAGTATAATTTATGAATCTCTATGCTATCTATCTTAATTCTATCCTTGGCTGCAATTTGTGTTCATCTAGATTGATTGGTCTTGCATATACTTCTTCCATTGCTTAGTTTATGACTAAGTATTTAGATCCTATCTTGATTGTGGTGATTAGGCTAGTTATACGGATCTTGTATGAATCATGATTACTTGATGATGCTAGATATGTGGTTTAGTTGTGACAGGGCTGAGCTCGCGCAACATTCCTAAATAGTTAAGTAGGGTAAAGATGCTCGCGCTATTAAGGGATTGCTTTCGGTAGCGATAAATCATGAGCCTCTCAAAAAAACAGGATGGTCTTGCTCATCTTCGACATTTTGCAATTGTTTAAAGTACCTAGTAAGCTCGGATTAAGCTAACAATAAATACCGTGTCGGTGCCGATCGGTGCACTTGTTGTGCCACTAGATGCATATAGGCTAATTCCAGGTGTTCCTCCTTGGTCGATGTGTATGCTCCTACAAGCCTTCTTAAGCCAATTAAGCCTTCGTGCCAACCAACACATTCATGTGCCGACCGGCACAAACCCAATTTTCGATACGCTTTTATGTGCAATATATACTTCATCCTAGGATTGATTTGTTAGATAAAATAGTAATCCGTGAACACGGTTCTCTTGTTGATCCTCGTGAATTCAATATAAACTAATGTACACCGTCCTCTTGCGGTATAGAAGTAGGTGTGTATAAGCGGCCAACAGAGCTCCACCGCCAACGCTAAACTGCCTCCGGCAACACGAGGGCGCTGCCGCGTCGCACTGCTTACACCAGCCTGGTTCCACCACAACCGGACCAAGGAGCTCCATCGTCGGCGCTAATCCGCCGCTGGTGACGTGGGTGCGCCCTCACCACCGTGTCGCACGGCCTGCACCCACATGGCTCCACCAGCCTCCGTCGGGACCTTCCCGCCACCGTCACACCAACAAACTTAACCGCCGGTGCTAATCCACCTCCAGCGACGTAGGGGCGCTCTCACCGTTACGTCGCTCCGTCCGCACCTGCCTAGCTCTGCCATCCTCCGTCCGGGACCTTTCCCGCCACCGTCGCAGTCTACCTCCGCCGAGCTCCTTTGCCTTCATGGTGTGCGCTCAGGGTCGGGGCGGACGGGTCGCGCGCGACATGCCACGGGGAAGCGTTTCCAATCTATAACTAACAAAACTCGAAAGTAAAGTCCAGACAGCCATATCTTCAATTCACAACGAATAAATGTGAACAAATACTCGTTGGAAAGGTTGTTAAATTCTATAAAACTTTCGTTTATGGTCCCGCTCATATTCTACTTCTAAATCCCAGAGTAAAATGCCTCGATCTATTGCTGTGTCAGATAAGAGAACTACTGAAACTCAGATCGAGGCATCGTCTAGAAATCAGCCCTAACCAGCGATTGCAAAGGGAAAAAAACCCCAAAACTTAGAGTTCATCTGAAAGGTCACAATCCTTTCCTCCCTGCCTTTGTTTCATCTTAGACACTTTCCTAAACAAGAGTAAAACGAAATTCAGAACCTAGCCTCTGCAGGAACAAGGAGTAGGACTGAGGGTGTGTTTGGTTGGGCTTTTTCTAGCTTTGGCTTTTCTAAAAGCCAGTAGCACAACCAAAGGGGTTGGTTGTCAACAAAAGCCAAAGCCAAAACCAGCTTTTTGCTAGTTCATTTCTGAAAGCAGGTGTGGAGGTGTCTTTTCCGGCTTTGGCTTTCACAAGTTTGAAGAAATTAGCTACATATGTATATGTATGTATATATATACATGTAATATATATGTTATATATCTTTTATTTATTTATATACATATATCTTATATAAATATTGTGTGTTTACTTATTTATATATATATATATACATGTTTATATGTATAAGATACATGTAAATAAATAAATATATGTATATATATGTCTATATGTATAAATATTTTTTTATTCATATGTATTTGTGTGTGTATATATATTTATCTATTTATTTATATACATGTATAGATGTTATATTATATATATGATATAAATAAATATATAAATATAAAATGTATTATACATATATTTGTATGTATATATATACGTATATATGATGGTATATATGATGATAAGTATGGTCTGCTAGTAAATTTCGAAAAGCCACAGCTTTTTTACTAAACGGCTTTCAGCTTTTTCACAGACTCATAACCCACGACTGTTTTTTCCACAGACCCACAGCCCACAGACAGCTTTTTCCACAGCCACAGCCCAACCAAACACACCCCGAGATGAGATTATTTTCACCGCTCCTTGGTGCAGATGCTGCAGGGGAAGAAGCAGGACCTGCACGCATCGGTGTGTAGCAACCACGGCATCGAAAGAACAGGAAATAAGGTGGTAGCGTCCGATCAATCAAACAGGAAGGGAGAGCAACCTCGGGAAAGGTATAGGGTTTCAGTTGGCCTCGACTTCGGCTCTAGCTGGGCTTCATCTTGGTAGAGAAAAATTCACATGGGCCAATTGGTTTTGATATTTTTGTTTGGGGAATTATGTTCTACCCCTGAAAAGAATTTGTCCTCGAATTCTGCCGTTGCTACACTATCTAGTAAAAACAATAATGCAACAACGTATAAGATATGGATACTTTTTGCGCATTTTCTCGTCAAGCTCCTAAGTAGCCTCACGCTCGGACTCATTAGTCCATAGGTCTATCACCTAATTGATAGTCCTTTTCCTCATAACGTCGCTCCGATGATTCTACGATTCGCACAGGATGCCCCTCGAGAGTCAAGCCCTACTGCACAACAATCGGCTCTTACTCGACCACTTGCTCCGAACTCCGTAGATACTTCCTCAACATAAAGATGTGAAAGACATTGTGTACCCCCTTCATGGACTTGGATAGCTGCAACCGATGAGTCAAGCTGCGAACTCGGGCTATGTTATCAAAAGGACCAATATATCTTGGACTAAGGTTTCCTTCCACTCCAAAAAGCACAACACCTCTAGTAGTTGACATTTCGAGAAGAACTTGATCACCCACTGTGAACTCATGGTTTCGCCTCCTCTTATTAGTATAGCTATTGTGAAGGATCTTAGCAGTCAACATATTCTGTCGTATCTCTTGTACTTTTCTAGTTGTCTCCTAAATCCAATCTAGACCAACCAAGTCCTCTCTTCTAAATTTTCACAACATAAGAGGAAGATACCTAGTCTATCGTGCAAAGCTTCATAAACCTTATGCCCTTTATATGCAAAATTAGCCCATGATAGATGATCCCCACAATAACGACTCCAAGAAAAGATATTGAGATGAAAATATATATTCTATAGTGAAGATAGTACACTATGATTGAACATTAGTCTAAGGTTGGAAAACAATTCTATGAGAAGGTTTTGCATCTAAAACATGGACACATACTTGGTTACGATCTCAACTAGTAGATATCTGCCTAACTTACGTAACCTTTCTTTAAGCTTTCACGAGATACAAGCTTTCTTTAAGCCCTTTCGGATAAACAACTTTCTTTGAGCCAACCGATTTAAAAACCTTCGTGTCGATCGACAACCCTGGTGCGCCGATCGGCACAACCTCAATCAACTTGGCCCTCCAATGTGCCGACCGGCACCTCTCTCTCTCTCTCTCTCTCTCTCTCTCTCTCTCTCTCTCTCTCTCTTCCGCAAACAACGAGTACATTAATCAGATCTTTTACTCGATGATACTACTACATTCCCACTAGTCCTTGTCAATTCCATTGAACCTTGGAACACTAAGGAAAACAGCTACAATGTACACCGTCCTCTAGCAGTATATAAATAGGTGCGTAGAAACGATCAAAAAGCCTTTTTCTAGAGTCATTACTGGGACTGGTGTTTGAATTGAATATTATTTGAAGTTTAAGTGTTTAGTTAGTTTACTTTCATTTTTTTCTAGATTTCTATTAGTACATATATCCTTTTGAGTTCAACTAAACATGTATGGATGGTCCTAAGTCAAATAAACCCTCTTATTACATCGATGATCTAGAAAAACTTTTTCGCACAAAGAGAAATATAGAGACGAGAAGAAAGTCACTAGGAGACATAGTTGGAGAGGCTCGACTTGATCCACGAGCACCGATTGAAGAATTAGTTGAATAGCTAGTTGGAACAATTGGGGAACCAGTAGCAGAATAACCAATGTTCAATCACCTAAAGCCTGTACTCACCAATGTCATCAAGACGAATTATAGTGAACAAGCTCAACCATTTCAGTTAGATAACTACAAGGGGATAGTCACTCAACAAACTTTCACATGTTCTGAAGATCCTAATATACATTTGCAACATTTTCTAGAGATTTGCAGTACTTTCGAGTTGCAACACATGGAGGCTGATGAAGTTAAAGTACGACCATTCCCTCTCGCCTCTCATTGGACGACCTAAGAAATGGTATAACAGGTTGACCCAAACTCCGAAGACAAATTGGGTACAATTGCCTACTCAATTTTTGGCTAAGTAGTTCCCGCTTGGCAAGACTCAAGCTTTGAAGAACAAGATCCTAGGATTTACTCACAATGTCGATGAGAGCATTCGAGAAGCATGTGAAAGCTACGATGAGTACAAGGATGATTGTCAACATCATGATCTTCAGGAGTGGCAAATTGTTGAGAGATTCTACACGGAATTAAATCAAACATCTCGTCGACATTTACATTCAGTAGTACTCATCCGGAAAACACAAAAAAAAAAACACAAAAACAAATTAAAAAAGAGGGTGATTAGAGGTTAGTAGAATAAATAATTAGTAAAAAGAAATGGCTTGCTCCTAGCAACGGCACCAGAAAGAGCTTGTTGGTCGTTTATACGCACCTAATTTCTATATCACACGTGAATGGTGTACAATTTTAGTTTTTTCCATCAAAGTATTCCAAATTTTATATGGAATCTACGAGAGGACAAGCGAGACTTCTACTATTAATTTTATTACTAACTTAACTATAGTCAATGAAAATATATTGTGTGTAAATGGTAACAATCGGAGAAAATATTACTAAGAGGTTTTGACAAGATAATTAAGGATTTCCCCTAGGTTTTGGTTCACAAGTATGCGACTCATACTTACTATTTCAATTGATATGTTTAGTATTCTATAAGACATGGTGGTTTCATTCACCCTAGGGGTCATTAGCTCCACTCGGTTTCTTGCACTATGTGATGACCGATAGCAAAACCAAAAGTTAAGCTACACTAATTTCATTCATAATTGGGATTCACACAAATCACATACGGACTAAGCCTATCACATGGAACGAACATAATGAACGAGCTGCCATAAGCGTTGAGAGTTTACGTAGTTAGAACGCCTCACCGAGAGGATAGAATACGAGACAACTCACTCATCCTAGTGCAAGAAATAGTAGTTCGATGGGGGATAGGACGTGGGTTGTAACGTCTCGCCACTCAGGCCAGGCCCGCTTAAACCTGGCAGCTTAATAGGTTCTCAAGATTTCCCCACCGACCAACACTAGTCTTTTATGCGCACTTTGTCCTCACTCATGCACACTCGGGAATCACTTTCCGGTCGGTCACCCATCCCTAAATTGCTCCAGGCCAAGCACGGTTAACCTTAGAGTTCTTTAGAGATAAGCTTCCGGAAAAGAAGTTGCAACTTGTTGACATGAGTATTCTATCAATCCTATTAAGCCCTGGGCTAGGATGTTACACACTCACCCCTTAGAACACCGACGTCCTCGTCGGTCAACCCCGAGCCAGGAACTTCCTCTCTTGGCCACGTCTATGTGTCCACCGACAGCGCATATGCCATGCTGTGTGACCACTCCGGATCCACACCATCCATACACACCATGCCTGCACACGTGCAACATATGTGCCCGTAAAACCGCGAGAGACGGCTCCGATACCATCCGTAACGTCTCGCCACTCTAGGCCGGGCCCGCTTAAACCTGGTATTAATCTCGCCACTCCGGACCGGGCCCGCTTAAATGGCAGCTTAATAGGCCCTTAAGGTTTCCCCACGGACCAACACTAGTCTTTTCTACGCACTTTGTCCTCACTTATGCACACTCGGGAATCACTTCCTGTTCGGTCACCCATCCCTAAATCGCTCCGAGGCCAACCACGCTTAACCTTAGAGTTCTTGAGAGATAAGCTTCCAGAAAAGAAGTTGCAACTTGTTGACATGAGTATTCTATCAATCCTATTAAGCCCTGGGCTAGGATGTTACATGGGTGCACAAGTGTCGATCGGCACTCTTGTCACACCCGAGTTTAAGAACAAAACTGAATACATAACTATGTGTGTGCGAGGATCAATTTTCACACACATAGAGACAAAAGTGAAGTAAACAGTAATAACCATGTCATTATTATATCATCATAACATATATTACAATACCCGAATTATTACATTGCCTCACAGGGTAGAAACACACGCAACGAGCACTCCATCACACCACGAGCGAGTCAATCGTGGGAGTCGCACGCCTAGTAGTAATCCTCGTCGAAGAAGTCCAAATCTTCATCACCCGAGCAGCAGGTATATGTAGCAAAAATGGGAAAGTAGCACGCGTGAGTACATAACATACCCAGCAAGTGGGAGAAAATTATGACATCCAAGCTTAAAGAAGGAAAGGCTAACATAAAGTTTATTGCATAGAAAGCACCTATGTCTAAGTTCATTTTATTTAAAGCAACCTATTTACTAAGTGATATTAAACCCTTTACTACAGGCTACTCTACCTGTAGTAACCAAACTCAACCACAATACAGGCTACCCTGCCTATATTAAAAACCACGGGCTACACTACCCACATTTGGTTAACCTACCAGATTCAACCATACCAAAACCCTCTAACTCGTAACCATGAGCACGGCTGTTATAACAGTTTTACACTCTGCAGAGATTGCACAACTTTACCCACAGGTTGGTGATTCCATCACCCGTAGGTGACTAAAGTCTCCATGTTGCCAAAACACGTCCGTAGGTGTGAGGCCAGGAGATCACCACATGGTATTTCAAAGAGCTTCCCGATCCGTTAAAGCACCCACGCTAAGGTTTCACTGCTGCGGAAGTACCCCTTCCTACAGAAGCCCCCTTCGACGCCGTGGCTAGGAGTACCCCTTCATCACCTGAGGCAGAAAGTAACCCTATCGTCCTCCTTCCTCGATGCCCGCAGAACTGGAAAGTGATCTTCTAATTAACCAAGCCTACCGATATCAGCCCTGTGCTTTGCACTGTTGTCCTGGGTGGCCGCTCCACAAACCGGTCCTTAGAATCCCAAACAGGCACTACCGCAACCAATGGTACTAAACCTAGTACCCGTGCATACTTGCACCATCATCATCATCCTCCTGTTGGGATTACCTAAGTTCCATGTTGCTAAAAAAAGATTAACCCCATGATGATTAAGTTCAAGTGAAATTATTAATCAATATTATTTATCATATTTTAATCCCTTCAAAGCATTCTAAGCATGGCGTACCCTCAACTATACTTACTACACCCAAACCAGGCGACAAGGAAAGGATTACAACAATGTCTAGTAAACCCTAACATGGGATTCAAATTAGACTTGCATGCATGAAATTAAATTCAGATAGAAAGAAAGTAGGAGCAATGTGCATCAAAGACACTTGCCTCTTCCCTCGAATTGCTGCTCAAAGACTATCATTTGTCTTTTGTCTTGATAATCCGACACATGATCTTCACAAATGAACTTTCTATCTTCATGTTTCAAGTATTACCTTCCAAGCGTATACCTATTCACGCACAAACAATAACAAACATTCAAGCTAACGATAACATGCAACAACAATATGCTCATCACAAGATAGGAAGGAGGATAAAACGAGCTCACCAATGCAATATCGGAATGTAGTGTGCTTGTTGGTTATGGTGGAAGGTGGTTAGAGACATGGCCTTGAGACGTGGTGTCGATTGAACATGATGATAGTGTGGTAGTAGTCTATAGTCAGGTGGGATTATGGAAATAGTGATATGTTGTCATATGGTGATGATAAATAGTGATGGCATAATAAGAACAATCATTACCAAGATCGGGTCTAGGCTGCACAACTATTGCGGAAAACACGAGTGCGTTCCCGGAGACCGGCTGTAGACATAAAGCAATGGTTTATGTAAGAAATTTGGCACTGATGTGGAACACATGGATGACGAGGTATATTTGAAAATAATTCACCTTATCAAAAGATGGTGGCATTTAGAACGCGATGATGTCATGCAGCAGCGGGTTCCATGCCAGCCGCGTTCCTGAAGATGGCCGAGCGGATCTCAGCGAATCCTCGCATGGAGACAATAAAGGTTGCTGGGAACACGTGCTGGATGACAGTTTGTATCAATTGCTAATACAAATTGAAAAGAAACGGCATCGATTTACCATAGCGTGTGTTCGGTGTGCCAGAACAGGGAACAGTGACTGCGCACAGACAGCATGAAAAAAATGTTCGCGTCCCCGTAGATAAACTGCACAAACAAATATTTCGTTTGAACAAGATTGTTAGAGATGTTGTGGAACACTTGACTGTAAAGGTTTCATAGATTGTGATTCACCTTAATTGGAGATCGAGACAATAGATAGGGATGATGTCGCGTAGCGGTAGATCGCACGCCGGCTGCGTTCCTGGACGGCTCGGGATGGATTGCAGCTGACATCTGGCGTGCTTTTACAAGACTCGCTGGAACACATCATGGATGAAAGAGATTACTAATAATCGCAACAGTTTTCGCAGAACAAGGATCGAAGTTACCGGGGCTTCTGCTGGATGCGAACAGACAGCGAACAGAAAATATGGCGGGCACGATCCTGGTTGCTTCGACCCTCCAAAGGTCGACATCTTTGGATATGATATTTAAGATTACAGGGCGCACATGGCTAAGTTTGGCAAGATTTGGCTTGACCGTTAGACGGGGACCATGGACGCAAACTGGGGCACAGATAGTTGGACGCGGCCGACAGGTGAGGAGTCAGAGAAGAAATCGACTCCACAAATCGAGAAAAAAAAATGGAGAGGCTAGGCAGGGGGGTCGTATGCTGTGATAAGGGCCTATGCTTGGTTTTGCAGGCAACGGGGTGGAGGGGAGAGGGCAGGAGAAAAGCTGAAACGATCAGCCATTATGGATGGCGTTTCATCTGCCTTGGTGGGAATTGATGAAGCATACATTGGAGAAACAGTTTTGATTTAGCTGTAGGCGTGACTGCTTTTGATTCCTTACTATTGGGAGCTCTGAAAGGCAGCCATTGAAAGAAAGGGAGAGGAACGTCCACTTTAAGGGAAGAAGAAAAAAAACGATTGCTTTTCCTATGTTCAACGGGTGAGAGTTGGCTTGACTTGGAGTTTGGGCTGGTTACGTGAGAAAATAAATTAGACAGCAGAAAAAAAACGAAACAAAAGGAAGCCTCAGTTTTGGAAATCATTTCCAAGTCAAGTCTTTTGTTCTTTGAAAATAAATTAAAATTTGAATTTGAAATAATAAATTTCTTCAGGAAAGTTTTGAACTAAATATTAATCTTATTTGAATAATTTATTAATCAAATCTAAATAGTTAAAAGATAATGCAAATCCTTTATAATAATTTGAGCCAAAACTTTTTATGCAAACAATTTTTTTAAAAAAATCATGCCACTTTTTAAGATAAAATAATTTTCCTTTTCAATAAAAATCATACCTAAAAATATTTGAAATTAAATAAATTCTATGTTTCTTTTTCAAAAAGCTCACATCCCAAAATAGAAATTTTGGGGGTGTGACAGCTCTTCTCTTTCCGGGTGGTTATGGTCAGTGTCCCCGTCATCGTCACCACTATCTTGAAACCCTATATTAGGATTCAGTTTTTCTCTCTGATCGACTTCCTTTCTTCGTCGTGAATTCTTTCTTTTTATCTTTGACAATCTCTAGGCTCGACACAACCGACTTCGACACTAATCGTTGTCCGGGCCTCTCTAGTCTTTAATGGGCCTAGAATTGGCACCCAAGACATGTCGATCGGCACGACCTAGTGTTTTGTCCTCTCGACTCCTTGAGGTAGCTTTATCTTGTAAAATGCCGAGTTTTTCATCCATTTCCAGCAATTGTGACACTCCGTGTCCTAATTTTTTGAGTTAGCATTTTTACAACTAACCTCCGGTCTGGATTAGCCCACCCAAGAAAATTCATTGACATGCAAAGTGTTTTGGGCAGGAAATAAATTCAAAAACACTTTGGTTTGAACTACAACTCAAATTTCTACCATACAAGTATGGGCAACCAAAAATATATGTTGTAGGGCATGTCAAATGAAAAATCTAGGACAAAACCCCACTGGATTTCATCAAGGTTTGATACCCCAAATAAATCAGACAAGCTTAGCATTTAAGCCTTTTCTCTGGATTTTCAGAATTAATCCGGAAAGGATTTTGGAGTAAACTCTTCGTGCATGTCACTTTCTAGAGCTGTACTTTTCGACAAAATTATCTCCTTTAATTTTTGAGCTTGGGAAGGCCATGCTTTTGATTTTTCAAAATCGGTTGAGACCACATTCGGAAATTGGAGGAAAAAGAAAATATGCCAAAGCATATGCTCGCGGGCCCCACCTGTCAGCCCCCCAGGGCCGCGCCCCGCGCCCGACCAGGCCGTACGCCGGCGCCGCGTGGCGCCCGCGCCCTGGCCGCGGCTCTCCTGGTCGGGGACAAGGGGAGAGCCCGAGGCCCGGTCGGACCCCTCTCTCTCCCGAGCTCCCCCCCCCCACCCGCCATTGCCGCGCCCCTCCTCGGAGGCTCGCCGCCCCGCCGCCGTGAGACATCTCCCCGCGCGCACGTCCGCCTAGAGCTCCGCCTTGCCCCCTCCTAGCTCCACGAGCCGCCGTGGAGACTCCCGGAGACCGTAGGCGGAGAATCGGGCGCCTCCTTCCCGCACCGGCCACTGCGACCTCCCCACCACATTCGCCTGCTCCGGTGAGCTCTTGTTCCTCTTTTTCCATCGAGCACGTGCAGCACCTCTCCCCGGACCTCCCCGACTAGTGCCACTTTGTTTCTTTTGCGCGAGGTGAAGCCGGCACCCCTTTTCTTCCCTCGCCGCCGCCGGACACCTCCGCCTCTCCGTCGAGCCCCACCCCCGAGCCGTGCTCATCCTCGACCGAGAGTGTGCCGGTGAAGCTCGTGTTCGGGGAAGCTCCACGGCCAAGCCATTCGACCTCCCGTGCCTCCACCGCGACGAGCGCCGCCGCCGGACCAACTCGCCACCGCCATCCCCGTCGCGCCGCGTCTTCGGTGAGACCCCGCGCGCCCGACCCCACCACCGGACTCCACGCACCGCGCCGCATCCAGGGAACCCCTCGCCTTGGACCGCGAGCCCCCAGCGCCGCTCCGGCCACCGCGCCGCCGCCTCGCGGCCGCGCGCTGGCGAGGCCACGAGGCGGGCCACACGGCCCGGATCCTGTGTGGCCACAGCCGGACGCGGATCCAGAACCCTACGGTCCGTGGTGTGGCACGGAGCGCGAAGATTTAATTTAAATCTCGAATGGCATTTTCGTAAATAGTTCCGAAATTCATTTAAACTTAGAAAATTCATATCTAGAGTTCTAGACCTCCAAAAATTGCAAACTAAATTTTGTTGGACTCCTGGAGACATGTACTATTTTATGGTGCATTCAGTTGGCATTTTCAGGAGCAAATTATTTAGGTCAAAATTCTTTTTCAGAGATTTTAATTAAATGCTTAGTTAATTAATTAATTGCCCCAAAATATGAAGCTTAAGTTAATTATTATCTATATCATGTGCCTAAGGACCAGGAGCAATTTAATTGCTATTTTACCTAGTTTTGCTAGGATTAATGGATTAATTTCTTGCACATGTGATAATGATTTAAATGCTTCATGGGAGTTGATGAAGGAGATAAATTAGATAATCACCTTAAATCATTTTCACCCTGCTGGACACCACGTTAATTTATACTCATGAATTAAATGTATTTGATGAAATCCGCACGTATTCCGTAAAATATTCAATGTCGTATTTTCATCAAAATTTACACATCACCTTTGCATCATGTAGCTGCGGTGGTGAACGTGGTAACCGGCGAGGAGGCGCTGAAGCTGCTGCTGTTGTTGACCCAGCTGCTCAGGGTCAAACTCAAGGCAAGCCCCGGTGCACAACCTTTTAAATTAAGTATTTTATTTTCATCACTATGCTTGTAGGTCCGTATTGTGCATTAGGTCTACAGGAGTTGTGATGAAAACCCTAGCATGCAGTAGGATCCTCGTTTATCCCGATTCGATCACCCTACGCTAGATGCTTGCTTAAATAGGGCGATGATCCGTCGAGTGGTACGGAGACCACTCGTAGATAGGACAATCACTTTGGACACGATGCTAAGTATTGAGAAGAGAATGGAAATTGGAGGCCGAACGGGCAACTAGGTGGAAAGTGAAGGATTGAAAGAGTCTTGAAGGTTGTAGCCCCGTCTCGTGCACACAAGGACCGCGTCGTGTCCGGCCCATGTGGATTAAGTTTGAACGTACTGCTTGCATGCTGGAGTTAATGGGCCCGAGTAAACCGACGTACCGATGGTGGCTGTATGTTAGGGAGATACCCTACTCCCTTGGTTACTTGGCAGGAATTTGGGAGGAGAGAAGGGAGTACTCTACTCACGGATGACGTCCGGGACGGCATCGCGTGGGGGACCCTTCTCGGGGAGCTAGGCCCGACTAACACTACAGTACCGGCTGGGAAAGGTTGTCTCATGCGGCTTCCGGAAAGCGCGTATGTGACGTGCAGTCAGGTTTCTCCTGCAGGATGTAAATCGATTCGAATCGCTGCCCCTCACGATGAACGAGTACCACTTGTCCCTGCGCCGGAACGTAGTAAGAAAAGAAAGATGATGATGGTTGTGATTAATTTGCTGTGTTGCTTAATTACTTGTTTGGAAACATGTAATGCAGTAGCTTAGTGCAAATTAAATTTATTCTTTTTGCAACTTAATTAAACTGCTAAAAGATGAAAGTAAGGATTCACTTGTAGGCCAGCTTAGTGCTTAAATGTATCCTGTCCCCCTAGCCTTTGCATGTCTAGGAGTCGGCTGTAGATGGCCACTTTGACGGGTCAGTCTTGCTGAGCTCTAGTTGCTCAAGGCTTTGCTCTATGTGGTTTTCGAGAGGACCCCATGGGACAGGACTTCGACGTCGGCGATGACGTCCGGCAGGAGGAGACTCCGGGTGATGGCCACTACACTTGGGAGTGGTGCGGTCCGGACGAATAGAGGAGTTGACGTGCCGGTAAGATGTTCTAGGGCAGGAACATCTGTCTCTGCCGGGTGCCCGTGATGTATCGCCGAGAGAGCGATTGTATCTTATTTGCTTCCGCTGTTTAGTTGTTTTCCAAACTTATTAGCTTCTGATGCTTTCGAGACTCTGATGTACATTTGTACTGGGATGAATGTAAGAGACTTGTACTTATATTCATTGTGTTATACTTATATTTGTATGTTGTAATATCGGGTATCACAGCGCGTGATGCCACCCATGATGATCCTGGAGATGGAAACGCCTCTTCGTGAGGTGGGTCTGTCACAGCAATACATTCAGGAACAAGACATCTACGAATATATGCAATAATCAGGGTTAATTGCTAGCTAAATCATCGAAATAAGACATAATCATCTTTTCTTTTATATTTAAATTGAGTACTTAGAAACTACCAGCACCCTCATACCACAACGTCTGGTGCAGAAGAGGTTGTGCCAGCAAGGATCGAGAGGGCACTCATCGGTCAACATTAGAAGCCCTCTTTCCTGACTTTTTGCAACATGATGGTATCCACAGATTCATCAAAGTCAAATTCTTTCTTTTTCATACAACGACCAGGACAGTGGCTAGTGATGATCGTATCCACATATTCGCTTTATTATTGGAATGGTGATTTTCGGAGTTGAAGAAAAGAGTGTCCAGCAACTTTCGCTTCTGCCTCTAGAGGATCCAGTAATTTCCCAGCGGTGAATGCTCTAAGTCATGCACTCTAAGCAGTTAATGCTCTAGTCAAAGTATTGACTGGTCCTTTTCATAACGTTCCTATGCTTCAAAAAATCAGTCCACATTAATTCGAGCCCCGTGTTTATTATTCGTCCACAATTTCAGTGCCTACTAAGTCAATATGTGCACTATCGTATTGGTAGGAAAGTTGCCTTGTAGTATTATAGATGAATTGGTATGTTTTTTCTCTGCAGTGTCCTGCTTAATATTCTGGTTAACTTTTCAAAAATGACATATTAATGGGAGTGACAATTTATCTATCGAAAGAATCTTTTCTCCAAATCTATTGAATTTTTGGGACATCGAAATTAAACTGCTGGAACAATGAAATTGTACTATATATTGGAACAATGAAAACACACTACTGGAACAATGGGCTAGTTTAAGACATGTTTGTTTTAGTATTGCATAAGAATGAGGTATTTTAAGACATGATTGTTCCTGTTATATAGTCTGGTTGTTCCAGTAGTACGAATACTTTGTTCCAGCAGTTCAATTAGAATGTTCCTAAAATTCAACAAATTTAGAGCAAAGCTCTATATTCATTTGCCTTGACAATTATTATAATCATTTTCAACGAACACAGTTTTATGACACTACATATTCCGTCCTAATATACGTAGGTTATATGTGTTGCGGGAGTAGTATATACGACGTCGAATCCCTGCTGTATTGCAGCAAAACAACATAGGAACCATAAGTTTTACGCTGCTGCCCAGCAAACCAAGTACACATGGTGACAGCAAACGAGGTCTACTGCCTATATAACTTGACTGAAATGCAAGGCATCGACAAATTAAACTCCATTCACGAAAGATTTAAGTGGCACAGGAGCATCCACACATGTCTGGCACGGTAGTGTTCACGAGCTTGCTGCTCATCTTGACCATGGAGATTACTCAATCTGTTGCTGCACCGAGCGGCAACAACTCCGACCTTGCTGCACTCCTGGCTTTCAGATCCCGGCTTATAGATCCTCTAGGCATCCTTGGAAGTAACTGGACAACTGAGGTGCCCTTCTGTCGCTGGGCCGGCGTGTCATGTAGCTGGAGTCTGCAGCGAGTCAACGCTCTGAAGTTACCGGGCGTTCCCCTCCAAGGAGAGCTTGCACCACACCTCGGTAACCTTTCATTCCTCCGTGTGTTGAATCTCTCGAACACAGGCCTTTCAGGCTCCATCCCAGCCGATCTAGGAAGATTGACACGTCTGATTAGTCTTGATCTAGCCAATAACAGTTTGTCAGGTACAATCCCATCAACTGTCGGAAATATCACTAGCCTTCAAGCTGTTACACTGGATAACAACCAAATCCATGGGAAAATTCCAAATACTCTGGAAAACCTTCGTAGTCTAAGGTACATATCCCTGGCACGAAATTACTTGAGTGGTGCCTTACCAAATTTTTCATCCAGTGGCACACCTTTATTGTCTCACATAGACATACACAAAAATAGTCTGACAGGGGGCATACCATCTGGTTTTGGATCTTTGTTTCTACTACAAGAGCTGACCTTGCGATTTAATCTTCTCACCGGCCCAGTACCTCCGAACATCTTCAACATGTCTAGACTTGAGGTTATGTCTATCGGGATGAACAATCTAGATGGGCCTATACCTGGAAATGAAAGTTTTAAGCTCCCCATGTTGCAAATAATGGACCTCTATATGAATGAGTTCACGGGTCCTGTTCCGCAGGGACTTGCAGCATGCAAGAAACTACAAATACTTCAAATACCGGGAAATCAATTTGTGGATGTCTTACCTAAATGGCTGGCTGAGTTATCACAACTAACCAGGATTTCTATAGGCAGCAATCACATCACTGGGTCCATCCCGGGTGAGCTCGGTAACCTGACCAAGCTTGAAATTCTATATATCATACACTCAAATATAAGTGGAGAGATTCCAGTGCAGCTTGGAACAATGAGACAACTGACTGAAATACATCTTGCATTTAATCAGTTGACGGGTCACTTTCCATCCTTTGTTGGAAACCTGTCTAAACTGACCGTATTAGATATACAGTCAAACAATCTCACAGGACCTGTGCCATCGTCCTTTAGAAATAGCAGGTTGCTTCAGAGTTTTATTATCAATTCAAATAACTTTGCAGGGGGCCTCGATTTCTTAGGAAGCCTTTGCAATTGCAGGCAACTCGAAATACTTCGCATATCAAACAACCCTTTCACTAGTGGGATTCTAAATCCCATAAACGTTGGAAATCTTTCAACTAGCCTGGTTGCATTTGAAGCTGTTAACAGCAACATAATTGGTGGAGTTCCCTCTACACTATCAAATCTAAGTTTTCTCCAATCTATAAACCTTGGAAATAACCATCTAACAAAAAATATACCAGAGTCCCTCACATTGTTGGAGAACCTCGAGACTCTTGACCTCTCAGAAAACAGCATATCAGGCCCAGTTCCGGTAAAAATTGGTGTACTGAAGAGTCTTATTTTCTTGGACCTGCACAACAACAAAATATATGGATCCATACCAGATGGCCTAGTAAATCTGACGATGCTTCAATACATTGATTTATCTTATAATAAGCTGTCATCCAGTATACCAACAAACTCATTTCATCTAACTAACATCATCCACCTCTATATGTCTCATAATTTTCTTAGTGGCGCATTACCTTCTGATCTCAATTACATGGAAATGGTGGTCAAAATAGATCTTTCTTCCAACCAATTAACTGGCAGTCTCCCAAATTCATTCGCAGATCATCAAATGTTATCCTACTTGAACTTGTCACACAACTCCTTCGAGTACCCAATCCCAGATTCATTTCGTTATTTGACAAACTTAGAGATATTGGACCTATCGTTTAACAATATTTCTGGAAATATACCAACCTTCCTGGCCAACTTCACCTATCTTTCGAGTCTTAATCTCTCCTTTAACAATCTGGATGGCCAAATACCTTGCGGAGGTGTGTTTTCGAATATCACAATGCAATCGTTGATGGGGAATGATAGGCTGTGTGGCAGTCTAATTTTAGGATTTTTACCATGTCTGGAGAAGCCTCATGCAGTTCATGTCCGATACTACCTGAAGTTTTTACTGCCTATAGCTATTGTCACCTTAACATTTGGTACCATTAGCATCTGCTTGTACTTGTCAAGAAGAAAACAAGCAAATGAGATAGATCTTTTAGCTTCTGCTGATATGTCTGAGGTTATTGGATATAGGCCAGTATGTTATCAGGAGGTTGTTCGTGCCACTGATAACTTCAATGAGATTCACCTTCTTGGGGCTGGTAGTTTCGGTAAAGTCTTCAAGGGACAACTCGATGATGGTATGATTGTAGCAGTAAAGGTCTTTGACATAGAAATATCAGAGGCCATTCGAAGCTTCAATGCTGAATGTAAAGCACTAAGGATGGCAAGGCATCGCAACCTGATAAGGATACTTGGGACATGTTCCCGTCTAGATTTCAGAGCACTTCTGCTACCGTACATGCCCAATGGCAGCCTCAAGGAACACTTGCACACTGACAGCAGGCCCTACATGGGATTCCTCAGGAGGTTAAACATCATGTTAGACGTGTCAATGGGACTTGAATACCTGCACCATAGTCACTATGAAGTCATCTTACACTGTGACTTGAAACCTAGCAATGTGCTATTTGATGAACGGATGACAGCACAAGTTGCAGACTTTGGCATCGCGAAGTTACTGTTAGGAGATGACAATTCCACGCTATCTGCAAGCATGCCAGATGGTACAATCGGATATATGGCACCAGGTACTTGTATGCATCATTCTTTGATCACATCTCTATGACAACAATTTTTTTTTAAGAGTATTAATTACTTGTTCAAAAACTATTGCAGAGTATGCATTCATGGGAAAGGCATCACGGAAAAGTGATGTATTCAGCTTTGGAATCATGCTACTTGAGACGTTCACAGGGAAGAGACCAACAGATCCCATGTTTGATAGAGGGTTGAGCCTGAGGCAGTGGGTATCTGAAGCGTTTCCATTGAAGCTCCATGATATTGCAGATGCCAAGCTAATGGAAGTCGAAGAAACTAGCCTATGCTTTCATCACCAGACAATATCTTCCATGGGATCTTCATTCAGTAGTCTCGAGTCAATATTCGAGCTGGGCCTGAAGTGTTCCAACGAGTCTCCAGAGCAGAGGATGACCATGAAGGATGTGGTTCTAAGGCTTAAAGGCATCAAGAAGGATTACTTTACTTCTGAGTGTGGGAAGGCTTCAGCATTTCTAGTACAATCAACTCATCTAGAGAAATTTCCTTATTCGCCCCCAAAACCAAAAAAATTGAATGTCTCTTTAGAATGATAAATGAATAATCTGTTTGAGAATAATCATGCCACTAATTACCATCAGTGAGCTATGTGGTTTGTGGGTCATCATAAAAGCCATGCTTGGTTTACTAATTGATCTGCATGTATTCATACGTCTGCATGTAGCCAATGAGCCATTTAGCTTAGTGCATGTATCTACGTATCTTTTAAAAGTGCAACCCACTCATAAGCATTAATGATTAATTGTTTCTCTCAAAGCACAACAAGCCACGTCATCTTTTTTATACCAACCATTAGTTGTTGATCATAGCTCACATCCAACGATTCATCAATTTGCATCCCGTATGAAGGTGACAGGCATTGTAGTATATTCATTTCTCTCCCTTCATCTCCTCACACACTACTTCTTCCTTCTTTCCACTTCTTCGGTTGACAAACTGCTGTCATCACTCGGCAATCAAAGGGGTATTCCTTAATGACCCACCTTTCCTACCACACAGCATATTGCCATTTCCGTGCGATATCTAGTATTTGTACTGGTGCATCCAAAGTGCGAAATAAAACCCAATAAAAGTTTTTTTGTTGATCACGTCTAAAAAAGCTAAGCATGGCCCGCCTTGTCACCGAAAATAAGATTGCCGTATTGCAGGAAGTGACATACAGGCGCGCCACCGGGCTGCGTGTGCAGTATCTCGAAGGCCGGGTAGGCCGGGTTCCATTTGGAGGTGTTGAGATGGCACATCGCTGCCATGTCAAACATCTCGCCCTTGCCCACACCATGGAGTGAGATGACATATGCCTCCGATTGCAGCGCCGTCGTCATGTGACAATCGTAGACGGCATAAGGGTACGGCATAATGTGGCAGCTGACATGGCTACCACCTTTCAGCGGTCTCACCGATTTGATGACGTACCGCTGATACGGCAGACCGGCCTCGGGGAGCGCTGACGCCACCGCCCACATATGGTTGGTGCCCAACATGCGCATGGCGTTCTGTACCGTGCTCTCCAGGGATGTGCTGCAGAGCTTTTGCTCATCACCGGAAAGTGCTGACGACGACGCCCGGCACAGATTCAAGGTTCCAGCCACCATTGAAGCCTCCCTGGAGTTTGGGGAGATGTTGAACATTGATAGGACATCCGATAGGTTGCCGAAAGGAACCTTGTCAGCTACACTGCGTGGGAGAATGGCTGGAACAACCCCCGATGGCAAGGAGACTGATAAGGTGCTTCCCACGCGCACCTGGGCCTTGTTGAAGAAGAGGCCTCGTGGGACCGCCGCCATGGCTGGACAGTCGTGGACGCAGCTCCACCATGCTGTAGCTCCACACCCATGACAGGCTGCCAGCGGTAAAGGCTTGCAAGCTTGTTTATCTGGACAGGCGCGTAAAGAGTAGCTTTCCACAAGCTGCGAATCATAAACGCCTACGAGATGTACAACTGAGAATTAGCAATCGGATGAAAAATATTTATGTGTATGGCGCATCATATATGTAGTATGTACATGGTATGACAGTATTGTTTTTTTTTGTGAAAGGTAGGGAATTTGTATATATTGGATTAGATTACAGAGCACAGTACATCCCTGTGTTACAACCAAACCCTGAAACAAAGGAGGGACTGTATATGACGACAGTAGTTCTTGATGAGACTTGATAACAGAATCGCATATTGAATATTTGCATATTGTTAACTGCACCAACTACTCATCAGTTAGAAACTGGCATGGACGGGGTAGCAAATATAGCTGCCGTACAACAGATGGCCTACAGAAAATAAAAGAAGCATGCAGTTCGAGTTTTTCTACCTTTCTGAAGGAGGTCAGCGATGGCCTTTGGTAGCGGGGTGCCCGGGAGGGCTTTCTCCCAGAAGCGCGCTGCTGTAGTGCTAGCCACCGCAGAGCCGGCAAGCACTGTAACGGCGCTGGCGTCCACCAAGATCAGGAGGATTGCTAATGGATGCATGATTGATATTGCTGTTATTTGTTGTGTTGGCTGGAACACAGGTTGGGCGCGTTGTCTTTTATAGTAGGAGCTGTCACTGTGGATCTTAGAGCATCTCCAGCGCTGTGCGCATAAGGTCGCTACTCTGTTTTTGAGTGGTGAAGCAAAACCGTGCATTATAGCAAGGTCCCCTATTTTTACATATCTACCTAAATTTTCCCCAAGCTCCCGAGAATAGGAGCCTTCGCTTTCAGCCTCTCAAAATCACAGCTGGCAGGGACGGAGCTAGCGGGTTTCAGCCTGAAATTTTGGTGAATGAACATCTACCCTGCTGCATCATACTGTGCATGAGCGATAGGAATCGGGAAGCATCGTGCCCGTGTATGAAGACAGTGTGTCGGTTCTTGCTCAAAGAGGTTCTCTCTCTCGGTGGCATGTTCTTCGATGAAGACAATGAGAGCACTAGAAACCATCGTTCTCTCTACGAGTGGTGTGGTTTGACACGACCATTCGTAAACGATGATGCTAGTGACGACAATGACTGTATTAGGAAAGTTGTATGATACTTGAGACTTGGTAGTTTTTCTTGTATTTGTGACCTATGTAAAGATATTGCATATGACTTGTGACTTGTCATGTTTTGAAAAATGATGAATACATATGGATGTGAATGTTTCCAAATGATGTGAATGACTTGTGATTTGTCTCTATTTTCTGTATGATGTGTTGTATTTCTGGTATTGCAAGAAAGGTGTATTATATTGTATTTTTTGGTATTTAAAATTTAATGACAGTTTGTGATTCTAACCGCGGTACAGAGGATTATTAACGGTGGCTTATATTACTAAGCGTCATTAAAAATGGTATTATTATAATGTCGACCGCCATTAATAAGGTCTTTGTACTGGCGGTTGGCATCACCAACGGCCCTTAATAAAGCCTTTATATCGGCGGTTGTAGTTGAGCCGCCGCTATAAACCTCGATTTATAACTGCAGAAGCGTAGCGGCAGTCCGACCTACCGCCGTTGTAGGACCGTTTGGACCGCGTGCGTCATTGCTGTAGTGCGAGTCCCAACAATTTCTAACGTCTGTGTGTGTGCGCTTTTTTTCCTTCCTGCCACATTGATGTTTCGTTATTTGCTGACATGTTGGTTTAAGCATCCTAATATTCTTTGACTTTGGCATAAAAAAATACTTAGGTCTCGATTGAGACGAATATGCTGTACAATACCAACAAAAGAATGCCTTAATTTTATCTCCAAATATTATTATCTCTTTCAGTTTATATTTTCGTTAGCACTGAGGCTTAATTTATGTGTATTTTTTTACACCCTCCTCAGTATGGAGGCCTTATGTTTGGGGCTTTTTGTTTGTGGGATGCTCCAAAAATTTGATTTAATCTAGAAGACACCCCGAAATTGGTTTTCGTCTCGCATACACCGTGAATTGGTGATTTTGTGTGGCAGACACTGCCTCACTTTGAAAAATCATTTTAAATCACAGGAGAGAGAGGATAACTCACGAATACTTATTCTGCCCATCACTTATCCTCTTCTACCTCCCGCATCTCCCTGAAGACGAACGGGATGCCGTCGTGTGTGACTTATCCCGAGATATGAGCATTGTTGAGGCGGAATACCACGGCGTGGGAGTCGATGAGAGCCATGTGGTTCACCTGGAGGAGGATGCTGTTGTTCCCGACGATGGCACAGGAGGAGAATCGGCCTGGGAGTAAGAGGAGGGAGGGCTGCTTGTGAAGGACCATGGGGTCGTAGCGGCGGAAGCGGTGCCAAGAGAGCAGATTGTGGTCATTGTCCAGTTAGTGGCCGCGGGTGCGGTGTGGAAGTGGTGGTGCCGGAGGGGGAGCAGGTAGACGAGGTGCAGATTATTACACGAGGGGTCATTGCAAGGATAAGTATGCGCGGGCCCACCGAGAATGGCGAAGAGTATTGTCGCGCCGACAGCAGCGAAGATGACTTCCGCCACTGTGATGCCGGCAGCAGAAGGGTAGAGATATCCCAGATCCTCTAGAGACGATTGCCTCATCGGAGGGGTAGACAGGGTAGAAGAAGATAAGGGAGGGGCAAATTTATTATTTTTGGGATTTAAAATCATTTTTTATCTTGAGGTGGTGTGTGCCAGACAAATTCACCAATTCATCGTGTTTGCGAGACAACAAGCAATTTTGCGGTGTCTTCTACATTAAATTAGTTTTGGGAGTTTCCCACATACAAAAGCCCTTATTTTCAATACGTCTTCAAATGCAACTAGATAATAACTATGTCAACGGCATGAGCAAACAATACGACTTCCTTGATACAAATAATTTTGTTGAATGCTTGTTTAGGTTGTTGAAATAAGTATGTGTTATGTTTAAGATTTGGCATACCTTATGTTCACATTGCTATAAATTCTTTTCTTTTTTTATTCAATGTAATCATATTAGTTTGTAATGACCTATTATTGGCGATTTTTCTATATTTTAAAGACATATATTTTCACAAGAATAATAGGTTCTCTATTATTGTTGATATTTCTATATGCTATATATTTTTTTATAATACTATTGTAATTTTGCTAGTGTACATCTAACATTTGTTTATTTTAGGACAAAGGAGTATGAAAAAATACCTTTACCGGTCTTGAACAATTTTTGTGGTGCTCCGTACTCTGCTACAAAAGTGATAATTCTATTATTATATAGTTCCTAAAATGCCTTTGTTCATAGATAGAAACCAATTATTTCCAAATTTTTAAACAGAGTTACGGAGATTACTATATCAGTGTAACGCCTTCAGAATTGCACTACCGACAAACAGTGACCTGCAGATTTTCACTGTCCCTAGTGGTATGATTTTTCGAGAAATCTGCACAAAATATGCCACCCAAATCATATAACTGCAAATTGTCACGTAACGAACATGACAACACCTAGTTCCGAAGTTCGACGGTTGAGTCGAGCATATGGCCAAGTCCCGTCATTTTCTGTAAGATGCCTTCAAACTAAATTACATTTCTGTGTTCACACTATATCTATATCAGATTTTTTTTCCAGCAACTAAAATCTAAAATCTCTAAAATCTCCAGATTGCAATCATATCTTATAAATGTTTTAAATGTATACCGGCAAAATGTACATGATCATATCCACGGTTACATTATACAAGGCATTTGGCGAATATACATACACGCTAAAACTGCTAAAAAAACATATATATTGTATAAGGTATGCTTTTGTTTCACGAATATAGTCCCTATACTTAAAAAAAGAGGGAATATAGTGCTATGTACCGTTTGGAAAATCAGAGAGGGAATATATGCGCCAACAAAATAAAATCGGAGGGACCAGCAGCCACATCCGTCGTCATCGTGTCATGAAGACAAAGCGTAGACCAACAGAAGAGATGTCCCCACTGAATAAAAGTTATATGGTCAAGCATTGTAGGTAGAACGTGCTCAATCTACCGTCCACATACATTATGTGAATTTTGTTGCATCACACGTCCTTTTCCACTCGACCATGACATCTGAACCCACAAACCATCAATTAAGTGAATGTGGCTAGCTGTTACCGGCTGTAGCAATCAAAAACGTATAAACTGATAGTAGTTATATCTCCTCAAAGAAGAAAAATGAGAATAAAACTAAATGGAGTGAAAGTAATATGTCTAGAGTCACGTATTAAGGGCCTCTTTGGTAGGATTTCACCAAAAAATTGATTTCTCCAAAGAATTTGGCAAGATGATGAGTAGGGAAACCACGAGAAGCTATGTTTTTTGCGCTTTTGGATTCAAGTAGAAACGTAAGAAGTGCTTCTACGAAGCCCATTCGATGATTCATCTTGGAATCCCTAGTAGAAGCACTTTGAGGAGCCCTAGCTAGCTACCAAAGGGAGCCTAACTGATCTAACTATTCTACCAAGGAAAAAAAAGTCTAATTCTACCAAAAAGATGCAAAAAGGCAGACCTCCAAAGTAATCCAAATATGTCTGCAATGAAAGAGTCTTTTGGAATTGCATAGGTCTCGGGGACTTGGTTAAGCATAGTTGCTTGGTATATTTGGCAGAAGAGGAGCAGATTAGCCTTATAGCTCTCACAGAAATGGGTCGAGAGGTTTTCTTAGATGCGACCCTTATAAACTTTTGTGGAGGACCAGATTTTATTTGGCACAACATGGCCACACGTGCTAGATCATGGGGCACTCTAGTGGGAGCCGGTATGTACTTCGATATTGCAGCCATCGATGAGGGGAATTTCTATGTAAAATTCCTCCTAAGCTATAAATTGGATGGTTTCCTAAGCTATAAATTGGATGGTTTCAAGTTTCAGTTTTCATGGTGTATGGCACTGCTCAACAAGACAAATAAGTTTTCTTAGTTGAAATGGATAATGTGTGTTCTCGTGAAACTCTACCTTACAATATTGGGTGAGATTTCAACATCATGAGACACCCAGATGAAAAGAGTATATATGACATGTCTGGCCGCAAAAATAAACGGGCAGGTCCCGGGGATGATCCTACATTTGAGAAGTTGGATAGAGTGCTTGTCTGCACTGAGTGGGAAGATAAATACCCATTGTCCTCCGTTTAAGGAAGGAATAGAAATATTTCAAACCATACCCCCTCGTCTGAATTACAAGGTCCTCTACAAACTCATACAAACAGTCACCCTTGAAATTTGAGAGGGGACTGCTACTCAGGGATGGTTTCTTTGATATGGTTAGCGATATTTGGTAGTCCGAAAACCATGGGTCTTCGGCACTTGTGAGATGGTAAAACAAGATTAGGCACTTTAGACCGTAAGAGGCTGAGTGCAACATACAACCGGCTCATGTAGGAAAGAAAAGAAGGAACTAATCTCAATGTTGGACGCACTAGATAAAATGGTGACATTTGGTAATGAGATTAATTTGAAACATTATCTAAAAAAAGAGATTGATAATTCTTCTATAAGGTGATGACAATACCCTCTTCTTTCGTTACGTGGCTAATTGAAAACCTTTTCGACCAACTAGAATAATCCAATATAATACTTGTGGAACGTCGGATAGATGACATTCCACAAGTGACAACATTAGAGAATGAATTACTCACCTCCTCATTCTACGAGATAGAGGTCAAAGAAGTTGCATTCCAAATGGAGCAGAACAAAGCCCCAGGTCAAGATGGCTTTCTAGTAGAATTTTACTAAGTCTTCTGCAAAGTCAGAAAAGACGACCTTATGTCACTCTTTAAAGGTTTTCATGAAGAACACTTCCCACTATTTAGCCTCAACTTTGAGATAACTACTCTTCTACCGAAGAGAGATGATGCTAAACAATTACAATAAGATAGACCAACATGTGTACTAAATGTCATATTTAAGATTTTCACTAAAGTTGCCACAACTAGTGCTTAGCCATTCTCAAACACCCTTCATATTGGGCAGACACATAATGAAGGGGTCAAAAATTTACATGAGATTGACTTCGAAAAAATCTTATGATAAGGTGAAAAAGTCATTCATCCAAAAAACACTAAGGTTAGGTTCTCACCCAAATGGTGCAGATGAGTGGAACGAAAGGTCAAAGGGGTAGTGTCCATATCAAAATCAATGATGACATTGGCCAATACTTTTAAACAAAACGAGGTTATGTCAAGGAGATCCATTCATTTATCATTCTTAACATCGTCACGAATACTCCTTCATCTATTTGTTTAATAATAAAAGGAGATGAATTTTCCACCACGGTTCCTAGAAAAAAAAAAGAGAGAGATAGTCTAGAAATTCCTGTAACAAAGCAATATATCCATCCATCCATCCCGACACCATATATCTAAATAATGAAATCTGACTCTACATTCTTCCTTATTGGATCCTCACGTAACCCCAACTCATGTCATCAATATTATCGACTCAAGTCTAGATCGCCGTATTCCTCGTCTGCGATGCCCACGATATCATAATAGCCCTTTTTGTCCATGTCGAGGCTGTCGAGCACTAGAAGGTATCCATTTCTCGACATGAGAACAAAGCAGATCCAGTGGTCACTATTAGAATGATCGTATGAGTTAGTATTCCACCAAGCCTTTCAATGGAAGATAAGATGAAGAGACTTGTAGAACCTTACTTGAAGTTCTAACGCGCCAAAATGGAACATCTGTCCTTCCACTAAACGAAGCAATTATAGTTGTAGGTTGCAACATCATATCTTTACCAATTTATTATTTAAGCAAACGTCGTCACCGGTCGGTACCGTCTAACCCCCGTTCTCCAACGCACGCTAACCCGTCGTACCCCTCTTATTCCGTTGCCCCCCACCCCCATATAAAAATGCAGCCCCGACAGGTGGGGCCCATAGCTCCAGTCTGGCCCGCCTGCAACAAGGCAGTCGCGCACGGCTAGGGTTTCACCCTCTACCTCCCCTGCACTGCCGCCACCCACACCGCCGTTCCGCCTCCCCGCGCCACCGTCCGCCCGCACCTCCGCCTCTGCCCTATACCGCTCCCTCTCCTCCTCTCCACTCGTGAAGCGTGCTGCTACCGCCTCCGTCCATGCCTTGTGGCGCTCTCTCTCTCCCTCGCCTCCTCTCATATCCATGCCGACGAGTCCCAGTCATACCGCACCAGTGCCTGCCCCTCTCCACCGTCCGGCTCTGCGGCAAGGAACAAGGCGATGGAGGAGGCACAGCTCCTCCACGCGCGGGGGTGCAGGGGATGTCAGATCTGGGTGCTCATGGAGAGCTCGTACCGCCTCCCCTCAGGTCTGTGAGACTGCGATGAGGTTGCCGGCGATTTGGATGAGCTCTATCCGCAAGGAGGTCGTGCCGTGCCGCACCGAGGACAACTTGTGACTCCACAATCTATGCTCCGCCTGTACGCCACCACTGAGGATTGCTACTAATCTTGATGTAAGTTACTCCTTTCTTTTTTCCCTTTCTAATTTCTCATTTTCCTATGTTATTGCTGCTTGTTGCCTGATAATGTGTGTGCTGCAGTCTTATCGAAAGAAGAGAGGAGATAGTTAAGGCGGAAGGCATAAGCAAGGAAACAGGTGGTGGTAATAAACTTCATTTTCCTTCTGTTTCTTATATTGTTTCTTAAAAGCGAGCTCAAATGCTGCTTTGTTCGAGCAAATCATTAACAACCATATTCCTTGACATTGATTCTGTAAGATACTTTTCCCATCTAGACATTTTCTTTCCATGGATCCTATGTTCCATTAACATTGATATATATGGGCTTAGATATAAAAGGAGAACAAGACCTTTTTGTGCTCTAAAACTTAAAGCATATGCATGCATGGTTGACAGAGATTTTGGGCTATTAATAGTACTGCAGGAGTACTTCTTAATTGTTTATTAGTTATAAAATACAAAATCATGTTAGCAGGTAACTTGGTCCAAAGTAAGAATTGTGCATCCCTCGAATAAAACCCGAAGTACAAAACACTTCATTTTTCTGATTGACCTTTTAACAAAAAGCAGTGTGGTCTTTATTGCTTATACATATGGTCTTTTTTTTTCTGCAGAACCATAATTGTAAAGATGACCCCGCAACTCACGGAGGGTCTGTTATAAAAAAAAACTCACGGAGGGTCGAGGAAGACACATAAATCTCAACGGTAATAGTTGTGCTGCCCTTTGTGTACTGTAAGCGAAGCTTGTGTCAAGTTCTGCATCCTTTATTATTTCATATTCATGTGGCAGCAAATTAACTTAATACGTAAATTTTGAAACACTGACTTTATATGTGACGTACTATACTTACAAGTTTGTCCATAAGTTGTTTGCCGTTTAGATTAAATGAGGTTAGGATTAGTAGTAAGTTTTATCAGGCTTCCATACTACTTGTGAAATAGGACTGTTCACCTCAAGGACATCTTAAAATAGCTGATAGGATAATACAAACACTGTACTGTAGAGAATATAATTAATTCAGTCTAGCTATCTGGATGGATTCTCCATGTAGAAGCTGTGAGTCTTATTAATTTTTGCACTACTAGACTTGAACCAGATATTCATATATTCATATTACTTATTTTTTTCCCTTCCTGCATTCGCTCATGAAAATGTCTACAACCTGATAAATGTTTATAGCATAAAACTGTGCTTTAGTAGGCCTAAAGCCCTGAAATTGATTCTATATGTTGGACTGACTGCATGAGTAGATTCTGTCTTATCTTACCATTTTTATTCACTTCTGAATGATGCCAAAGTGTATGACTTGATTATACTTCTCTTACATGTTCAATTTACCACTTTATTTACTTCAATTAAAAAAATAATTTTCCATTATTGAAGTGCCTCTGTTTCAATTTAGGCACATTATTTGAATAAAAAAGAACTGAGGTGTAAATTGTTTCACATATTCAGATTCTTATGGTTTGGTATATAGTGGTAGTACACAACAATTAGTTCTTTGAACTCTTCTGGTTTATTTTAGCAACCAATGTTGTGATGATATTTTTATTACTATTGCAGGGAGTCAAGTTGATAGGCACACTTTCAGTATCACCATTGCTGACATTCAAATGAATGGCTATCTCATCCACCAGGTATTTTTTTAGTTTGTGACAATGCTTATGCTGAAAATGCCCAAAACTGGTAGGTATTGCAACTATTGATTATCCTTAAATCCTTTTCTGGAAACGTGGGTATTTTTTTCGGGCGTCCTACTGTAATGCTGTGAGTGAAAGAGTTGTATATCAACAATTCCTATAGAGTAGTATATGCCTTAGTGTTGTTTGGTTACTATTACAAGGTGTTGGCATTGCTTGCCTTCCACTAGGGCTTATATTCTTATCCGGTGTCCAAAAGCTGTCATTAAACATTATTTCAGCACCGAGGAATGGTTGGCTATTTTTGTGAGGAAACCTTTTGTTGAACATTATTGTTAGTATCCCCCATTTTGTTAAGAGGATTAGTTTGCGGAGCGGCTGCAGAGACTCAGTGGTAGTAGTGACTAATTGATTGGTGTTTCATTGGTTCAGTGGGTTGCATGCTATAGCTTATGGATTTCAGACATCATATTTTGTTTGGTGGTGGTTTAGCTATGTTGAATGAAAATACATAATTTGAGGCTGTGTGGGAAAGGCTCTTATTTGTAAATAGTACTTAATTCCCGGTTCATCTGTTTTCTATTCTGGAGGGAAAAATATCTTTGTTATTGCCTGAATAGTCAAAGTGTTTCTCATTTAGTATCTTTTTGCACATTTATCAGGAGATTTGTGAATGAAGTAGGAAAGGTCGACTCCAGAGGCGGGGATGTGCACGTTATAACCAACTAAGAGAACTGGTACCAGAAAAAAAATATATATTTCACTGATTAACCAACAATGATATGAAGTTTTGATCCTCTCAACCTCTTCATTTTCAGATTCTCTGAATCTTGGTTTCAGGACCTTTGAACGTGCTGAGAAATTTAATCTTGATTCAAGGAAGAGCACACTACAGAGATACTAAATTGTGATTGTGAGTGTGTTAAAGTCCCTATTCAGGTATTCCTTAAAAGCATATATTTTCGTGAATTCTTTGTCAAAGTGTATTCGGATACTTATGGACACCCCTTGCACTACAAATTCATCAGTTGTTTTGACTGTAAGTTAGATGGGTCTAGAGCCTGGTTACGGTTGTGCTTTTGCACTATCATGCTTAATTTTTAAGATGCTGTAGGGATCTGTTTTTAATTTCTTTTTAGTTTTTTGGGAGTCTAATTGACTAAATGAGTTTAGTTAAGTCTGTTGTACACACATGTTCGCATAATATAGAACCTTGAAAATATCATTTTTATATTAATAATATGACTACAATGTTTTTTGATAATTGAGGATAATGTTGTGTGTATTGAATATATTATCACGAGGTGGATGGTGTCATACATCAGGTGTAGAAAAAGAAAGTATTTTACATTAGGGCATAATATTACCAAATACACTAATATGATATGATAGCTAATTACATTATCTTTTGGCGAAGTGGTGCTTGCCTGGGAATAATAGCCTCTGGTTTCTATTTAGTGAAACATATCTCTTATTTCAGTCTAAATGCAGGGTGAGGCAGGAGACGAGCGGACAGTTCAGGCAAGAAGAGAGACTATTTTCAGAGCTAATAGGCTCATCTTGAATCATGAATATGTAGCTGGAAGTGCTAGCTGTACCAGGTAAGCAATACCATTTATGTGGTGGATCAGACAAGATCACCTGCAGTTTTTAATTGGTTCTGTAAACGCACTAGAATAATGTTTTGTGTATGCCCTTTATAATGCCTGCAAGGTTAGCATGCAGTAAGTAACATAATTTATGCTAATTCAGCTAGCTCATTTGTTTCGCAGTCTTACATAATTGCTCCACGCACGTGCTCGGTTCGGGACAACTCATTGCACATGTACAGCTTTTGTTTGCTGTGGTTTTCTGTGATTTCCTTTTTCCTCCTTTCAAAATTATTAAATTGCATGAATAATTGGGTATTATTTCTTTTTGGAGGTGGTACTATACTGTCTAGGGTGAGTAAAATCAGGATCACCTTGACGGAATTTTCCAATTTTTTACAACATATTGATTTGTCTCATTGGATATTTGTTTCTGTTTGGCCTTGAATTATTCTGGCTATGTTTATTTGTCAAACGAAATAATTTCACTCCAGAAAGAAATATGGAAAGGATGACGCATAAATAAATTCCAGTAGTCCAGTTGGCATGTTTGTTGTGTCTTATTCAGCTTTTGTTTGTTTATTACCAAATCAATGAGTTAATATATTTTACCCAGTAATTTTTTTTTGATTTTAATGCCTGCAACAGACTACAAAATTGTAAAGCATGAATTGGTTACTATAATTATTCTCTTCTGCTAACAAATATATCTGTATTGTTCCTATTAAACCATAATCAAGGTCGAAGGTGTAGCTAATTTAACACTGCATATTTCTGATAACTTTGGTGGAGATACAACCAAGATTTGCTACATTTGGGTTGTGTGACAAAGCTACTCAGGTACCGAGTAGCTAAATGTGTTTATAGCGATTTGATTTTTGACTTTTGTGAGAAAGTTAGAAAGTCACATATTGAACCATGCCAAGAGTATAAGGTGTGCATACCTCATGTAGTTTCTTTGTTAAAAGGATATAGACATCCTGTTGTCATCCTACATTTATGATGAAAGATATAATCCGTTCTTGCAGTTCAGATAATTCTTTCTGAATCTTGTCAGTAACATGTGCTGCTTTTTTCAGGCAAATAACTAGAGACTTTTGGCTTTATAACCAGTGCTCCTGAGTTTTCAGTTTTCTCTACCCAAAAGGATGTTGAAGACGATGAAGTACATTTTCAGCAGATGTAGTGATACAAAATTTGTAAAGCACGAAGGGCATCATCGGTGTTAAACTGCAGGGCATCATCAGGCTAATCATCGGCATGATGAACTGCCATTGCCACCTATTGCCATCTAGAGTTTTGGCAATAGAATATCTCGTATGGAATAGTTGCTTTGGATGTGGGATGTCCATACTTTAACAGTTGCAACTTTGGAAAGTAATCAAGGAGACACACGAACGTGTCCTGGGCTCCGCTGCATGCTTACTCGATTAGAGATTCAAACCAAACTTGGAAAATAATCATATCATATATGTAAACGATAGTGGCCTCTCAGGATTCCCCACAACACAATATCCATCGTAGAGATTTTAGCAACATCCGAATCAAAGGTCAGATGTTTTCCTTTTTTCTCGTAATTTCTAGTATTTTCTTCCGATTAATGTGGAGGCCTCGAATAGGAGCCATTATAAACATTTAGAAAGTGTAAATATTCATTCATTTAGCTTAACCAACATATCCATATAAAATATTCCCTATTGACATGCGTGATTCTATTTGACAATACATAGTAAGACAACAATGCTAAAGTAACAATACATGATATAATAGAGGCAGAACGTTCTGCATATTTTCATGGGCATGCACGAAAATCTTGGTCTGGTCTAGTCAGTGTACAAAAGGATAAACTCGCATGTACTAAAAAATAGTCGCATGCATTTCATGCAAATAATACCATTTAACTTGATGAAGCTGTTTAGTTAGGTCTTCTTACTTTCACGAAAGGCAAAACACATGGTATCTCTACGCAAAAAAGGTTAGCAGAAAGATTTTCAATGAAAAGAAGTTTGATTGCCTGGAAGGGTGAAGACTTGAAAGTTCGATCTGTTTTATTGTCAAACTGGGAAAAACAATAGAACCAGACAGTCCTAAGCAATTAGATGGGAAAAACAACGTATATATTTCCACATCTAAACTAAATATTGGTGGCGATAATTGTTTCTACATTGGGGCAATCAAATATTTCAGCAGGCAGTAACAGAGTATGGAATCAGGTCTGATAGTTTGGTAGCAAAGGGAAAAAAGGGAAGAAAGAGAGAAGGGCATCCCGGGCGCCCCACTGCCGCAGTGACGAAACGGAGAGAGAAGGGCATTCCGAGCGCGAGGAACAGGGAGAAAAATAGAGTGGGATCCCGAGATAGCGTCCACGCGACAACCAGCTCTGCGTTAAGGGTGGCAAGCACATGGCCAGCACGCTGTCTCCATGGCCACGCTGCGCTAGTGCTGCAGGTGTCGCGATGCAAGCGTGAACGGGTCCTAAAGCAGCTTCCCCGAAGGCTTGCAAGGCAAGAACCAGGCGTCACTGTGGCTCGGGGCCGATCGCCTCCATGTGAGCTCAATCGGGCCCGCTCTTGGATGCTCGCATGGCCTTCACGTCGAGCTCACCGTCGTCGGGGTCGACGGGGTACCGCCGGTGCGGCCGGCACGGGTGATCTGGGGAGCATGGCGAACAGCTACCACCCTTCCCCTTGCATTCTCGCATGGCCATGAGGGCAACCCTGTCGCGGTTGTGCTCGCTGGCATGCCGCATGCGTGACCGGCATGGAGGATCGGGGAGGCGCCGCCCTTAACGCTGGACGGAGCGCTGAACCACAACGCCGTAAACCGGACGAACCTGGACGGATGCGGGAGCGGGCGGCACCTCGACCAAATCGATGAACCAGAAGCCAATAAAAAGTTCAGCATAGACGATCCGTGTAGTACAAAGCAGCGGCTGTAATCCCGCCACGCTACGGCACAGGAGGAGGCCACAACTTTAAAAACTGATGTGTCGTACAAAGAAGCTGGCCACGTATGCCAAAATACTCTCCATCTTGCTAGTCTTTCCTGAGTCTATCTTAGACTATGCAAATTCATTCGTAATGAAAGCTATCTGGCTGAATAAAATAGAAGTACCAAGGTTGTTCTCAAACGTACAGCTACGACTTTGATTATTATGGAACCAAATTAGCTTATGTTCTGTGCAAGCAGAGATTAGTTACTCTACGTATTTCAGTTTTCCTTTGTGCAGATATATATGTTTAGCCCTGTAACCTACTGGAATAGAGTTTCAGTGATTGTTCAGCTATAAATTGTTCCTTTCAATACAAACTTGTTCATAGGGTATCATCTGTTATAATATCTATGTTCCTCATGCGAAAGTAACCTCCGTGTGTAACAATGTTTTACTGTTTCTCACGTTTATCTTAGGTGCATGCGAAAGTGAAGTGGATAATAAATGTCACGGGATTGTACAATAGATGGTAGCCGTTTAAATCACTGTACTTGCCCTAGTGATAGGCTATAAAGGTGCTTCAACACCTCGTCAACCACACAGATAGATAGTACTCGTTTTAACTTTTACAGATAGCAGAAATAATATCAGTCTTTTGAAAACAAATATATGTAGAAAAGTAATGAAGTAATGCCTCACTTCAATAAATTAGCAAGGGACTTATTAGTGCGTGGATTGGGAATTGGTGGCATCATGGAAAATTCTTGGAGTATGTACCCTTCTAAATGTCGTCTTGCACCGGCCAACAGCTCCGGCTGGATAACACAACTGGGATGGTGCACACGAAAGGATCTCATGGAAAGGAGGTTCTATACGCAATTTCCAAGAGAAAATGTGAAAGCATCTGATCTCCATTCTCCAAGATTGGGAGTTGCTCCAGGCATGATTTTTTTGTAACCGTGCTGATGTTTTGGTGCGGTGACATTCCCGTTGCTTGAGATTCTAAATGTTTGGGGACACAAAATAACTTGCTGCACGCTACAGTCAGCCAACTAGATAATGCATGTCCCGTGGGTTGTGGACATAGCTTGCACCGAGCGCGGATAGCGTCGAGATCGACATCCTTGCCAAGCTAGTGAGTCCGTTCTCAGCTGAGCTGCAGACTGCAGCCTGCAGGATGCCTTCTTGTTACACCCGTGTGGCTGTGAGTTTACTTAGTGGGCAAATGATGAAGCATTGATGTCCATATTAAGTAGCTGTTAGCACGGAATCATCCCTTCCTTGAGCATAAGCATAACCATGACTGAGAATTTAGCAGCTGTTTTGCGCGAGGCACGGTTTCCCCATCCCATTTTGTGCGACAGTGGTATGCACGATTTGTTAGCCTGGTAAATTGTGGGCAGTGAAAGCGATTGTTGCAGAGGTCCTGGTGGTCTGATAGCAGGTCTTACAGCCTTCTTACGGGAATAAGGAAGAATGCCTCAATGGCCTCCACCACGGATAAACTTACGAAACTCACACTATTGGCACAATCAATGCAGCGGAAGTCGAAAATTCCCTGGCAAGTTAGTCAGCATGGGATGGGAGGCATACGGAAGGCCAAACGGCGCCTTGGTGAGCCAGCCTTGTGAGTTGTGAACGTGGGAACACCTGGTCAATCTGATAAGCACGGAGATCGTACTGTAAAAGAAGCTTGGGCTGACACAGAAGCCATGGTATTACCAAGAAGAACTCGAACAATAATGGCTCCAGCCTACACCCATCGAGCTCTGATTCTTGCCCTGACACCCCAAACCTCTCCGGTACAAAGTCGCCGGTGGAGGTGGACCCTGCAGCCGCGCGCCAATAGAGCTCGGTTCCTCAATGGCGTTGCTGGCTGTAGCTGTGCGAGGTGAGTTTGGTCGTGCCCTTGATGCTGATCCACTTACGCACAAGCCACCACAGCCACCGCCTCGCTAACGCTGCAGCCACGTCCACCGAAGCAAGATCAATGGACAGGTCTCACAAGGGCGCTACTAGGACGGAGTTGGTGACAGGATTCTGACCAAGCATGGAAAGACCAATGCAGCAGTTCGCCCAGCCTCACCCGCAGCAATAGAGCGTTATTTCCGAGAACCAAGTGGTATGGAGATTTCTGATACATCCCATTCGTAATTACCCACTAGCTAGGTAGTTGCTCTGCTTTCTTTTAGCATGCATCTCAATTGCTGGTACATGTTTCATATTTTTCTGGACGACCCGGCAGGTTTTGATTTTCTAGCGATATGATGTAGTGTCCGAGCTGGCAGCAGTGATCCAGTGCATTATTAATAGCATCGAAGGATGGTAGTGATATAGTAGTGCTCAAATGCAGGTAGTTGGAACTTATAACAAAAGACTTAAATAAGAAATAATAATGATGGGATTCGGTGTGCGTGCCGATGTGTATACCTTGAACTGGTTTATTTATCGGTCTCTTCCACTCTCCATTTCTTGGATATCACATTTAGTCTTCACTCTCCTTTCACGCCAAGTCACATTTGGACTGAGAGGGCACACTCGGTGTATTTGGTCCTCACTGTCCCTTCTCGCCAAGTCATATTTGGACTGACGGCCCTTGGTGTGTTGTGTCCCATTTGGTCTTCACTATCCGTTCACGCCATATTTGGTCTTCACGTACTGTTATGTGTGTTCTGCTGAACTGAACAGGATTGTGACGCACACAGTGATGCAATTCATGGGACAAAGCTAGCCGGCCGGCAACACCCTGCTCCTCACGCCTATGCAGGGTGCAAACGTCGCTGTACTGGTGTCATGCACCATGCTGGTCGACCTGCGCCTGAATTTGTGTGTGGGTCTCTTGAGCAATTGAGCTGCATACATTGAAGGATCACGCCTCCGTGGAGATCCTTGGCAGCAGCACGCCCTTGGGATTGGGAAGCATCGTGAGACAAACGGATGGCAGACTTGATGCCCTAAGGTCTCCTGCTCGACTGCCATAAGGTGCATGGAGCCAGATAGAGCCCACCATCTGGCACCCATGGTATTGGACGTGTGGTACAATGTGGAATGTGAGACATGCGTATTTGTCTATTGGCCCCTGATTCGCATAGTATGCTATGTGGGGAATGGCTCGCCAAGGAGCAACTATTACAGAGGAGAAGAAAAATCATACATGAAGTGATGTGGGAACAAAAAGCATATATCATTGTGCAACCTTCTTTTAGAAGAGGAAGAAACGGTGAACACACTAACCCAACGTTTTTGAAGAAGTTGCTACCTCAGGTCACTGTAATGGACACCAACACGTCAGATTAGAACAGCAGTAGCTCCGCGCACCTCCATCACCTAATGAGATCAGTTGTCAAATCCCATGCCATGCATTTACTAACAATTTATGGCGCTTTTTTAAAATTCCACATTAACCAGAGAAAAATCTTAGAAACCTTCAACAAAAATTAAAAGATCCATCCTTTTGATTCCAATATCTACGGTTGCTATAATCAAGCAGAGATGTAAAGTCTTGATCATGATAGCACAGCCTGGTCATTAGTAAGTAAAATTTATAATACATTTATTGATGTTCACATTCTTATTTTTAGTAAGTAATGTTTTTTTGTACTTTTTACATTAATCAGAGAAAAATTCTAACACATTTGGCCTTTGGGTCTAAAAAACATGGTTCGTATTTAATAAGAACAGTTTAACTGATGAGGTGGAGTGACAGTTGATACTAAAATGACAGTGATCGCTGCAAGACATCAGATCCTATGATCCATCGTATAAATCTATTGACGACAGACTTGCATGTCAAATATATTTTTAAACTGATTTTGTTAGTTAAAATTAGACTATATTGGGTTCTATTGTTCTCAGGGTATCACATCAACATTTTGTCAAAACATCCTTTTTGTCAAGCATAAACAAATCCTTCATATGATGTGGAAGATGTTAATTGTTCTCTGTCTCCTTGTTCATTTCATTTTACCAAGATACGTAGTCACAAACTCATACTAACCTCGGCTTGTGTGCACAAACCCAACGCCTTATCCGAATAAGAGTTTTCTAGTCCAAAATAATGGTCATTACTTTTTCACAACTAATGGCCATTAGTTGTAGGAGAGTTTAGTAATTGCACTAAAAATTGACTAACTTAATAATAATGATGGACTACATTTATTGTAAAATACTATATTAAATTCATATAAAAATTTACTAACTTATTAATAATGATGAATTTTATTTAGTATAAATATAGTATTTTGATAATATTAACCTTAGTAATTAAATCTATGCTGTTGGATTCAACTAATGACCATTAATTGAGAAAAAATAGATTTCGGAGCAAAAAAATTGACCATTTAAAATATTGCTCACTCTAGAAATGAATATCAGGAGGATGTGAAACTTTGTAGACAAGAGAAGGACACTGAGGACGTGATTGACAGTCCTAAGGTCAGAATCGAACTAAACTTCAGCATTCATCAAGTCTGAGAAAACTCAATGGTAGTTATCTACTTTTGACTCCAAACCAGATTCCTTGGAAATGCAGGCACACAGCTTGGAGTGTTTCTAAAAGTCATGCATACAAACTGAATGTTGTGGTCAAATTTTCTACAGTTTATGAAATAAAAATGATTAAATAGATGTTAAAACGTATCATAAGTACATTTATAGAAAATTCAAGAAAATAAGTTTGAGATTCTTACAAAACAAAGTGTATCATAAGTACATTTATAGAAAATTCAAGAAAATAGGTTTGAGATTCTTACAAAACAAAGTGCAAATGGATAGACTGGAATTTTACAAAAAATTAGAAACAAGAATCGAGGAATTTGGACAATATTTGAGTACTATGTACAAGTTTTAAATTTAAAAAGAAATCAAAAGGATAAAATACACAACCTTAATGAACTAATGGATGAACTAGTAATGAGTCTATAAGGTTATTTTAGATTAACGGGTCGCGTATTAAGAGTCCGACCCGAATCATTATTGTGATTTAAGTTGCTCGAAAATAATTTAAATATTTTAAGTTGCACGAACATAATTTCATAAATAATGGCCTCTGCTTTTTTAATTTTTAAAAATTTTAAAAAAGTGACTTAGTGAACCCAATCATTATTAATTAACTACTTTGGTCTATGCCTTCTTATTATTTTAAAATTCAAAAAAAAAGTGACCGAGTGGTTCCAACCATTTTTAATTTACTACTTTGGTCTCTGCCTCTGCCTTCTTATTTTTTAAAAAATACAAAAAAGTCATCAATGGGCCCAAGCATTATTAATTTACTATTTTAATAAAAACTGGACTTTGCCTTCTTATTTTTTGAAAATTTTAAAAAAGTGACCTAGTGAGCCAAGCATTATTAATTAACTACCTTAATAAAAAATGGCCTCTACCTTCTTATTGTTTAAATGTTTTCAAAAAGTGACCTAGTGGATCCAAGCATTATTCATTAACTACTTTAATAAAAAATGGCCTCTACCTTCTTATTTTTTAAAGATTAAAAAATGACCTAGTGGACCAAAGCATTATTAATTACTCCCACTGTCCCATTGATATTGTCGCTATGGTATCCCGAGCCAAACTTTTTAAACTTCGACTAGATTTGTAGAGAATATTAGTAATATTTGTATCTCTAAATAAGTTAATTATGAAAGTAGATTCAATTATCTATCTAATAATATTAATTATATTCAATAAATATTATATATATATTTTTTGCTCAAAGTTAAAAAGGTTTGACTTTTTAGGTAGCGAGAACGACGGTTTCAATGGAACAGAGGTAACAACTAGTGTAATAAAAAGATTGACTTTTTAAAAAAATTCAAAATAGTGACTCAGTGAATCCAACCATTATTCATTAACTACTTTAATTAAAAAAGGCACCTGCCTTCTTATTT
>JAUNZO010000041.1:0-204017 GCA_031894775.1 Chloris gayana
TAACAACCCTCACAAACAAAAGTGCATCTCATGTCATTCATGATCATGTCATCATGTTGCATTTTAAAGCTATTTCATTTGGTGTAAAAATGCACATAAAATAATGAATTTAACCTAAGTTAAAATCAAATTCTTAAAGGAGGAAATTAAACAAAAGAAATTTTGGAGTTTAACATTTTCTGTTGATTAAATATAACAATAAGAGATTTATGGAGTTGATACGAAATTATTTTATTTTGTAAAAATGTCCACAAGCAATAATGAAAGCGTCTCTTTTTAATTTCAACTTGAATTTTTAATTCGAAATTTATTTGGAATTTGAACTTCGTCCTAAAAGGAAAAAGATCCAGAATATTCTCAAATGTATCCCTGAATTTTCGCAAAATTTTTCGAGCCTTGGAAGTATGCTTTTCAATTAAGTAAAAACCGAAGGACGTTTTTGCAAAAATTCCAAAACAGAGCCAGTGGCCAAATCTCTTTCTTTTCTTCCCCTCCGAACCGCCTCACCCCGCACCGCCTTGCCGCCGGCGCCACGCAGCTCTTCTGGCCGCGCGCCTGGCCAGCTCGTGCCACGCAGCCCCGCTTGTCCACGCAGCAGCTTGCTCCTCTAGTCGTCCGCAATAAAGCCGCAAGTCGTGCGTCTGTCTCCCTCTCTCGTATTTTCGCACCGAGAGGACACCCACCATAGCTGCCACTCGTGAGCTCCATTGCGCCGCCGCTACACTCCATCCCAGCTCGGACCAAGGCTGCAGATCGATGCGCATCAACCCACCAAAGCTATGGGAAGAAACCTCGATCCATTGGGTTGAGTTTTCAGAGAGTATTTTGAAGATTCCGGGAGGACGTCACCGGCGACCACCATCCACGTTCCTGCAAAATACTCCACACACGGTGAGCCTCCTCGCTTCGTTCTTCCTCCAATTGGTGCGTGATCTCCATGAGCATCGACGATGTCAACACCGTGGCCTGCCTCAAGCCGTGGACGCCGACACCTCGCGGCCCGAGCATGGTCACGCCGCTGCCGCACATGTTCGTCGTCAAGGACCTGGTCGTAGACCTCACCGCCTTCTACCAGCAGTACAAGTCCATGGAGCACCGGCTCAAGACCAAGAAGCCGCCGCTCGTGCCCGGCGGGAGCACGCGCGATCGCCGGCGGAGAGGAAGAAGTTGGACGGGCTGTACGAGTGCATCCTGTGCGCGTGCTGCAGCACCGCATGCCCGTCCTGCTGGTGGAACTCCGAGGCGTTCCTGGGCCGTGCGCCCTAGTGGGCCGCCTTGCCCACTGGGCTGCAATCCTACCAGCCCAAAGGTCCTTTTATTATTCACGTTTTTCTTTATTTTCAGGATTTATCTAAACTTCAAAAATTCGTGGAAAATTCCACAAAAATCAGAAAAATGCCAAACAAAGTGCATTAGATTCATAAAATTACTCTCTATTTAGTTATGTATTCAAATGCATATTTTGAGAAATTATAATTTCATAGTTTAATTAATTACCTTCCTTTAATTAAGATAATCTATTATTTTATGCTAATTATTGTTTGATTTTGAAAAATAAATTTATTTAAAAATTAGAGATACTGCAGACGAAAGTTTTCGTTAAGTTTGTTTTCCAAAAAAATTAAACATAAACACCGTCATTTTATGTGATCCCACTTTAGTACTCTATGTATCATTGATTAATGATTAATCATGAATTGTTAATTAATGAACATGATTAATTGTTAATTAACATGAGTATTTGTTATTTAATAAACAAGATTAATTGTTAATTAATGACCAGGATTAAGTATTAGTTAACGAGCATGATTAATTGTTAATTGTTAGTTGTTAATTACTGAACATAATGAATCGAGTAATTGTTGGTTAATGAACGCATTTAAGGAAACCCTTGCATAATCATATCATGTACATTCATGCATGCATGATTGTGATTCGCGACGTATTGTATTGTTGGTCGACCTAGGTCCCGGCGTGATCGAGGTTCCGTCCGAGGTCGAGGCAGGAGACGGAAGCTTCGAAGTCGACCAACCCACGAGAAAGCCGACTCCGACTCGAATCCAGGCAAGCCCCGGTGCATCCCACCTATGATTTTAAAGTCTTTTCTTTTATCACAGTAATGAGTCGTGATTGTGCATTAGGTTATAGGAGTTGCTTGATACCCTAGATGCATGAGATAGGTTTCCATTTGTTTATGCTATACTCGATACGGGTAGCTCAATAGAGTTAACGATCGCTAAGCTTAAGTTATAGGGAATCGGTAGAAGACGAGTGGTGGCATACACTACTCACGAGAGATAGGGTAATGACTGGTTTATTATTGCTAAGTAGAATGATAAGAGAAAGATGAGAATGGAAGTGAAGATGTGAATACCCCGAGACCGGACGGGCCCCGTAGGAGAAAGGGCAAGACGGAGATGAGGTCTTGCAAGGTGGTAGCCCCGTACCGTTGTCGGCTTAGTTGAACAAGTTTGAACGTATCGTACTACATGCTGGTATCATGGGCCCAGACAAGCTGATGTACCCTATCGCCCCGGAGATGTAGCGTAGCCAACTCTCTTTTATCGGTTGTTAGTGAGAGGATAGTCTCACGGGAGGGAGATGGGTCGACCACGAGGGAAGTCGTGGCGTCGCCATACTCCCGGGGAGTTGGAAATGGCTAGTCTTCTCGTCGGTGCTAGCGGGAAAGGTTGTCGTATACGACCGGTGCGGTGCGTATACGTCGTGTAGTCGGGTTTTGCCAGCTGGTATAAATCGATTCGAATCGCTGTCCCTCGCAGTAATGAGTACCGCTTGTTTAGCTCGTCACATCGTAGTAATCAACTAGAAGATGAGGATGAGAGATGAAAGAATTGTGGGTCACAAATGATCTTTGGTTGCAAACTTGATTGCAGATAGTTGTAGACTGCAAAATCTTGTTCTCTATTGAACTTAACTCGAGCTAAAACTTGAAAGTAAGGATCAACCATTAGTGCCGTTTCGCAAGAGAGTCAACTCCACGACCGGAAAGCCTTTGCATACTAGGCGTCGGCCTTAGCGTGCTCGTTGACGGGTCGGTCTTGCTGAGTATTAGAATACTCAAGGTTTGTTCGTTATGTTTTTCAGGGCCGAGTCGTGCTTCCACGACGGTCACGGTAGTGGTCGGAAGAGGAGCCGTGTTCCGAGGGTGGTTCCCTCAAGTGGGAACAGATCCCGGCGTCCTGAGCGAGGAGTATCGTGATGTACGACGGGCTCGGTACATCACGCTAGTGGTCTTTGTTGTAAAGTTCAAGTTTCCGCTGCAAGACTTGTAGGTTGTTAAACTTCATTAATGTATTATGCTTCCGCTGTCGGATGTTTGTATTTCGAAAACCTGGTTGTATTATACCATGATGTATATATTGTGGCTTGTATGAGATGATGTTTCGTTGTAACTCGCTGCGTCGAGTGTCCCCCTGTACCGAGTCCTGGGTATCCCGGAGGGGATGTCACAGCTGGTATCGGAGCGGTTCGGAGGCAACAGTTCATCATTACAAGCTTGTTTTCAAATCTTAACACGTTTAGTGCATTTAGAACACGAGAGAGTACGGAGCCCTATAAGGATGTAGAATAGTTAGATTTTTACTAAGCTGTTCGATGTTCGGGTTTTGGGAAGTGCTAACTATTCGTTGTAGTCTTATATACTATAGTACGTATAGTAGACTGCACGAGCATGCATCATGTCATGTTGAGTGCTATATTAAAAAGATGGGGTTATACTTAGTTAGTATCGTAGTATAGAGTTAGTTTCCTACGGATGGCACCGAGAAGAGGTTTATGCTAGTGAAATAGAAGGCAAGAAGAATTCTCACACAGAGACAATAGAAAGGGGAAATTTAAGATCTTCATATACAGATGATCAAAGGCAATCAAATACAGGGACGATCATGTGTATTATCAAGGAGCCCCATATGAGAACTAGGGATTTAAAGAGGATAGATTAAAGATAAAATCTTAGGATGAACAACTTACAACTCGCCAAAGAAAGGGTTAAATACCTAGATGCAGATCCGACGGACACATGATGATATACTGGAGCTTGAACAAGTCCAATAACCTTCCAGGGAAGAGCAGAAGGACGAAATGAATGAGTAAAGAATCCAGAAACTAGTCACCGATGCCACTTCGATTGCTCTAGGCCTTATCCGACCGGATGACCGGTCAACTACCACTTGTAGCCATCAAAAGTTCTCTTTCTCCCTCCGAGTAATAGCCATTTTGATTTCTTTTCGGACTCTTCATCTAGATAGAACTTTCCGGATGATAAGATACCAGTATTATGAGATGACTATTCCTAGTCCGAAAGTCATTCTCCTTCTTTCACTCAATTACATCATGAACTTATCTTTCCTTGAAGATTCTTGAGTGACTTCCATTTGAGAAAGAATAATTCCCTTTTCGACTAGACTAAGTTGTACCAAGAGCTAGTTTGGAAATGGGTGTTTTGCACTTCTAAATTGCCATTTTGCCTTCGAATTGTGCCGGTTCGCCCGTGCGCTTCTCAAAGTCAAACATGAGCGATATGGAAATGCATACTCTATTTTGAAACTAGCGAGAGAATCCAAATATAATGTTCTTCCGAACGGATGGTGTATAACCTAGGGTACGCAACCGAAAAGAAGAATATTGTATTGGAAACTCATCGGTGCAATTATCCTTGTAAATGTCTTAAGCCTATATTTCCTTCAACACCAAAACAGACGAAAGCGCTGTCGCATCTTTTTGATAATCCATGTTGTTTCTAAATCTTAACCATTCCCGTTAAATGTTTTCCTTCATCATTGACTGTCACCAACCCCTTATAGATCTCGTGAACCCCGATCTTGGCATGAAAGTGATAGATATTGACAACAAGCACCCTGACAGTCTAAATTTGGATCAAGGAGTTAGTTTTATGGAGGATGCTCTCCGTGTTCATTAAGAAGAGAAGACTAAGAAGAGAGCAGCCGGTGAACAGGAAGTGAAGTACCTTCCACATATCGTCCAGTCTACATTTCTATAGCAGATCGGAGGTTCGAGCCTATGCTATAACGGTCACCTCGGTATCGGCAACGGATGTTCTCCTGTTCAACGGTTCAACAATCGGACTCATTGAGTATACGTCCTTATCCTCGACACCCTAACCCGCTGATCATCCATGCTACAACGGTGGTTGTCTTGAACACTTGGCTCAAGGAGGTGTCGCACCAACAAAGCAGAATCATGCAAGTAAAAATAAGATGAAGACTGGTCGTGTCAACGTCATCACATTTGAGGAGATTCCGAAAGGATCACAAGTCATGACTGGTTTGATCTCTATCAACCATCATGCTGCCGAGTATGTTATTTGACTCGGGAGCAAACCGCAACTTCATCGACAAGAGGATATGTCCAAGAATATAACCCTCCGTCACACAAGATGATATATCCACATCTCATATCATCACCTTAGGGTAATACACTTGCAGATCAAAGTACTACCGAGATACCCTCGAGGTTGATTCGTAAGGATTATCCCACCTCCTTTATAATCTTAAATGGACAAGGATTGGATGCGATTCTTGGCATGAGATGGATGAAGTATCGTAAGGCGATCTTGGATATAGATGATTTCGCGATCACATGAACTCTTCTTCTTCACGAGACGAGATTGTTTTCCGTTGACTTCTTCCCAAGCTACTTTTCCGGTGATTGGTAAGAGTACTGGTAAAAGTTTGGAAGACATTCTCGTACGTTACGGAAACCCCGATGTTCTCCAGGAGACTTACCGGGTTTACCACCTAATCGAGCGAGTAAGGTTCAAGAGAGAACTTCAACCGGAAACCGCACCCATATCGAAGACCAGTATCGGATGCCACCTAATGAGCTGGCGAAGTAAAGGTGCAACTAAAGGAGTTACTTGGATAAGAGGTATATCCGCCCAAGTTCATCAACTCGGGAATGTCTAGCATTGTTCGTCAAGAAGAAGGATCAAACTTTGAGGTTGTGTGTGGATTATCGAACCGTGAGTGCAGGTGACCATTAAGCACAAGTATTCCTTTCCTCGAATTGACATCTTGTGTGATCAGTAGATGAGAGCAAAAGTGTTTTCCCAGCACAAATCTTCACTCAAGCGGATCCGAACAAGTGCCAACGAAGATGGTTTGAATTAGGGATTATGAGAGCGAGATCCATCACCATTCCGGGAAAGCCAATGTCATAGCTGATGCCTTGAGTAGGAAAGCTCATTGCAACAATTTCACGACTCAGCTATTAACCGAAGCACTCGGAAGAGGAAACTAGCGAACCCGGTCTTCGAGTTCTTCCATATGGAATATTGAGTAGTTAGCTCTTATTCCTACCATTTGCGAAGAAGTGGTAGCAGCTCGAAGCAGGATGCTAGTATGGAACACATCAAAAGACGACTCAAGAAGGGTAAAGTCAAGTGTTTACGAAGAGAAGATAATAAATGTGTGATCCGGCTCAAGAATAGGCTAGTAGTACCTAAGAACTTGGAACTTCGCAAGGAGATACTTGGATGAAGTACATACATCTACTCACTATTCATCCTGGAACCAACAAGATGTATAAGACTTGAAGAAAAGATTCTAGTGGACAAGAAGGAAACGAGAATTAGCAAGGTATGTCCGTGAGTGAAACACCGGCCGATGAGTGAAAGCAGGTCATCGGAAGCAAGCGGGTCCACTTCCATCTTTGAGTATTTCCGAATAGAAATAGGAAGATATTAGTATGGATGTCATTATCGGCTTACCGTTAACTCCACGTAAGCACGACTCTATGTGGGTCATAGTGGACGAAGTTGACCAAGGTCAGCTCACTTCATACCGGTATCTACTCGGTACACCGCCGAGAAATATGCGGAACTATACATCACCGTATTTTCTGTCTACATGGAGTACCAAAGACCATCATCTCGGATCAAGGAGCTCGGTTTGTAACCAGATTACGGGAGCAGTACATGAGTCATTGCGAACGAGGTTAATTCGAAGTTTAGCTTATTCACCCTCAAACGAGATAGACAGACAGAGAGAATCAACCAATATTTAGTAGATATGCTTCGAGCTTGTGTCTTGCTATGTTTGGAAAGATGCCTACCATTAGAAGAATTTTCATACAATAACGGCTATCAAGAAAGTGTCTGGAATGTCACGGTTCCAAGCTCTATACGGTCGTGGTCGTCGTACACCGTTGAATTGGTCAAAACTTGGAGTGAGAATAATATTGGGATCGGATCTAGCAAACGATGCCACAGAGCAAGTAAGCCTCATTCAACGGAACCTAAAGAGAGCTAAATCTCGACAAACCAGATAAGGGACGTCGAGAATAGTGCTCAAGGCTGGAGACTAAGTTATCTCTAGGTATCTCCTACCAAAGCTATCCGAGCAATTTGGAATTAAGGAAAGTTAGCTCCACGAGTATATCGAACCTTTTCCAATTCAAGAAAGATGTGGAGCCGGGGCATATCGTTGGAATTACCAGCACACTTATCGGAATTCGCAAGGTGTTCCACATATCTCAAAGAAAGACGTGTTTGAAACCACAAGTACACATTCGACAAGCAAATGTGGAACGAGTTACGATCAGATTGACGTCCGACGAATATCCGAGCAGAGTGCTCGACACCAAGGATCGAGTGACTCGACATCGAATCCTCCGGTTATACAAGATTCGGTGGAGCAATCCCTCGGAAGCTGGAAGCTACATGGGAACCCGAAAAGTTTCTCCGATCCAACTACCCCAACTGCTTTAGTACCATCGTCTAGGCGTTTCGAATCGTGAATCTCGGGACGAGATTCCTATAAGGGGGAGGGCTGTAACAACCCTCACAAACAAAAGTGCATCTCATGTCATTCATGATCATGTCATCATGTTGCATTTTTAAAGCTATTTCATTTGGTGTAAAAATGCACATAAAATAATGAATTTAACCTAAGTTAAAATCAAATTCTTAAAGGAGGAAATTAAACAAAAGAAATTTTGGAGTTTAACATTTTCTGTTGATTAAATATAACAATAAGAGATTTATGGAGTTGATACGAAATTATTTTATTTTGTAAAAATGTCCACAAGCAATAATGAAAGCGTCTCTTTTTAATTTCAACTTGAATTTTTAATTCGAAATTTATTTGGAATTTGAACTTCGTCCTAAAAGGAAAAAGATCCAGAATATTCTCAAATGTATCCCTGAATTTTCGCAAAATTTTTCGAGCCTTGGAAGTATGCTTTTCAATTAAGTAAAAACCGAAGGACGTTTTTGCAAAAATTCCAAAACAGGCCGATGGCCAAATCTCTTTCTTTTCTTCCCCTCCGAACCGCCTCACCCCGCACCGCCTTGCCGCCGGCGCCACGCAGCTCTTCCGGCCGCGCGCCTCGGCCAGCTCGTGCCACGCAGCCCCGCCTGTCCACGCAGCAGCTTGCTCCTCTAGTCGTCCGCAATAAAGCCGCAAGTCGTGCGTCTGTCTCCCTCTCTGTATTTTCGCACCGGAGGACACCCACCATAGCTGCCACTCGTGAGCTCCATTGCGCCGCCGCTACACTCCATCCCAGCTCGGACCAAGGCTGCAGATCGATGCGCATCAACCCACCAAAGCTATGGGAAGAAACCTCGATCCATTTGGTTGAGTTTTCGGAGAGTATTTTGAAGATTCCCGGAGGACGTCACCGGCGACCACCATCCACGTTCCTGCAAAATACTCCACACACGGTGAGCCTCCTCGCTTCGTTCTTCCTCCAATTGGTGCGTGATCTCCATGAGCATCGACGACGTCAACACCGTGGCCTCGCCTCAAGCCGTGGACGCCGACACCTCGCGGCCCGAAGCATGGTCACGCCGCTGCCGCACATGTTCGTCGTCAAGGACCCGGTCGTAGACCTCACCGCCTTCTACCAGCAGTACAAGTCCATGGAGCACCGGCTCAAGACCAAGAAGCCGCCGCTCGTGCCCGGCGGGAGCACGCGCAGTCGCCGGCGGAGAGGAAGAAGTTGGACGGGCCGTACGAGTGCATCCCGTGCGCGTGCTGCAGCACCGCATGCCCGTCCTGCTGGTGGAACTCCGAGGCGTTCCTGGGCCGTGCGCCCTAGTGGGCCGCCTTGCCCACCGGGCTGCAATCCTACCAGCCCAAAGGTCCTTTTATTATTCACGTTTTTCTTTATTTTCAGGATTTATCTAAACTTCAAAAATTCGTGGAAAATTCCACAAAAATCAGAAAAATGCCAAACAAAGTGCATTAGATTCATAAAATTACTCTCTATTTAGTTATGTATTCAAATGCATATTTTGAGAAATTATAATTTCATAGTTTAATTAATTACCTTCCTTTAATTAAGATAATCTATTATTTTATGCTAATTATTGTTTGATTTTGAAAAATAAATTTATTTAAAAATTAGAGATACTGCAGACGAAAGTTTTCGTTAAGTTTGTTTTCCAAAAAAATTAAACATAAACACCGTCATTTTATGTGATCCCACTTTAGTACTCTATGTATCATTGATTAATGATTAATCATGAATTGTTAATTAATGAACATGATTAATTGTTAATTAACATGAGTATTTGTTATTTAATAAACAAGATTAATTGTTAATTAATGACCAGGATTAAGTATTAGTTAACGAGCATGATTAATTGTTAATTGTTAGTTGTTAATTACTGAACATAATGAATCGAGTAATTGTTGGTTAATGAACGCATTTAAGGAAACCCTTGCATAATCATATCATGTACATTCATGCATGCATGATTGTGATTCGCGACGTATTGTATTGTTGGTCGACCTAGGTCCCGGCGTGATCGAGGTTCCGTCCGAGGTCGAGGCAGGAGACGGAAGCTTCGAAGTCGACCAACCCACGAGAAAGCCGACTCCGACTCGAATCCGGGCAAGCCCGGTGCATCCCACCTATGATTTTAAAGTCTTTTCTTTTATCACGATAATGAGTCGTGATTGTGCATTAGGTTATAGGAGTTGCTTGATACCCTAGATGCATGAGATAGGTTTCCATTTGTTTATGCTATACTCGATACGGGTAGCTCAATAGAGTTAACGATCGCTAAGCTTAAGTTATAGGGAATCGGTAGAAGACGAGTGGTGGCATACACTACTCGCGAGAGATAGGGTAATGACTGGTTTATTATTGCTAAGTAGAATGATAAGAGAAAGATGAGAATGGAAGTGAAGATGTGAATACCCCGAGACCGGACGGGCCCCGTAGGAGAAAGGGCAAGACGGAGATGAGGTCTTGCAAGGTGGTAGCCCCGTACCGTTGTCGGCTTAGTTGAACAAGTTTGAACGTATCGTACTACATGCTGGTATCATGGGCCCAGCAAGCTGATGTACCCTATCGCCCCGGAGATGTAGCGTAGCCAACTCTCTTTTACTCGGTCGTTAGTGAGAGGATAGTCTCACGGGAGGGAGATGGGTCGACCACGAGGGAAGTCGTGGCGTCGCCATACTCCCGGGGAGTTGGAAATGGCTAGTCTTCCGTCGAGTGCTAGCGGGAAAGGTTGTCGTATACGACCGGTGCGGTGCGTATACGTCGTGTAGTCGGGTTTTGCCAGCTGGTATAAATCGATTCGAATCGCTGTCCCTCGCAGTAATGAGTACCGCTTGTTTAGCTCGTCACATCGTAGTAATCAACTAGAAGATGAGGATGAGAGATGAAAGAATTGTGGGTCACAAATGATCTTTGGTTGCAAACTTGATTGCAGTAGTTGTAGACTGCAAAACCTTGTTCTCTATTGAACTTAACTCGAGCTAAAACTTGAAAGTAAGGATCAACTATTAGTGCCGTTTCGCAAGAGAGTCAACTCCACGACCGTAAAGCCTTTGCATACTAGGCGTCGGCCTTAGTGTGCCTCGTTGACGGGTCGATCTTGCCGAGTATTAGAATACTCAAGGTTTGTTCGTTATGTTTTTCAGGGCCGAGTCGTGCTTCCACGACGGTCACGGTAGTGGTCCGGAAGAGGAGCCGTGTTCCGAGGGTGGTTCCCTCAAGTGGGAACAGATCCCGGCGTCCTGAGCGAGGAGTATCGTGATGTACGACGGGCTCGGTACATCACGCTAGTGGTCTTTGTTGTAAAGTTCAAGTTTCCGCTGCAAGACTTGTAGGTTGTTAAACTTCATTAATGTATTATGCTTCCGCTGTCGGATGTTTGTATTTCGAAAACCTGGTTGTATTATACCATGATGTATATATTGTGGCTTGTATGAGATGATGTTTCGTTGTAACTCGCTGCGTCGAGTGTCCCCCTGTACCGAGTCCTGGGTATCCCGGAGGGGATGTCACAAACGTCTTGCCATACCGAAGGTTGATGGCAAAAGGTTTAGCAACGAAGGTCGAGTCTTTGAAGGCCAAGGCTTCGAAACGAAAGCTAATGCTTGAAATCGAAGGCTATGGCTTGGAAGCGAAAGCGAGGATATGAAACAAGGGCACGAGCTTGGCGAGATGAAAAAGCAAGTGAGTCGACGGGCGCGGTTAAAGTGAGTAGGAGGTCTGGTTTACCGCGGCACCTCTCCTTATATAAGCGGTAAAATTAGGGTAGCATTCAACACGCGACGCCTCGAAAGCGGTGCATCCCGTGCGAGCGGGCGCGTTATACGAGCGATCGCGCCTCTTCAAGAGTGGACGCGCATCCCGAGGAAGCATAACCGTGTGGATACCTACGTGTTAATGCGGTTGTTCTTTTAGAGCGTGCTGCTCGGGATTGTGCGTAACGGCTAGTGCACTAGCCGAGGCATTTAATGACACAATAAACATGATCAATTATTCTTGGGAAACGTTACGAGTAAGTGCGTTATGATAAGCCCGCGACCAAAACAAGTTCTACGAAGATCCTTCGATTGAGCGATAATATGGTTTTGATTCGCGGTATACATATCCCCTTGATCTAGCAATTGCCATCGGACATAATAATCGTAGTTCAAATAACAAAGTGTGAATGGCGGTATGGCATAACGACAAGCAAAGCTACCGTAGCTAAGGAAAAAGCTACCGTAGCGAAGGACAAAGTAACGAGCAGTGAAGGCCCAAGTAACGGTGTATGGATAACATCGAGGCCATGGAAGGATAAGCACGGTGACGTGGCACACCGTCCTCTAATAAATCCGACACGTAACCTTATCCGTACTAGATTCCCCCTGCCACATAAGCATGGACATAGCCTATAAAAGGGGAGCAATGCCTATCGCCTTCAAACCTCACAACATCACTCTCCAGCTTTCTAAACACTAGCAAGATGCAAAGTTGGGCCTTTCGGTTTGCGGTAAGAGGAAGCCCGAAGGACAGAGTTCCATAGCCTTCACGCTTCACCAATCGACTTCAAAGGGTGCGCAACACGCTTTACCAAGCAACTTCACCGAGGTCACATGTCCGCTGCGCTTACTAAGGCGGTGGTACGCGGAGGCTGTATTCAGCGAAGCTCGATGGTAAAGCGCCGGCGTAGCCTCAATTCGTCCTCGAAGGCTATACCTTAGTATAGTCACGCCGAGAAGGAACCGCTCGGCTCGTGATCGATAGGGTACGTCTCCTAACAGGTCTTGAGGGTTTATTGTCACACCTTGAAGATCTTAGGACCAGAATCGGAGGCTCCGATGGCTGAAGCCGTCAAGGTCGTCACGGTAGTTGGACAAAGCCAAGGCCGGCCTCCGCCTAAGCAAGACCATTTGGCCTCCGCCTAAGTCCCCGCGAACCGTGACCCGGGAGGGTCACCGGCATCCTTCGAAGGCGAACAGGTAGTCACATTCCTTCCGGTCAAGGGAACCCTTTTGGTTGGTCTAGCTCGTGGCTTTCGAGGCTGGTCTCCGAACCAATGTGCGTCACCCCTTACTCTTTCTTTTTCTCTTTCGGTAGCGTCCTTCGGTCCAAGTGTAATCAGCTTCGCTACTAATAATAAAGAAGTGCCTTCGTTTTTGTATGTGCATGAATGTTATGTGTCTCCCTCGTTGTTTCTCTTCGGTATTTCAAGCAATGCGGGTCGAAGAACTTGTGAAGAGGAGGCACCTTCGAGCGATCCCGAGAATGGGAGGGGGGGGTAAGGTGGAGATCCTTCGGGATCACGGTTTCGATCCTACCGAAGGCGGAGCTCACCCGTGAGGGGCTACTGTTGGGGGAAGATCGCCACCTTACCCCAATGGGCCGGCCCGGAAGGAAATAGGACCAACAAGGCCATGGAATAAACGCCTCACATGCCCGGCGGCCAAAAGGAGAAGCACTTGGAGGGGAGGACTTGGCCCAACCAAGGCCCAACAAGGCCATGAAGAGGGAATTCAGCCCAAGAGTAGATAGAATAGAGAGGGGGCATAAGTGTAATTTGTGGGGGCTGATAGTGACTATTAGGGTTAAGAGAGTATGAGGCTATAAATACTCTCTCAGCCCATCACATCAGCCGATTTGGACTCTCCCTGTAATATCACCGTAATAGAAATGAGAGCCTTCGTATGGGGTCCTGCGTGACTCCCCCAACGACTTAGTCCCTTCATAGTCCCTTCGTAGTTTTCCTGTACCTCCGCAATAGGCCTAGCCCGAGGACCTTCGTAGTCCCGCAGCCCATCCACATCTCCGGAACACCTTGGGCTGGCCCATTCCTTGTTGATTGTGGCCTTCGTAACCACAACGAGTTCGGATTGGGGATAGGATTCTAGTTTGAGTTTGCTTAGGAGTCAAGAAAAGTGCCTCATATAATGAGGGCAATTGTAATCGATCTCTCCAAGGAAAATAGTAGGGATTATTCCCATCTACTTTTAGCTCTCCTGCTTTCTCTCTCTCACCTTTTGCCACCACCTCCTGCCCTAGCCGTACACCACCTCCACCTGGACCGTCGGCCACCATTGAGGCCTAAAACCTAGCCCCCAACTATTGCTCATTACACGTGGTATCGGAGGCCTTGTTCCGATCATCCCACCACCACCACCATGTCTTCCGGTCGGTTCAAGAAGTATTTCACAAGCCTCGAGATGGTGATCCCGTGTATCCACGGCCAATCCACCACCGACATCACTAGCAACACCAAGGAGGCCCTTCTGCACCACCCGATGCTAATTTGGCATCGTCTTCTGCTAAGATCATCGACAAATCGTCATCCACCATCGGTCCTTGCGCTCTTATTGCTGCAACAGATTCGGTTGCGGACATCACCGCCGAGATCTCTACCACGCCAAAGGACGTTGTTGTGACAACAACGGATGTGCCAATGGAGATCTGCATTATCAATGGCACAATTCCACCGGATCCGAGTGCAACGATTGAGGTAAATACCATTCGGAGCCCGACTTCTACAATTCATTTGCCTTTGGTTGTCCATCCGGTGTTTTCCCCGCCCTGGCTTCGCCAACAAATCTCCTGGTAGCGGATCCGATCATCTCAACGATCAACAACACCGTTGAGGATCAAACAATTGCTGGTTTGGCACGGGGAGATCCAACCGCACCACCAACATTGGATTTGGTGGTCCTTTCCGCTTTCATGAATGACCGGTCGCGAGTCAATGTGACAACCGACCCTCCGATGGCGCTCCCCGGCTTTGGGGGCGCACCTTGCACTTTTCTCGGAGTCATTCTCGGCACCGAGCTTGACTTCTTCGTCGACACCGGTGCGACGCACCGCTTCATCGACCTCTCCATCGCCAATGAGCTGCAGCTTCCTCTTCATCGCACCTTGCTGCCGTCACCCTCGCTTCAGGAGAAGGGGTGATGAGCCGCGGTATGTGCCACCGGCTACGGGTCGTCATCGGTAACAACACCTTCGTCATCGACGTCCGCACGACCGACCTGCCGGATGGTGTTGACTTCGTCCTTAGGATGCCATGGCTGGCCTCTCTAGGACCGGTCATGATGGATTTCGCCTCCTTGAGCAAGTCCTTCATTGACGGCCGCCACCTGCTCTTGGTAGGCGACGGTTCGATGCTTCATCAACAACCCGCGCCGGCTCCTTCTCCACCAAGGGTGCCTCTTGCGCTCCCTCCTCCTCAAGCGACTCGCTGCTATCATGGGAGGTCCCCACCGCGTCACCGACATCATCTCTTTGCTTCACGGCGATGAGGGCCTCTACAACATCTTGTGCAACGACATCCTCACTAATCCGGAGCTGTCCTTCCTCGCGGGACCCATCTCCCGCAATGATTTCGCACCCGCTTGGAGCTTTTGTGACGACATCATCTTCTTCAACGAGCTTCTCTACATCGCGGCTTCATCGGCTCGACTCCACCGTGTCCTCGGCTGCTCTCCTTCGAGCATGGCGAGGAGGCCTTGCTTCGTTCGATTGCGGTGGGCTTCCGCGGTCCTCCTCAACGTGTGCCATGTCTCCCTCATGGCGTGCTACTTCTTCAGGAGCTACCGGCGTCCGAGCATACCAACCGTGGATGTTCGCTTTGTGAACTTGGCCGGCCATGAGCTTCTTCAAGTTCGGTGCATGGCATTTGGAGTTCCTACAGGAGCCATTGCACCTACCTCGGCTATCAACATCGACATCCTCTTCGGCCACTACATCGACTTGATGGCTGCACGTCCATGACCCCGCGACACGTTACTAGTGACTCTTGATAGCTTCCTGCTACCATCCGAACAAGGTGCCCCACCGTTCTTCGCCGAGCCTCCACGAGATGAGTGTCTTCTCCACTTCGACTTTGGAATTCCACGCATGTTCATTGCTGCTCCTAACACTCCTGTTGTGATTGGCTCCTCTATCGCACCGACGGCCTATGACTTCGCTACATCGAGGCGATATTGGGAGCTTGATCTACGTTGTGTTCTTCAATGTCGATCGCACAAAGGAGAACAACCTCACCGACTTCATCCTTGGCAACTTCACGGTCTTCATCAAGCATCGGCGAACTCTTCACCCTGCAGTTTCGGTGATTGCAGCTCATGGAAGGATGGCTACCCGAGCATGAGGGCGTGCTGGTTCTCAACGGGGCGGTTGTGTCATGGGCCGGACTGGGTCGGATGCGGCAGACACGCCGAGTCTAAGCCGCCGTCGGCTTGGGGCGCCGGCCGGGGGAGGCGGTCCAGCCTTTGCTGCAAAAAGTGGCTAAAAGTCCTTATTTATCTATTAGGGAGATCGGTTCGAGTTTAGGGAAGTTTGGAGATTAATTAGAAAAGTTTAGATTGTGTTGGGATAGGATTCTAGTTTGAGTTTGCTTAGGAGTCAAGAAAAGTCCCTCATATACCGAGGGCAATTGTAATCGATCTCTCCAACAAAAACAATAGGGATTATTCGCATCTACTTTCAGCTCTCCTGCGCTCTCTCTCTCTCTCTCACCTTGCGCCACCCCCTCCCGCCCTAGCCGCACACCACCTCCACCCACGCTCGTCGGCCACCATTGTGGCCTAAACCCTAGCCCCCAACTATTGCTCATAACAATTTCATAGTAGGCTTGCCCCGTACATCAAAAGGAAATGATTCAATATGGGCCATAGTGGATAGACTAACCAAGGTCGCCCACTTCATTGCGAGTAAAGAAGACCCACGGAGGAGACAAGCCGGCACGGTTATACATAGATAACATATTAAAGCTCCCTGGAGTCCCCTCCAGAATAGTGTCGGATCGAGGTACCCAATTTACCTCTCACTTACGGGAAAGCTTGCATGATAAGCTACAAACCAAACTTGACTACAGCTCAGCCTACCACCCTCGGATCGATGGACAAACCGAGCGAGTCAACCGGATTCTCGAGGACATGCAACGAGCCTGCGTACTCACTTATGGCAACGATTGGGAAGCAAGCCTATCCATCGCAAAATTTTCTTACAACAAGCTGCTACCGAGGCCAGCATCAAGATGGCACCATTCGAGATGTTGTATGGCAGGAAATGTAAGACCCCTCTTATGTGGTCCGAAGTTGGAGAGAGATCTTTCTTCGGACTTGCCATCATAACCGAGGCAAAAGAGAAAGTGTGGCTGCTGTCGGAGAGACCCTCAAAGCCGCCCGAGTAGGCGGAAGAGCTATGCCGACAAACATCGCAGAGAGCTACAATTCAGCCCGGATGACTATGTCTACCTAAAAGTGTCACCCATGAGAGGAACATGGAGATTCCAAGTCGGAGGCAAGCTAGCCCCTCGCTACGTAGGACCATTCAAGGTGCTCGGACAACTTGGAGAAGTGGCCCACGAGTTTGAACTGCCGTAAAGCCTCGTCGGATGTACATCCGAGTGTTCCATGTATCTCAGCTAAAGCAATTCTTAGAAGTATCCGAGCAACAGACTACATTGGATCCAGTGGACCTCCAGCCGGACTTGCGTAACAAGGAATACCCGATTAAGATTTTGGACACGAGTCGTCCGACGGGCAAGGATAAAAGCTATCAATGTCCGTCGAGTGCAATAGAATAACCATACCGTGAATGAGGCAATGTGACGTCCCCTCCGGGACACCCGGGAATCGGTACAGGGGAACACTCGACGAAGCGAGTTACAACGAGTTCATCATCTCATACAAGCCGGAATATATACATCATGGTATAATACAACCAGGTTTTCGAAATACAAACATTGTACAGCGGAAGCATAAAACGTTACGAGCGGAACTTATGCTCTTTACAACGAAAGGCCACTAGCGTGATGTACTGAGCCCGTCGTACATCACGATCCTCCTCGCTCGGGCGTCGGGATCTGTTCCCATTGGAGGGAACCTCCCTCGGGGCATTGCTCCTCTTCCGGGAAGCTACCGTACGAGTCGTGGAAGTACGACTCGGGTCCCGAAAACATAACGAACAAACCCCGAGTATTCTAATACTTAGCAAGACCGACCCGTCAACGAGCACGCTAAGGCCGACGCCTAGTATGCAAAGGCTTTCCGGTCTGTGGAGTTGACTCTCTTGCGAAAACAACACTAATAATAGATCCTTACTTTCAAGTTTTAGCTCACAATTAAGTTCATTAGGAACCAAAGTTTGCGAGTCTACAACTACTGCAATCAAGTTTGCAACAAAAGATCATTTCCGATTAACGAGTCCTTTCGTCTCTCATCTTCATCTTTCGGTTGATTACTACGATGCGACGAGCTAAACAAGCTGTACTCATTACTGCGAGGGACAACGATTCGAATCGATTTTATACCAGTCGGCAAAACCCGACTACACGACGTATACGCACCACACTCGGTCGTATACGACAACTTTTCCCGCTAGCACTCGACGGAAGACTAGCAATTTCCAACTCCCCGGGAGTATGGCGACTCCACGACTTCCCTCGTGGCCGATCCATCTCCCTCCGGTGAGACTATCCTCTCACTAACAACCGATAAAAGAGAGTTGGCTACGCTACATCTCTCGGGGTGGTAGGGTACATCGGCTTGCTGGGCCCATGATACCGAGCATGTAGTACGGTACGTTCAAACTTGTTCAACTAAGCCGACAACGGTACGGTCCTTGACCGACTCGGACGGGGCGACCACCTTGCAAGACCTCATCTCCGTCTTGCCCTTTCTCCTACGTGGCCCGTCCGGTCTCGGCTTTATTAACATCCTCACTTGCACTCTCATCTTTCTCTTATCATTCTTCTTAGCACAAAATTGAACCAGTCATTATCCTATATCTCGCGAGTAGTGTAGGACACCACCCGACTTCTACCGATTCCCTATGACTTAAGCTTAGCGGTTATCGAACTCTTCATACCGAGCATAAGGTAATAACTCATAGGAGTCCTACTCATGCATCTAGGGTATCAACCAACTCCTATAACCTAATGCACAATCACGACTCATTACTCGTGATAAAATAAAAGACTTTAAAATCATAGGTGGGATGCACCGGGCTTGCCTTGATTCGAGTCGGAGTCGGCTCTCTCGTGTGTTGGTTGACTTCGAAGTTTCCGCCTCTGCCTCGACCTCGGACGGGACTTCGATCACGCCATGACCTAGGTCGACCAACAATGCGTCGCGAATTACAACTATGCATGCATGAATGTACATGATATGATTATGAAGGGTTTCCTTAAATACATTCATCAACTAACAATTACTCGATTAATTATGTTCGGTAATTAACAACTAACATATACAAGTAATAATTCATCCTGTTTACTAATTAACAATTTATTTTTAATCGGTTTCCTTAATAAATAATTAACAATTAATCACGCTCGTTAATTAATACTTAATCATGGTCATTAATTAATAATTAATCATGCTTATTAATCAACAATGAATAATTACCTACTGACATGTGATAATACATAAAGTACTAAATTGGGATCACATGAAATGACGGTGTTTATGTTGAATTTTGGAAAACAGTTTTCATCACATGAAATGACGGTGTTTATGTTGAATTTTGGAAAACAGTTTTCACAAACACTTTCGTCTTCGAGTATCTCTAATATTTAAAGAAATTTATTTCTCAAAATCAAATAATAATTAGCATAAAATAATAGATTATCTTAATCAAAGAAAGGTAATTAATTAAACTATGAAATTATAATTTCTCAAAATAGGTATTTGAATACATAATCAAATAGGAAATAATTTTATGAATCTAATGAACTTTGTTTGGTATTTTTCCGATTTTTGTGGAATTTTCTATGAATATTTGAAGTTTGAATAAAATCGAAATCAAATAAATTCGAAAAAAACAGTGGAACTCACTTGGGCCAAATCTGATCGGGCCCATGGGCGGGAAGCCCATGACTCGCGCGCGGCCCACTCGAGCTCGAACTAGCCAGCCATGGTGACGAGCGGCCGGAGGACCGTGGCGGGTCGCCGGAGAAGCGCGGGAGAGGAGGGGAAACAACGAGGGAAGTGGCTCTCGAAACTCCACGCGACACGGGGAAGTAGAGGGTCGGGTTGCCGGCACCGGAGGGTGGCCGGAGAGGCACCTACGACGAGGGGCGGAAGACGCGCAACTCCGGCGAGGCGTAGAGCTCTCCTCGCTTGACGAAATTGCGGCCGGTTTGCTGCGAAGCTTCACGGGGCCATGATGAAGACCGCCGTAGGGGTTATGGAGGCCCTGGGTGGCCGGAGGTTGGTCCGCACCTCGGAGGTAAAGGCGGCGGCACCTCGAGCTCACGAAAATGGGAAAATTCCGACGGTCCTGTGGAGGAAGCTGGATGATAAGCGTTCGGGGATGAAGGGGAGAGCTTTGCGCACCCGAGGAGTCAAGAATTAGGAAAGGGAACACACCGGAGAGAGGGAATTTGACGACGCGGGGTGGATGACGGGGTTGAACTCCCGATTGAAAATGACTTCGATCTCACGGCTTAGGGCGCCTAGACGGAAATTGAGGCCATGTAAGGCTCCAGCACGTCCTTGCGGAGCTTTTTGCTGAAGCGGCTCGAGCGGGGATGGCTAGAGGCGGCCGGACGGCGAAGAACCGGGAGGGTGGACGGGGCGGCGGTGTTACGGGTGTGTGCTTATAGAAGGAGAGAAGAACACGGCCCGGGTTTTTATCTCCAACGGGGTAGAGGGGTGATGTGGCGTGGGATCAGCTGCGTGGCGCGGAAACAGCTGGGCGCGCGGCGAGGAGGAGGTGCGGTGGCTCGGCAAAGCGGCAGTGGTGAGGCGGTGCGAGAGAGAAAGAAGAAAGAAGAGGCTGGTCGGTGGGGCTACGGCCATTTTGCAAAAAGGCCCACGACAAAAGATCTAATCAGAAAACCTCTTTCCGGACCTCTAAAAATTCCGCAAAAAATCAGGGACGGAAATGAAAATATTTTAAATCTTTTTCCTTATTGGCCGAAGTTTAAATTCTAAATAAATTTCAGATTAAAAATTCAAGTTTAATTAAAAAGAAAAGCTTTCATTATTTCTTGTAGTGATTTTTACAAAATAAAATAATTTCCTCTCAATTCCATAAATCTTTTATTATTATGTTTTACCAACAGAAAAATGTTGAACTCCGAATTGCTTTTATTTCATTTCTTCTTTTAAGAACTTAATTTTAACTTAGGTTAACTTTATTATTTTATGTGCACTTCTTAACAAAATTAAATACTTTCCCAAATGCACAAGATGACATGCTTGATGAATGACATGAAATGCACTTTGATTTGTTAGGGTTGTTACAGCCCTCCCCCTTATAGGAATCTCGTCCCGAGATTCACGATTCGAAGCGGCTAGACGGTGGTACTAAAGAATTTGGGGTAATTGGGTCGTAGAAACTCTTCTTGTTTCCACGTAGCTTCGGCTTCGAGTGATTGCTCCGCTGAAGCTTGTAGGACTTGACGGTTCGATGTCGAGTCACTCGATCCCCGGTGTCGAGCACTGCGATCGGATGTTCATCACACGTCAAATCTGGCTGTAATTGCTCCACATCGGTTGTCGGTCTTGTCAACCGGTGGGTTCGGATACTTCTTCGGTTGAGACACGTGAAACACATTGTGGATTCCCGATAAATACACTAGCAACTCCAAACGATATGCCACGGCTTCACATCCTTCTTGTATTGGAATATGTTCGATATATCGGAGAGCTAACTTGCCTTTGATTCCGGATCGTTGGACACCTCTCGTTTCCCGCTTTGAGCACTACTCTCGACGTCTCTTATCCGTAGAACCGATTTGTCGAGATTTGGCTCTCTTTAGGTTCTGTTGAATGAGGCTACTCGCTCTTCGGCATCCTTTACTAGATCTGGTCCTAATATTATTCTCTTTTTCCACTTTCGGACCATTTTAATGATGTGCAACAGCTACGACGATATAGAGCTTGGAACGGCGACATTCGACACTCTCTTGGTAGTCTGTTGTTATATGATAATGCTGCTAACGGTAGGCATTTTCCAAATTTTTTCTCGTCTGTCCATCTGTTTGAGGGTGATACGCTGAGCTCCAAATCAACCTTGCTCCCAACGACTCATGCAATTGTTCCAAAAAATCTGAATACAAACCGAGCTCTTGATCCGAGATGATAGTCCGGGGTACTCCATACAAACATAGGATGCTTGTGGAGAACTTCGTCATCACATTGAGAGGCCCTTCGCACCACCTGATGCTAATTTGGCACCATCTTCTGCTGTGATCATCGACAAATCGTCATCCACCATCGGTCCTTGCGCTCTTATTGCTGCAACAGATTCGGTTGCGAGACATCACCGGCCGAGATCTCTACCACGCCAAAGGACGTTGTTGTGACAACAACGGATGTGCCAATGGAGATCTGCATTATCAATGGCACAATTCCACCGGATCCGAGTGCAACGATTGAGGTAAATACTATTCGAGCCCGACTTCTACAATTCATTTGCCTTTGGTTGTCCATCCGGCATTTTCCCCGCCCTGGCTTTGCCAACAAATCTCCCGGTAGCGGATCCGATCATCTCAACGATCAACAACACTCTTGAGGATCAAACAATTGCTGGTTTGGCACGGGGAGATCCAACCGCACCACCAACATGGGATTTGGTGGTCCTTTCCGCTTTTATGAATGACCGGTCGCGAGTCAATGTGACAACCGACCCTCCGATGGCGCTCCCCGGCTTTGGGGGCGCACTTGCACTTTTCTGGAGTCATTTTCGGCACCGAGCTTGACTTCTTCGTCGACACCGGTGCGACGCACCGCTTCATCGACCTCTCCATCGCCAACGAGCTGCAGCTTCCTCTTCGTCGCACCTTGCTGCCGTTACCCTCGCTTCGGGAGAAGGGGTGATGAGCCGCGATATGTGCCACCGGCTACGGGTCGTCTTCGGTAACAACACCTTCGTCATCGACGTCCGCACGACCGACCCGCCGGATGGTGTTGACTTCGTCCTTGGGATGCCATGGCTGGCCTCTCTAGGACCGGTCATGATGGATTTCGCCTCCTTGAGCAAGTCCTTCTTTATTGACGGCCGCCACCTGCTCTTGGTAGGCGACGGTTCGATGCTTCATCAACAACCCACGCGAGCTCCTTCTCCACCAAGGGTGCCTCTTGCGCTCCCTCCTCCTCAAGTGATTGCTGCTATCATGGGAGGTCCCCACCGCGTCACCGACATCATCTCTTTGCTTCACGGCGATGAGGGCCTCTACAACATCTTGTGCAACGACATCCTCACTAATCCGTAGCTGTCCTTCCTCGCGGGACGCATCTACCGCAATGATTTCGCACCCGCTTGGAGCTTTTGTGACGACCTCGTCTTCTTCAACGAGCTTCTCTACATCGCGGCTTCATCGGCTCGACTCCACCGTGTCCTGGCTGCTCTCCTTCGAGCATGGCGAGGAGGCCTTGCTTCGTTCGATTACGGTGGGCTTCCGCGGTCCTCCTCAACGTGTGCCATGTCTCCCTCATGGCGTGCTACTTCTTCGGGAGCTACCGGCGTCCGAAGCATACCAACGAGTGGATGTTCGCTTTGTGAACTTGGCCGTCCATGAGCTTCTTCAAGTTCGGTGCGTGGCATTTGGAGTTCCTACAGGAGCCATTGCACCTACCTCGGCTATCAACATCGACATCCTCTTCGGCCACTACATCGACTTGATGGCTGCACGTCCATGACCCCGCGACACGTTACTAGTGACTCTTGATAGCTTCCTACTACCATCCGAACAAGGTGCCCACCGTTCTTCACCGAGCCTCCACGAGATGAGTGTCTTCTCCACTTCGACTTTGGAGTTCCACGCATGTTCATTGCTGCTCCTAACACTCCTGCTGTGATTGGCTCCTCTATCGCACCGACGGCCTACCACTTCGCTACATCGAGGCGATATTGGGAGCTTGACCTACGCTGTGTTCTTCAACGTCGACCGCACAAAGGAGAACAACCTCACCGACTTCATCCTCGGCAACTTCACGGTCTTCATCAAGCATCGGCGAACTCTTCACCCTGCAGTTTCGGCGATTGCAGCTCATGGAAGGATGGCTACCCAGCATGTGGGCGTGCTGGTTCTCAACGGGGCGGTTGTGTCATGGGCCGTACTCGGGTCGGATGCGGCAGACACGCCGAGTCTAAGCTGCCGTCGGCTTGGGGCGCCGGCCGGGGGAGGCGGTCCAGCCTTTCCGGCAAAAAGTGGCTAAAAGTCCTTATTTATCTATTAGGGAGATCGGTTTGAGTTTAGGGAAGTTTGGAGATTAATTAGGAAAGTTCAGATTGTGTTGGGATAGGATTCTAGTTTGAGTTTGCTTAGGAGTCAAGAAAAGTCCCTCATATACCGAGGGCAATTGTAATCGATCTCTCCAACGAAAACAGTAGGGATTATTCGCATCTACTTTCAGCTCTCCTGCGTCTCTCTCTCTCTCACCTTGCACCACCCCCTCCCGCCCTAGCCGCACACCACCTCCACCGACGCTGCCGGCCACCATTGTGGCCTAAACCCTAGCCCCCAACTATTGCTCATAACAATTTCATAGTAGGCTTGCCCCGTACATCAAAAGGAAATGATTCAATATGGGCCATAATGCATAGACTAACCAAGGTCGCCCACTTCATTGCGAGTAAAGAAGACCCACGAGAGGAGACAAGCTAGCACAGTTATACATAGATAACATATTAAAGCTCCCCGGAGTCCCCTCCAGAATAGTGTCGGATCGAGGTACCCAATTGACCTCTCACTTCTAGGAATGATTGCATGATAAGCTACAAACCAAACTTGACTACAGCTCAGCCTACCACCCTCGGATCGATGGACAAATTGAGCGAGTCAACCAGATTCTCGAGGACATGCAACGAGCCTGCGTACTCACGTATGGCAACGATTGGGAAGCAAGCCTGTCCATTGCAGAATTTTCTTACAACAACTGCTACCGAGGCCAGCATTAAGATGGCACCATTTGAGATGTTGTATGGCAGGAAATGTAAGACCCCTCTTATGTGGTCCGAAGTTGGAGAGAGATCTTTCTTCGGACTTGCCATCATAACCGAGGCAAAAGAGAAAGTGTGGCTGCTGTCGAGAGAGACCCTCAAAGCCGCCCGCAGTAGGCGGAAGAGCTATGCTCGACAAACATCGCAGAGAGCTACAATTCAGCCCGGATGACTATGTCTACCTAAAAGTGTCACCCATGAGAGGAACATGGAGATTCCAAGTCGAGGCAAGCTAGCCCCTCGCTACGTAGGACCATTCAAGGTGCTCGGATAACTTGGAGAAGTGGCCCACGAGTTTGAACTGCCGAAAGCCTCGTCGGATGTACATCCGAGTGTTCCATGTATCTCGGCTAAAGCAATTCTTAGAAGTATCCGAGCAACAGCTACATTGGATTCGGTGGACCTCTAGCCGGACTTGCGTAACAAGGAATACCCGATTAAGATTTTGGACACGATCGTCCGATGGACAAGGATAAAAGCTATCAATGTTTGTCGGGTGCAATAGAATAACCATACCGTGAATGAGGCAATGTGACGTCCCCTCCGGGACAATCGGTACAGGGGAACACTCGACGAAGCGAGTTACAACGGTTCATCATCTCATACAAGCCGAGAATATATACATCATGGTATAATACAACCAGGTTTTCGAAATACAAACATTGTACGAGCGGAAGCATAAAACGTTACAGCGGAACTTATGCTCTTTACAACGAAAGGCCACTAGCGTGATGTACCGAGCCCGTCGTACATCACGATCCTCCTCGCTCAGGGCGTCGGGATCTGTTCCCATTGGAGGGAACCTCCCTCGGAGCACTCGCTCCTCTTTCGGGAAGCTACCGTACGAGTCGTGGAAGTACGACTCGGGTCCTAAAAACATAACGAACAAACCCTAAGTATTCTAATACTCATCAAGACCGACCCGTCAACATGCACGCTAAAGCCGATGCCTAGTATGCAAAGGCTTTCCGGCTGTGGAGTTGACTCTCTTGCGAAAACTGCACTAATAATAGATCCTTACTTTCAAGTTTTAGCTCACAATTAAGTTCATTAGGAACCAAAGTTTGCAGTCTACAACTACCGCAATCAAGTTTGCAACAAAAGATCATTTCCGATTAACGAGTCCTTTCGTCTCTCATCTTCATCTTTCAGCTTGATTACTACGATGCGACGAGCTAAACAAGCGGTACTCATTACTGCGAGGGACAGCGATTCGAATCGATTTTATACCAGTCGGCAAAACCCGACTACACGACGTATACGCACCACACTCGGTCGTATACGACAACTTTTCCCGCTAGCACCTGACGGAAGACTAGCCATTTCCAACTCCCCGGGAGTATGGCGACTCTACGACTTCCCTCGTGGCCGACCCATCTCCCTCCCGTGAGACTATCCTCTCACTAACGACCGAGTAAAGAGAGTTGGCTACGCTACATCTCCGGGGTGGTAGGGTACATCAGCTTGCTGGCCCATGATACCAGCATGTAGTACGGTACGTTCAAACTTGTTCAACTAAGCCGACAACGGTACGGTCCTTTACCGGCTCGGACGGGCGACCACCTTGCAAGACCTCATCTCCGTCTTGTTTAAATTAATTAAACTATGAAATTACAATTTCTCAAAATAGGTATTTGAATACATAATCAAATAGGAAATAATTTAATGAATCTAATGAACTTTGTTTGGTATTTTTCCGATTTTTTTGGAATTTTCTATGAATATTTGAAGTTTGAATAAAATCTGAAATCAAATAAATTCGAAAAAACAGTGGAACTCACTTGGGCCAAATCTGATCGGGCCCATGGGCGGGCAGCCCATGACTCGCGCGCGGCCCACTCGAGCTCGAACTAGCCTGCCATGGTGACATGCGGTCGGAGGATGACGGCGGGTCGCCGGAGAAGCGCGGGAGGAGGGGAAACAACGAGGGAAGAGGCTCGGAAACTCCACGCGACACGGGAAGTAGAGGGTGGGGTTGCCGGCACCGGAGGGTGGCCGGAGAGGCACCGACGACGAGGGGCGGAAGACGCGCAACTCCGGCGAGGCGTAGAGCTCTCCTCGCTTGACGAAATTGCGGCCGGTTTGCTGCGGAAGCTTCACGGGGCCATGATGAAGACCGCCGTAGGGGTTGTGGAGGCCCCGGGTGGCCGGAGGTTGGTCCGCACCGCGGAGGTAAAGGCGGCGGCACCTCGAGCTCACGAAAATGGGAAAATTCCGGCGGTCCTGTGGAGGAAGCTGGATGATAAGCGTTCGGGGATGAAGGGCGGAGCTTTGCGCACTCGAGGAGTCAAGAATTAGGAAAGGGAACACACCGGAGAGAGGGAATTTGGCGAGGCGAGGTGGACGACGGGGTTGAACTCCCGATTGAAAACCGCCATTTTTCCCTCACCCGTTCGCCTCCACAGAAACCGCCACCCTCCGCCTTCCCTGTTCTTCGCCGTCCGGCCGCCTCCAGCCATCCCCGCTCGAGCCGCTTCAGCAAAAAGCTCGGCAAGAACGTGCTCGGAGCCTTACATGGCCTCAATTTCGTCGAGCTGCCCCCGACCGGCGATCGTCGACGTCCGCGGCCGCGCCTCGAAATTCCCTCGCCCGGTGCAATGCTTCCTCCGATTCTTTTCCCCAAAGGTGCACAAAACACTACTCTATCCTCTTGCTAGCTCGCGTTGTCGTCTATCCGCTGAGCTCGATGGCGATTGGTCGAATTTTCGGAATTTCATCCGCCGCCGCGTGCACCTCGTCGATGCGCGCCCTTTCCGGCCGTCTTCAAGGTCAACCATCCCGATGTCGGTGTTCTCCTTCAATCAACGAAGCTTACGGAGGAGACGGTCTTCCATTTAGTCCACTACCCCAACGCCGGTGCCCTGCCGAACTTCCTTGGTGTAGCAGCTCGCCGCCGGCCTCGCTCGGTGCGCTCCTGCCACCGTGGACCCCGCTCCCGGTTTCCCGTGACACGCTGAGTCGCCACCCCTCCCGCGCTCTTCCGGCGACCCGCCGCCGTCCTCCGGCCGCCTGTCGCCATGGCTGGCCAGCTCGGCATGAGCTGGGCCGCGCGCGAGTTATGGGCCGCCCGCCCATGGGCCCGATCATATTTGGCCCAAGTGAGTTCCACTGTTTTTCGAATTTATTGATTTCAGATTTTATTCAAACTTCAAAAATTCATAGAAAATTCCACAAAAATCAGAAAAATGCCATTTAAAGTGCATTAGATTCATAAAATTATTCTCTATTTGATTATGTATTCAAATGCCTATTTTAAGAAATTATAATTTCATAGTTTAATTAATTACCTTTCTTTGATTAAGATAATCTATTATTTTATGCTATTTATTATTTAATTTTGAAAAATGAATTTCTTTAAATATTAGAGATACTGCAGACGAAAGTGTTTGTGAAAACTGTTTTCCAAAATTCAACTTAAACATCGTCATTTCATGTGATCCCAATTTAGTACTCTATATATCATGAATTGTTAATTAATGAACATGATTAATTGTTAATTAATGAACATGAGTATTTGTGAAATAATAAATAGGATGAATTATTAATTGTTAATTGTTAGTTGTTAATTATTGAACATAATTAATCAGTAATTGTTAGTTGATGAACGTATTTAAGGAAACCCTTGCATAATCATATCATGTACATTCATGCATGCATGGTTGTAATTCGCGACGCATTGTTGGTCGACCTAGGTCATGGCGTGATCGAAGTCCCGTCCGAGGTCGAGACAGGAGGCGGAAACTTCGAAGTCAACCAACACACGAGAGAGCCGACTCCGACTCGAATCAAGGCAAGCCCCGGTGCATCCCACCTATGATTTTAAAGTCTTTTCTTTTATCACGGTAATGAGTCGTGATTGTGCATTAGGTTATAGGAGTTGCTTGATACCCTACATGCATGAGATAGGTTTCCATTTGTTTATGCTATACTTGGTACAGGTAGCTCAATAGAGTTCGATAACCGCTAAGCTTATGTCATAGGGCATCGGTAGAAGTCGAGTGGTGGCAACACTACTCGCGAGATATAGGATAATGACTGGTTCAATGTTTATGCTAAGAAGAATCATAAAAGAAAGATGAGAGTGGAAATGAAGATGTTAATAAGCTGAGACCGGACGGGCCCCGTAGGAGAAAGGGCAAGACGGAGATGAGGTCCTGCAAGGTGGTAGCCCCGTCCGTGTCGGTCAAGGACCGTACCGTTGTCGACCTAGTTGAACAAGTTTAAACGTACCGTACTACATGCTGGTATCATGGGCCCGAGCAAGCCGATGTACCCTACCGCCCCGGAGATGTAGCGTAGCCAACTCTCTTTTATCGGTTGTTAGTGAGAGGTTAGTCTCACGGGAGGGAAATAGGTAGCCCACGGATGAAGTCTTGGGGTCGCCATATTCCCGGGAGAGTTGGAAATGGCTAGTTTGCTGTCAGGTGCTAGCGGGAAAAGTTGTCGTATACGACCAGTGCGGTGCGTATACGTCGTGTAGACGGGTTTTGCCAGCTGGTATAAAATCGATTCGAATCGTTGTTCCTCGCAGTAATGAGTACTGCTTGTTTAGCTCGTCACATCGCAGTAATCAACCGAAAGATGAGGATGAGAGATGAAAGAATTGTTGGTCGTAAATTATCTTTTCTTGCAAACTTGATTGCAGTAGTGGTAGGCTGCAAACCCTTGTTCTCTATTGAACTTAACTTGAGCTAAAACATTGAAAGTAAGGATCTACTTTTAGGGCTGTTTTCGCAAAAGAGTAAACCCCACGACCGGAAAGCCTTTGCATACTAAGCGTCGGCCTTAGCGTGCTCGTTGACGGGTCGATCTTGCTGAGTATTAGAAAACTCGGGGTTTGCTCGTTATGTTTTCGGGACCCGAGTCGTACTTCGCGACTCGTATGGTAGATTCCCGGAAGAGGAGCGAGTGCTCCGAAGGAGGTTCGCTCCGAGTGGGAACGGATCCCGACGTCTTGAGAGAGGAGGATCGTGATGTACGACGGGCTCGGTACATCATGCTAGTGGTCGTTTGTTGTAAAGAGAATAAATTCCGCTGCAAGAATCGTAGTCTTTAAACTTCGTAACGTTTCATGCTTCCGCTCGTCGGATGTTTGTATTTCGAAAACCTGGTTGTATTATACCATGATGTATATATTCGGCTTGTATGAGATGATGAATTGTTGTAACTCGTTGCGTCGAGTGTCCCCCTGTACCGAGTCTTGGGTATCCCGGAGGGGATGTCACAGCTGGTATCGGAGCAATACGAGGGCAACGGTACATTGTTTACAAGCTTGTTTTCAAAACTTAACTCGTTTAGCACGTTTAGAGTACGCGAGAGTATGGAGCCCATTTAAGGACTTAGGACAGTTAATTTTCTAACTGTTCGAAGTTCGTGGTTGTCCGGGTAGTCCCTAACGGTTCGTGTTAGTTCGTGCTAACTTTCGGTCGTTTGATTAATACGGAGTAGTGCATGCATCATCACATTTTGAGTGCTATAATATGAGGTTTTGGGGATTAGACCAATTTAGTATCGTAGTGTAGAGTTAGTTTCCTATGGAGGGCACAAGAAGAAGTTTATGTTAGTGTAATAGAAGGCAGGAAGAATTCTCGCACGGAGGCAATGGAATGGGGAATTTAAGTTTTAGTCTACAGATGATCAAAGACAATCAAAGACAGATGATCATGTGTATTTAGCAAGGAGCCCATATGAGAGCTACGGATTTAAAGGGATAGATTAAAGATGTCAGTATGAATGGGTGCTATAGTTGAATCCTGGGATGAACAACTTACAGTCTGCCAAAGAAATAGTTAAACAAGACAATAACTTCCCAAGGAAGAGCAGAAGGATGAAATATATGAGAAGAAGAATCCAGGAGCGAGTCACCGATGCCACTTCGATCGCTCTAGGCCTTATCCAGGCAGATGACCGGTCAACTACCACTTGTAGCCACCAAAAGTTCTCGTTCCCTCTCCAGTAAATAGCCCTTTTGATTTCTGTTCGGACTCTTCCTCTCGACAAAACTTTTTGGATGATAAAAATTCCAAGTAATATGAGATGACTATTCCTAGTCCGAGAGTCATTCTCCTTCTTTCACTCAATTGCATTCGAACTTATCTTTCCTTGAAGTTCTCGAGTGACTTCCATGGAAGAAATAATCATCACCTTTTCAACTAGACTAAGTTGTACCGAGGGCTAGTTTGGAAATGGGTGTTTTACACTTTCAAATTGCCATTTTGCCTTTGAATTGTGCCGGTTCGCCTGAGTGCTTCTCAAAGTCAAACATGGGCGATGTGGAGATGCATACTCTATTTTGAAACTAAAAGAGAATCCAAATACAATGTTCTTCCGAACGGATGGTGTATAACCTAGGGTACACAACCGGGAAGAAGAATACTGTTTTGGAAACTCATCAATGCAATTTCCCCTTCCAAATATCTTAAGCCGATATCTCCTTCAACACCTAGATAGACGAAAGCATTGTCGCATCTTTTGGTAATGTTGTTTCATAAGCTCAACCATTCCGGTTAAATCTTTTCCTTCATCATTGACTTTCACCAACCCCTTATAAATCTCGTGATTCCTGATCTCGGCATGAAAGTGGTAGGTATTGACAACAAGCACCCGAACAGTCTAAATTTGGACCGAGGAGTTAGTTTCAATGAGTTTGTAAGTGATGCTATACTCATGGAGGATGCTATTCGTGCTCATCAAGAAGAGAAGACTAAGAAGAGAGCAGCCGGTGAACAAGGAAGTGAGGTACCTTCCAAGTATCGTCCAGCCTACACTTCTACAACAGATTAGATGTTCGAGCCTATGCTATCAGGTTCCATTTCTTACCGGCCACCTCAAGCATCAGCAACAGGTGTTCTCCCGTTCAGCGGTTCAACAATCCGACTAATCGAGTATACGCCCCTTATACCGGACTCCACAATCCGCTGATCATCCATGCTATAACGGTGATTGTCTCGGACATTTGGCTCAAGATTGTGTCACACCAACACAGCAGAATTCTTCAACGCGTCCTCAAAGGAAAGCAGGTTGGTCAACGAGAATCATGCAAGTAAAATGATAAGAAGAAGACTGGTCGTGTCACCTTTACCACATCCGAGGAGATTTCGAAAGGATCACAAGTCATGACTGGTTTGTTCTCTATCAACCATCATGCTGCCAATATTTTATTTGACTCGAGTACAACCCGCAACTTCATCGACAAGAGGATATGTCCAAGATATAACCCTCCGTCATGCAAGATGATTATCCACATCTCATATTATCACCAAGGGTAACAGACTTGCAGATCAAAGTACTACAGAGATATCATTGAAGTCGAGTCGTAAGGATCATCCCAACTCCTTTATAGTCTTAGACGGACAAGGATTTTGATGCGATTCTTGGCATGAGATGGATGAAGAATTATAAGGCGAGTATTGGATATAGATGCTTTTGCAGCTCATTTGAACTCTCCTCTTCGGGGACGAGATTGTCTTCGGTTGAATTCTTCCCAAACTATTTTTCCGGTGATCTATAAACTATTGGTAAAAGTTTGGAAGACATTCCTGTAGTTTGCAAATACCCTGTTCGACAAGCCGCCGAGGTGAATCAAGAAGGAGAGATCATCAGCGCTAACGCCGCACCGAACGAACCTAACTACGCTACGATTAAAGGCAAGCCCCGGTGCATCCCACCTATGTTTTTAAAGTCTTTTCTTTTATCACGGTTAATGAGTCGTGATTGTGCATTAGGTTATAGGAATTGCTTGATACCCTAGATGCATGAGTAGGACTCCTATGAGTTATTACCTTATGCTCGGTATGAAGAGTTCGATAAGCTGCCAAGCTTATGTCATATGGAATCGATAGAAGTCGAGTGGTGGCATACACTACTCGCGAGATATAGGATAATGACTGGTTTAATGTTTATACTAAGAACAATGATAAGAGAAAGATGAGAGTGGAAGTAAAGATGTTAACAAAGCCGAGACCGGACGGGCCCCGTAGGAGAAAGGGCAAGACGGATATGAGGTCTTGCAAGGTGGTAGCCCCGTCCGAGTCGGTCAAGGACCGTACCGTTATCGGCTTAGTTGAACAAGTTTGAACGTACCGTACTACATGCTGGTATCATGGGCCCAGCAAGCTGATGTACCCTATCGCCCTAGAGATGTAGCGTAGCCAACTCTCTTTTGCCGGCTGTTAGTGAGAGGTGAGTCTCACGGGAGGGAGATGGGTCGGCCACGAGGGAAGTCGTGGAGTCGCCATACTCTCGGGGAGTTGGAAATGGCTAGTCTTCCGTCAGGTGCTAGCAGGAAAAGTTGTCGTATACGACCGGTGTGGTGCGTATACGTTGTGTAGTCGGGTTTTGCCAGCTGCTATAAAATCGATTTGAATCGTTGTCCCTCGCGAGTAATGAGTACTCGCTTGTTTAGCTCGTCACATCGTTGTAATCAATCGAAAGATGAGGATGACGAGATGAAAGAATTGTTGGTCGCAAATGATCTTTTGTTGCAAACTTGATTGCAGTAGTTGTAGACTGCAAACCCTTGTTCTCTATTGAACTTAACTTGAGCTAAAACTTGAAAGTAAGGATCAACCATTAGAGCTGTTTTCGCAAGTGAGTCAACCCCACGACCGGAAAGCCTTTGCATACTAGGCGTCGGCCTTAGCGTGCCTGTTGACGGGTCGGTCTTGCTGAGTATTAGAATACTCGGGGTTTGTTCGTTATATTTTCGGGACCCGAGTCGTACTTCCACGACTCCTGCGGTAGCTTCCGGAAGAGGAGCGAGTGCTCGAGGGAGGTTCCCTCCAATGGGAACGGATCCGGACGCCCGAGCGAGGAGGATCGTGATATACGACGGGCTCGAGTACATCACGCTAGTGGTCTTTTGTTGTAAAGAGAATAAGTTCCGCTGCAAAAATTGTAGTATTTTAATCTTCAATAATGTTTATGGTTCCGCTGTCGGATGTTTGTATTTCGAAAACCTGGTTGTATTATAACATGATGTATATATTCGGCTTGTATGAGATGATGAACTCTTGTAACTCGCTTCGTCGAGTGTTCCCCTGTACCGATTCCCGGGTGTCCCGTGGGGGATGTCACGGTCCCAAGGATCCCTTTCCTTTACCACGCATTGACCGGATAGTCGACTCGACCTCCGGATGCAAAACCCTCCGCTTTCTAGACGCGTACTCCGGGTACCATCGGATAGCGCTTGATGAATCCAATCAACTCGCGACCTCCTTCATCACGCCCTTCGGCTCGTATCGCTACACGACGATGCCGTTCGGGCTCAAGAACGCCGGTGCCACGTGCCGGAGGTTCATCCGAAATGCTTTGACTATCTCATCGGAGATATTGTCGAAGCTTATGTGGACGACATCGTCGTCAAATCCAAGAAGGCCGACCAGCTCGTGGTTGACCTTGAGCGCGTGTTCGCCAAACTGCGCGAGAATGGCGTCAAGCTCAACCCCGAGAAGTGCGTCTTCGGGGTCCCGCGGGGGATGTTGTTGGGCTTCATCATCTCGGAGCGCGGCATCGAGGCGAACCCGGAGAAGATCACCGCCATCGAACGCATGGGTCCGATCCGGAACCTCACGGGAGTACAGACGACTTACGGGGTGCCCGGCGGCGTTAAGCCGCTTCATCTCGCGCCTTGGGGAAAGAGCCCTCCCGCTCTACAAGCTCCTCAAGAAATACGAGCGCTTCGAGTGGACGCAGGAGGCGCGAGCCGCGCCGGACGACGTGAAATGCATCCTAGCCAACCCTCCGGTCTTAACTCCACCATCTCCAGGCGAACGACTCCTGCTCTACGTCGCGGCAACCATTCGGGTTGTCGGCGCGCCATCGTGGTCGAGCGGGAGAAAGAGGGGCATGTCCTCAAGGTGCAACACCCTGTCTCCTACGTCGGCGAGGTACTCTCCGACTCGAAGACGAGGTACCCGCAAATCCTCAAGATCCTCTACGCCGTGATGGTCGCCGGACGCAAGCTACACCACTACTTCGACGCGCACTCGATAACCGTGGTGAGTTCGTTTCCCTTGCGCAATATCATTGAAAACAGAGAGTCTGCGAGCAAGGTTGCCAAGTGGGCTCTCGAATTTATGGGGCACGACATCACCTAGGTGCGTCAAACGGCGATAAAGTCCAGGGTGCTCGTCGACTTCATTGCGGAGTAGACGGAGACTCGGTTACCACCCGCGCTGGTGGACCAAGAGTACTTGGGTCATGTATTTCGACGGGTCACCGATGCGACGCGAGCGGGCGTTGGACTCGTCTTCGTCACCCCCAAGGGGTACGCATGAGGTACGCCATTCGGTTACACTTTTCAGCTTCGAACAACGCAGCCGAGTACGAAGCCTTGGTCAATGGCCTCGAAGATCGCCATTGAGTGTAACAACTCTAAGAAAAATAAAGTGCATTTCATGTCATTCATGAGCATGTCATCATATTGCGGTGAGCGACCAAAATTTCGTCGTTCTTCCCGAGCACAGGGTGCCGACGCCTCGCCTCCACGGCGAGCACCGGCTTCCGCCCACCCATGGCCTCCACAAACTCGATGCCGGTCTTCGCCGTGTTCTCGTGAATCTCCAGGAGCAAACCTCTTGTCATTTGGTGCAGCACGGTGAGAACACGACGCCGCCGAAGCTCCCGTTTTGCCGCCTCTCGTCGTTAGCGTAGCCCCGGTCATCTTCCAGGGAGGTTGACCCCACCATCGTGTTCGAGCATGTTTCCCCGAGCACGAAGAGTATAATCTCATCGAGGTTGGCCGCCAACCGATCAACTCCGGCGTGGTGCCGCCTTGCTCCGGCCGCCACCCACCATGGCTGCCGACCTCGGCTCTAGCTGGGCCGCAGGCGCGCATGGGCCACCTATCCGTGGGGCTCAAGCGGTTTTGGCCCGAACCTATTTTTATCTTTTTCGCAATTTATTTATTTTCAGGATTTGTGCAAAACCGCAAAATTCATAAAATATTCAAGAAAAACCAAAAAAATGCCAAACAAAGTTCATTAGATTATTATTTCCTATTTGATTATGTATTCAAATGCCTATTTTGAGAAATTATAATTTCATAGTTTAATTAAATTACCTTCCTTTGATTAAGATAATTCATTATTTTATGCTATTCACTAGTTAATTTTGAGAAATGAATTTCTTTAAATAATAGAGATACTGCAGACGAAAGTTTTTGTTAAAGTTATTTTTCAAAAATAAGCATAAACATCGTTATTTCATGTACTTGTATTTTAACATTTCATGTAAAGGCACATTTATCATTTCCTGTGTCATCGCATGTTAACATTCAGGTCGCTATTGTATGTTACTTTTAGCGTAGACCTTAATTATTCAGCATTGATCGTAGATAGCGTCATCGCATGGCATATCTTGCATGATCATGCATACATGTTAGTGACTCGCGATGTATCGTTAATTGTTGTAGCACGCAAGGTCATCCGACGAAGGAAAGGATCTCGAAGAGATGATCCCGAAAGTCAACTACATCGAAGACCACGGATTGCGAAGTCGTTCGACAAGCCGCCGAGGTGAATCAAGAAGGAGAGATCATCGGCGCTAATGCTGCACCGAACGAACCTAACTACGCTACGATTAAAGGCAAGCCCCGGTGCATCCCACCTATGTTTTTAAAGTCTTTTCTTTTATCACGGTTAATGAGTCGTGATTGTGCATTAGGTTATAGGAATTGCTTGATACCCTAGATGCATGAGTAGGACTCCTATGAGTTATTACCTTATGTCTGGTATGAAGAGTTCGATAACCGCCAAGCTTATGTCATAGGGAATCGATAGAAGTCGAGTGGTGGCATACACTACTCGCGAGATATAGGATAATGACTGGTTTAATGTTTATACTAAGAACAATGATAAGAGAAAGATGAGAGTGGAAGTAAAGATGTTAACAAAGCCGAGACCGGACGGGCCCCGTAGGAGAAAGGGCAAGACGGATATGAGGTCTTGCAAGGTGGTAGCCCCGTCCGAGTCGGTCAAGGACCGTACCGTTATCGGCTTAGTTGAACAAGTTTGAACGTATCGTACTACATGCTGGTATCATGGGCCCAGCAAGCTGATATACCCTATCGCCCTAGAGATGTAGCGTAGCCAACTCTCTTTTGCCGGCTGTTAGTGAGAGGTGAGTCTCACGGGAGGGAGATGGGTCGGCCACGAGGGAAGTCGTGGAGTCGCCATACTCTCGGGGAGTTGGAAATGGCTAGTCTTCCGTCGGTGCTAGCAGGAAAAGTTGTCGTAGACGACCGGTGTGGTGCGTATACGTCGTATAGTCGGGTTTTGCGAGCTGGTATAAATCGATTCGAATCGCTGTCCCTCGCAGTAATGAGTACCGCTTGTTTAGCTCGTCACATCGTAGTTAATGAACATGGAAGATGAGGATGAAAGATGAAAGAAATGTGGATATATTCTGATCTTGTCTTGCAAATTTGATTGCAATAGTTATAGATTGCAAACATCAAGGTTAAGGAACTTAATGCTTGAGCTAAAACATTGAAAGTAAGGACCCATCTTTTAGTGCTGTTTTCGCAAAGGAGTAAACCCTACAACCAGAAAGCCTTGCATACTAGGCGTCGGCCTTAGCGTGCCATTTTGACGAAGTCGGTCTTGCTGAGTATTAGAATACTCGGGGTGTGTTCGTTATCTTTCAGGGAATGAGTCGTACTTTCACGACTTATACGGTAGCTTCCAGGAAGAGGAGCAATGTCCCGAGGGAGGTTCCCTCCAATGGGAACGGATCCCGACGCCGTGAAGAGGGAGGACCGCGGTGTACAACGAGCTCGAGTACATCACGTTGACCGTTTAGTAGTCTTTTGTTGTATAAAGAACAAGTTTCCGCTGCAATACTCGTAGGATGTTAAACTTCAATAATGTTTATGTTTCCGCTGTGCGAATGTTTGTATTTCGAAAACTCGGTTGTATTATACCATGATGTATATATTCCGGCTTGTATGAAATGATGCACTCGTTGTAACTCGCTTCGTCGAGTGTCCCTCCGTACCGATTCCCGGGTGTCCCGAGGGGACGTCACATTGAGCTCCGGATCGGACGACTCGAAGTCCGCGGGGACTCGCAGCTCGTCATTGATCGGGTGATGAAAGAGTCGAGCTATCGAAATGACACGCCGATGCTCTATCATCAAGAGGTGCGAAAGCTCGAGGAGAAGTTCGATGGACTCGAGCTCAAGCACATCCTCGCGACGGCTCAATGAGGCGACGGACTCGTTGGCCAAGATGGCGTCCAGCCGGAACCGATCCCATCGGGCATCTTCGCCGACGATCTGTTCCAACCGTCGGTTCGGCCTCCCGATCCCCTAAGGACGATGGGGGACCCATCAAACCGAACTCGGGGGCTGCCCCGAGCGTTAACCCCGACCTCGAAGAACGCTCGAACCTCGGCGAGGACTCGGGGCTGGTCCTCTCGCCGACGGGAGGAGTGATCATGGAAATCGACACGCCGACGATCGGCGAGGTACAACCATCCGATTGGAGGGTGCCGTATCGTCGTAGACTTACCTTATGGGTATACATTAGTCGGAAGAATGATTCGTCAAGGATATGGTGGCATATTGAAGACATAAGACTGGTCGGGTAGGCCTACGAGTGGTGTCCGACCGGTATAGAATTCGAGAAGGTTCCATAAGACCGGTATGGAAACAAAGGCGGATAACTAGACTGGATTAATCCTTAAGGAAAGTACAAGACCGACCGAGTAGGACTCCGAATTGATAAGGAAGCTTAGAGATAGAGTTTCTAAGTATGTAGATATTGTATCCGACTAGGATTCTACATGTAACCTTGCCTCCCCGGACATATAAGGCGGGGCGGGGACCCCTAGAAGCACAAGTTCTCATAAGTTCCGACAAGTTCCTAGAAGTTAGGACAAGTTCCTATACTCCGAGATCTTGCAATTAGCAAATCGCTAAAGGCAATACATAACATACGAGACATAGGGTATTACTCTCAATTCGAGGGGCCCGAACCTGTCTAAAATCTCGTGTTCCCGTGTGTTCCGTGTGTTGCACCATCGAATTCCTCGCTCGTGAGGGACCGGGTAGTATTAGTGCCGAGTTTAAGACTCGACACGTACATCGAGTACCTCCTCCATGGCGAGCTTCCGGTGGACCGGACCGAGGCGAGGCGTCTCCATAGGCGCTCTAAGTCCTTCATCTTGGTCGAGGGCGAGCTTTCCAAACGCAGCGCGTCGAGGATCTTGCAACGTTGCATCCCGATTGAGGAAGGCGTAAAGCTCCTCAACGACATCCACGCAGCGTCTCGTGGGCACCACGCCGCGTCGCGGACCCTCGTGGGTAACGCCTTTCGACAAGGCTTCTATTGGCCGACCGTCGTGGCGGATGCAACGCGTGTCATGCACACGTGCAAGGGTTACCAGCACTACGCTCGACGGACGCATCAGCCCGCTCAAGCTCTCCAAACCATACCCATCACATAGCCCTTCATGGTCCGGAGTCCGGACTTGGTCGGGCCCTTGAAAACAGACACCCGGGGCTTCACCCACTTGCTTATCGTGGTCGACAAGTTCACGAAGTGGATCGAGGCTCGAGCCATCAACAAAATCCGGTCCGAAGAGGCGGTCGAGTTCTTCCTCGACATTGTTCATCGGTTTGGCGTTCCTAACTCGATAATCACGGACAATGGCATGCAGTTCACGGGGAAGAAATTCCTCTCGTTCGTGACGACTACCACATTCGAGTGGATCGGGCAGCTGTGGCTCACCCCGAGACCAACGGGCAGGTCGTGCGAGCCAATGGCATGATCCCGCAAGGGCTCAAGCCACGCATTTACGATCGCTTGAAACGCTTCAGCGGTCGATGGGTGGCCGAGCTACCGGCCGTTCTCCGGAGTCTTCGAACGACTCCAAGCCGAGCAACCGGCTACACGCCATTTTTCATGGTCTATGGCTCGGAAGCGATTCTTCCGACCGACCTTGACTATGGTGCTCCTAGGGTCCGTACCTTCGACGAGCAAGGAAACCAAACGGCGCTCGAGGATGCCGCGGACCAGCTCGACGAAGCACGCGACGCCGCGCTCCCGCATTCTACCAAGTATCAACAAGCGCTTCGACGATACCACGATCGCAACGTCAAGAGTCGAGGCTTCAACGTCGGGGACATGGTGTTATGCGAGTGCAAAGCAACAAGGATCGCCACAAGCTCTCCCTCCTTGGGAAGGACCCTACATCGTCGCACGCGTCATCGAGCCCGGCTCCTACAAGCTCAAGACGGTGGAAGGTCGAGAGTTGACAAATGCCCGGAACATCGCGCAGCTTATGTAAATTCTACCCTTGAACTCGCACTTGTTCCTTTGCTCCATAAACGATCGCCCGCTAAGTACGGTGACCCTCAACCTCCGCTGCGAGGTCGAGCCTCACTCGGGGCTGGAAGGCGAGCGAAACCACGATTTTTCAAAAACAAAAACCGCTGTACTTAGCTCTGTTTCGCGAACAAATTTGCTAAGTTTTACTTGGCCTTGGATTTGAATCTCGCCGACGAAGAAAGTAAGCCGCGAGCAACCGGACTCACAGCCTAACTTGGTCGGAAGGTCGAAGCTCGAGCGCCCCAGCGGCCCTAGCGACGCTCCCCAAAAATGACTAAGTCCAATGAGGCTCGATAGCTCAAACTTTGCGAGTCAACAAGATAGATGAAAAGGCCAAAACATAATCAAGTCGAACTTAAAATCACTTGATAAAGAGCAAGACCCCGAAGGGTCGAGCGCAGAACAAGCTAAAAAACTTAAAGTTATTTACATAAGGGGGAATAACGCCCCATTGTTCTTAACAAAACAAAAACAAAAACTAATCCCCTAGTTCCTCTACATCTTGGGGAGGGGCTCCTCCTCGAGCTTTGCAGCGAGAGAATTGGCGTGTGCACGGGTCTCGGCCTTCGGCGACTCCAACTCGGCGCCGGCGAAGCCGGGAACAAGTCCCGTGCTCGACGGCCGCGAAGTCGAGATCTTCGTAGTGGGACGCCGGCACCGTGAAGGTCGCGCGCACAGCGGAGCGCCCGGCTCCTCGAACCACCGCGCCGTTCTGCTCCGGCAGGGCGGTCTCGACGCTCCGCTCGACCTCGACGTCGGCGAACGCGCGGCCTAGGGCGGCGTCGAGGTCCCTCTGCGACGCTTCCGCCGCGACCAACCTTTGCTCCAGCCCTATATTATCAAAAAGAACTCAACGTTAGAAATCCGAGCTTGAGAAGTCAAGAAAATGACTAAGAGACTTTCCTAAGATCAAAAGGGAAAAGCTTCGAGCACTTACCCTCCTTCTCGGCCCGCCGCTCCCGGAGCTCCCGGAGGTAGCCGGACGCGGTCCGGTGGGAGACCTCCGCCGCAGCCTCGGCCTTCCGTCTTAGCTCTCGCTCCGCTTGGAGCGCCTCCTTGACCTTCCCCACCGTCGAGGCGGCTTCTTCGGCCTCGGCCAAGGCCGCCAGGGTCGCCTCCCTTGCGCGACGCATTTCCTCCCGGCGAGCGCGCCTCCAAGCCGGCGCGGGCATGACGGCCGCCGCAGCAGCTCGCTCGCCTCCGACTCGAGTCGGGACAGGAACCCCCGCACCGCCGGCGCGAGCCCAGCCACGAAGTTAGACAGCCTCCGGTCCGGAGGCTGCTCGGAGCGTGGCTCTCGACTCTGCCGGCGCCCCTCCGTCCCTCGTGGCCGTCGTGGCCGCCATCTCGACGTCCGTCCTCCTCGCCTTCGCGGCCTGTAACAACCCTAACAAATCAAAGTGCATTTTCATGTCATTCATGAGCATGTCATCCTGTGCATCCGTGAAAATATTTACTTTTGTGATAAAGAAATGCACATAAAATATCAAATTAGCTAAAGAATAAAGGAATTTCTTAAAAAGAAATAACATAAGAAGAAAATTTATGTTTAACATTTTCTATGGCTCAAATATCATAAACAAAGATTTACAAAACTATCCTGAAATTATTTTGCTTTGTGAAAATATTTGTAAGAAATAAACAAAGCTTCTTTTGTTAATTTATGTTTGAATTTTTAATTTGAAAACAATTTGGAATCTCAACCTAGTCTTAATATGAAAAATGTTTAAAATACTTTCATATACATCCCTGATTTTTCGCAGAATTTTTCAAGTGACGGAAGTATGAATTTTAATTAGTCTAATGTCCGAGTGTGTTTATGTAAAACGTCCGGAGCCCCACCGATCAATCTCTTCTCTTCCTCCTCCCTCTCTCGGGGAACCGCCTCCCGCACCGCCTTCCCTCCACGCAGCGCTGGTCGGCACGGCCGCGTGCCCTCCCTCTCCCGCGCCACGCAGCTGCCCCCTGCCACCTCAAGCTCCACCCCCGTCAAGATAAAAGGCCGAGCCGTGTTCTCCTCTCTCTCCAAAAATTCGCACGTAACACCGCCGCCATCCGCCTCTCCTGCCGCTCCGCCATCCGGCCGTCTCCGTCCGCTCCTCGACGAGCCACTCCCTCAAACCGCTCCGCAGGAGTGTGCCGCACCTCACCAAGCCACCCAATCGTCCTCTTCCGCGGTGAACCGGAGATCGACGCCGTTCTTCGTGGAACGGTCATTCGATCCAACCGCCACCGTTCCCTCAAATTCTCTCGATCCGGTGAGTTGTTTCCACCAAGTTTTGCCCTTAGGCGTGCGCAAGTGGTTGCTCCAATCCCTTCCAAGCTCACCGGCGTGTTTCCTCTACGGGTTCACGGGAATTTCGTCATCTTTGTTTCATGTCCGAACCGCCGCCGTCTCGGTTCGCCGGTGCGCATCATCTTCCGGCCGTCCTCGTCGTCAACGAGCTCGACCCGGTTCCCCATGTCACGAGGATCGTGTAGGAGCCTTTTTCCGCCAAGTTTGGTCGTCCTCCGCCCAACTCGGCACGGCCGCCGCCACCTCCGGCCGCCGCGGCCATGGACGCGCGTCCCCGGCGTCCGGGCCACGCGCGGGTGTTTCGGGCCGGGTCGGGTCCGGGTCGCCGGGCCGCCACGTCACCCGTTGGGCCTGGCCACTTTTGGCCCAATAGCCTTTCAATTCTTTTACGAATTTATTTATTTTCAGATTCTTCCGAAACTTCAAAAATTCGTAGAAAATTCCACAAAAATCAGAAAAAAGGCCAAACAAAGTTCATTAGGTTCATAAAATTATTCTCTATTTATTTATGTATTCAAATGCCTATTTTGAGAAATTATAATTTCATAGTTTAATTAATTACTTTTCTTTGATTAAGAAAACCTATTATTTTATGCTAATTATTATTTGATTTTGAAAAATAAATTTCTTTAAAAATTAGAGATACTGCAGACGAAAGTGTTTGTGAAAACCGTTTTCCAAAATTCAACATAAACACCGTCATTTCATGTGATCCCAAATTAATAGCTTAAGTGTTATCACATGTCATTAGGTAATTATTCATTGTTAATTAATAAGCTTGATTAATTAATAATTAATGACCTTGATTAAGAAATAATTAATGAGCATGATCAATTGTTACTTGTTGCTTAATGAACATGATTAATTGTTAATTACTAATTGCAAAGTAATAAGCTTAAGTAATGAGTAAGTGCTAATTAACGATCTTGGTTAATAAAATCGTTGCACATCATCTCTCGTACATTCATGCATGCATGGTTGTGATTCGCGACGTATTGTTGGTCGACCTAGGTTCTGGCGTGATCGAGGTTTCGTCCGAGATCGAGAAAGGAGACGGAAGCTTCGAAGTCGACCAAGCACATCGAGGAAGCTAACCCCGACTCGAATCAAGGCAAGCCCCGGTGCATCCCACCTATGTTTTAAAGTCTTTTCTTTTATCACGGTTATTGCGTCGTGAATTGTGCATTAGGTTACAGGAATTGCTTGACACCTTAGATGCATGAGTAGAATTCCTATGTTACCTGTTTATCCATGTTGGTTTTGTGTCTCGATAGTTGCTACGCTTAATTCACGAGGCTACGGTAGAAGTCGAGTGGTGCTGAGCACACTCGCGAGCTGTTACGATGCCTGGTCTTAAAGCATGGAGGCTTTAAGTTGATTGATGTCTTTCAAGTTGAATTAAAGAATGAAGATGAAGATGAAATTGAGATCGGACGGGTCCTATAGGAGAAAGGGCAAAGACGAGGTCTTGCAAGGTGGTAGCCCCGTCCGTGTCGATCAAGGACCGTACCGTTGTTGGCCCCGCTGAGCAAGTATTGAACGTACCGATTTACATACCGGTGTTTATGGGGCCAGGAAGCCGATGTAACCTAATTGCCTCGGTAGTTGGACGTAGCTCATCCCCTAATTGGCTGGAGAATGAGGCGAGGCCTCATGTCTCAAAGGGAGAGGAATGGGTGGTCGCTCACGGATAACGTCGAGGACGGGTATCGCGTGGGGTCCCCGGGTTCTCGGGCGGATGGGAGACTAACCCGGCCACTCGCCGGAGTTAGCGTGAAAGGTTGTCGTATGCGACCAATGGGGTGCGTATACGCCGTGTAAACGGGTTTTCCCAGCTGGTGAAATCGATTCGAATCGCTGTCCCTCGCAGTAATGAGTACCGCTTGTTCACCGTGTCACATCGTAGTTAATCAAGTGAAAGATGAAGGAAGATGCATGAAAGGCTGTTGGTTGGAATTTATCTTTTCCTGCAAACTTGATTGCAATAGTGATAGTCTGCAAACCTAGAGGTTAATGAACTTAACGTGAGCTAAAATACTAAAAGTAAGGACTCAACCTTGTAATGCTGTTTTCGCAAAGGAGTACACCCCACGACCGAAAGCCTTTGCATACTAGGCGTCGGCCTTAGCGTGCCATGTTGACGGGTCAGTCTTGCTGAGTATTAGAATACTCGGGGTTTGTTCGTTATGCTTTTCGAGAATCGAGTCGTACTTCCACAGCTCGTACATTAGTTTCCGGAAGTGGAGTGTCCCGAGTGTGTTTCCCACCAATGGGAACGGATCCCGACGTCGTGAAGAGGAAGGACCGTGATGTACGAAGGGCTCGAGTGCATCACGTTGACCGTCTAATAGTGTTTTGTTGTTCAATGTACAAGTTTCCGCGACAATACTCGTAGTTGTTAAACTTCAATAAGATTTACATTTCCGTTGCGCCAATGTTTGTATTTTGAAAACCTGGTTGTATTATACCATGATGTATATATTCTAGCTTGTATGTGATAATACACTCGTTGTAACTCGCTTCGTCGAGTGTCCCTCTGTTCCGATTCCTTGGTGTCCCGAGGGGATGTCACAGCTGGTATCGGAGCGGTTCGGAGGCAACAGTTCATCATTACAAGCTTGTTTTCAAAACTTAATACGTTTAGCGCGTTTAGAACATGAGAGAGTACGGAGCCCTATAAGGATGTAGAATAGTTAAGACTTTTTACTAACTATTCGACGTTTGGGTTTTGGAAAGTGCTAACTATTCGTGGTAGTTTTATATACTATAGTACGTATAGTTAGTCTACCGAGCATGCATCATGTCATATTGAGTGTTACAATATGAGGTTTTGGGAATTAGACCAAGTTAGTATCGTAGTGTAGAGTTAGTTTCCTATGGACGACCCCGGAAGAAGTTTATGCACGTGAAATAGAAGGCAAACGGAACTCTCCCACGGAGGCAATGGAATGGGGAAATTCAAGATCTTCATCTACAGATGATCAAAGTCAATCGGAGAGAAGGACGACCATGTGTAGCTATCCAAGAGCCACATATGAGAGCTACGGATTTAAAGGGATAGATTAAAGATGCTCGTACAAGTGTGTACTACAAGTAAATCTGGGATTGGAATGAGAGATAGTGCACCTCTTCTCTATACATTGCTTGTGCTTTGGAACTTTAACGTATTCTATCGTTGGTATCCTTATATTCCAATTTTGGATCGGTGACACTAATACCAAGTTTTATAACAGAATGGAACAAACTAGAAGAGGAAACTATCCTGAAAGCTCCCAGAAAGATGTTCGAGAGTCGAGCATCAACTCCACCTACCCTGGCACAAGCTATTGCCACTATATTGGAGTCTCGTGAAGAGCAACGGGAACTTCTTCGAGCAGCTTGTTCAGAATACGGCCTCACGGGCCGGTGGTCAAGATCAGCATGTTCCACCGGTTCACGTTACATATTCGGATTTCATGGCTACTGGTCCACCCAATTTTTCGGATGAGGGAGATCCTCCGGAAGCGGACCATTGGTTACGTACTATCGAGTCGAAGCTGGAGCTCCTACCATGCACGAGTATCGGAAGACTATCTTTGCCGCTCAGCAACTAGAAGGATTTCGTTGGAGCATGGTGGGCTAATTACACGGCCATGATTCCCGAAGGTCACCAAGTACTATGGCAAGAATTCACAAAGGCTTTTCGTGAACATCATATTTACGAAGGTATCCTGAACCAAAAGCGTAAGGAGTTTCTAGCGCTGAAGCAAGGTGATATGACCGTACACTCCTATTCAAAGATGTTCAACCGTCCGGCTCAATATGCTCCTCAGAATGTGGACACCGACGCCAAGAAGAAGGAATGTTTCAAGCAAGGACTTACTACCAAGTTACAATCCCGGCTTGTTTTGGACCGAGGAGTTAGTTTCAATGAGTTTGTAAGTGATGCTATACTCATGGAGGATGCTATTCGTGTTCATCAAGAAGAGAAGGCTAAGAAGAGAGCAGCCAATGAACAAGGAAGTAAGGTACCCTCCAAGTATCGTCTAGTCCACACTTCCACCGCAGACCGGAGATTCGAGCCTATGCCATCGAGCTCCCATTTCCCACCGGCCACCTCGGTATCAGCAACAGGTGTTTTCCCGTTCAGCGGTCCAACAATCGGATCTATCGAGTATACGCTCCTTATCCCAAACTCCACAATCAGTTGACCATCTATGCTATAACGATGGTTGTCATGGACCACTATCTCAAGATTATGTCGCACCAACAAAGCAGAAATTGTCAACACGCCCTCAACGGAAAGCGGTTGGTCGACGGAAGAATGCATTGAAATATGGTAAGATGAAGACTGGTCGTGTCAACTTCACCACCACCGAAGAGATTCCGAAAGGGTCACAAGTCATGGCTGGATTATTCTCTATCAACCATCATGCTGCCATTTTTTTATTTGACTTAGGAGCAACCCACAACTTCATCGAGCAAAGGGTATGTCCAAAAACATAATCTTCCATCATGCAAGATGACTTACCCACATCTCATATCATCGCCTAGAGGTAATATACTTGCAGATCAAAGTACTACAGAGCTACCATTGAAATTGGGTCGTAAGGATTATCCCACCTCCTTTATAGTCTTAAACGGGCAAGGATTGGATGCGATTCTTGGCATGAGATGGATGAAGTATCATAAGGCAGTATTGGATATAGATGCTTTTGCAATTCACCTGAACTCTCCTCTTCACGGACGAGATTACTTTGAGTTGACTTCTTCCCAAACTATTCCTCCAATGATTTATAAGACTGTTGGTAAGAGTTTGGAAGACATTCCTATAGTCTGTGAGTACCCCGATGTTTTTCTAGAAGACTTACCGGGTTTACCGCCGGATCGAGCGGTAGAGTTTAAGATAGAGTTATAGCCTGGAGCAGCACCAATATCAAGAAGGCCGTATCGGATGCCGCCAAATGAGCTAGCAGAGTTGAAGGTGCAATTAAAGGAATTATTGGACAAGGGATATATTCGCCCAAGTTCATCACCACGGGGATGCCCAGCCTTGTTCGTAAAGAAGAAAGACAAGACATTGAGGCTATGTGTGGATTATAGACCTCTGAATTCGGTTACCATCAAGAACAAATACCCTCTTCCGAGGATTGACATCTTGTTTGATCAATTGACGGGAGCCAAGGTCTTCTCTAAGATAGATCTTCGCTCGGGGTATCATCGGATTAAGATAAGAGCCGAAGATATACCGAAGACTGCATTTTCCACAAGGTATGGGCTTTATGAGTATCTCGGTGATGTCATTTGGATTGACCAATGCACCAGCATATTTCATGTATCTCATGAATTCCGTATTCATGCTCGAGCTGGACAAGTTTGTCGTGGTATTCATTGACGACATCTTGATTTATTCCAAGTCGGAAGAGGAACATGCCAATCACTTAAGAGTTGTATTGCAAAGGCTCAGGGATCATCAACTATATGCTAAGTTCAGCAAATGTGAGTTTTGGCTGAAGGAAGTGCCGTTCCTAGGTCATGTGATATCAGCCGAAGGAGTGGCCGTTGATCCAAGCAAAGTTCAAGAAGTGTTGGATTGGAAACCACCGAAGTCCGTTTCGCAAATCGAAGTTTCTTAGGATTGGCTGGTTACTACGGAAGGTTTATTCCAAACTTCTCAAAGATTGCCAAGCCGATGACTAAGCTATTGGAAAAGGATAAGAAGTACGTATGGAGCAAAGAATGTGAAGAAGCCTTTCAAACATTAAAGAAGTTGCTCGACAACAGCTCCCGTACTTGCTCAGCCGGATCCGACGAAGCCTTTTGATGTGTACTTGTGATGCATCGAGAACAGGACTTGGATGTGTTCTAATGCAGGAAGGTCGAGTGATTGCCTATGCTTCTCGACAACCGAGGCGTCATGAGGAACACTATCCCACACATGATCCGGAGTTAGCAGCTGTCGTTCTAGCCTTGAAAAGCTGGAGACACTATCTCTTGGGTAACTTGGTACATTTATACACCGACCATAAGAGTCTCAAGTACATCTTCACTCAAGCGGATCTGAATATGCGTCAACGAAGATGGCTAGAGTTAATTAAAGATTATGAGCTGGAGATTCACTATCATCCAGGCAAGGCAAACGTGGTAGCTGATGCATTAAGTCGCAAGGTTCATTGCAATAATCTCATGGCTCAACTCTTGATTCAAGCACCTCCACCCGAAATTGATGAGCCAAATCTTCGGGTCATTCCGTATGGAACCTTGACCAACTTGGCTCTTATTCCTACCATTCGTGAAGAAGTGGTAGCAGCTCAGCAGAAGGATGCTTGGTATGGAACACATCAGAAGACGACTCAAGAAGGGTGAAGTCAAGTGTTTCCAAATAGATGACGAAGGTGTTATCTGGTTCAAGAAAAGGCTAGTAGTGCCTAAGAACCCGGAACTTCGCAAGAAGATAATGGATGAAGCCCATACGTCCAAGTATTCTATTCATCCTGGAACCAACAAGATGTATCAAGACTTAAAGAAGAGATTTTGGTGGACAAGAATGAAACGAGAGATAGCAAGGTATGTCAACGAGTGTGATACCTGTCGACGTGTCAAAGCAGAACATTTGAAGCAAGCGGGTCCACTTCAACCTCTAAGCATACCTAAATGGAAATGGGAAGATATCGGTATGGACTTTATTGTTGGATTACCAATGACTCCACGAAAGCACGACTCTATCCGGGTCATAGTCGACAGATTGACCAAGTCAGCTCACTTTATACCGGTACATACCAACTACAAGACCAAGCAATATGCAGATCTATACATTTCACGCATCCTATGTTTGCATGGAGTACCCAAGACCATCATCTCGGATCGAGGAGCTCAATTTGTCTCAAGATTTTGGGAAAAGCTGCGTGAGTTGTTAGGAACGAAGTTAATTCGAAGCTCGGCTTATCACCCCCAAACGAGATGGACAAACAGAAAGAATCAATCAATACCTCGAGGATATGCTTCGAGCTCGTGTCTTGACATACGGTAAAGATTGGGAGAAATGTTTACCGCTGGCAGAGTTCTCATACAACAACAACTATCAAGAGAGTGCGGGAATGTCACCGTTCCAAGCTCTATATGGACGTAGCTGTCGCACACCATTGAATTGGTCCGAAAGTGGAGAAAGAATAATATTTGGACCGGATCTAGTGAAGGATGCTTGAAGAGCAAGTACGTCTCATTCAACGGAACCTCAAGAGAGCTAAGTCTCGACGGATCGGCTATGCCGATAAAAGACGTCGAGAGTTGGTATTCAAGGTTGGAGACCAAGTCTATCTTCGAGTATCTCCTACCAAAGGTGTTCAAAGGTTTGGAATCAAGGGCAAGTTAGCACCGCGATACATCGGACCTTTTCCAGTCCTAGAAAGATGTGGAGCTGTAGCATATCGTTTGGAGTTGCCGGGACACTCGTCGGGTATACACAAGATATTTCACGTATCTCAACCGAAGAAGTGTTTGAAACCATCGGTGGATATACCGACAGCCGAAGTGCAATAGTTACGATCGGACTTGACATATGATGAACATCCGGTCAAAGTTCTCGACACTAAAGATAGAGTGACTCGACATCGGACCATCAAGTTCTACAAGATCCAATGGAGCAATCACTCGGAAGCTGAAGCTACTTGGGAACAAGAAGAGTTTCTCCGATCCAACTACCCCGAGTTCTTTAGCACTATCGTCTAGTCGCTTCAATCGTGAATCTCGGGACGAGATTCCTGTAAGGGGAGGGCTGTAACAACCCTAACAAATCAAAGTGCATTTTCATGTCATTCATGAGCACGTCATCCTGTGCATCCGTGAAAATATTTACTTTTGTGATAAAGAAATGCACATAAAATATCAAATTAGCTAAAGAATAAAGGAATTTCTTAAAAAGAAATAACATAAGAAGAAAATTTATGTTTAACATTTTCTATGGCTCAAATATCATAAACAAAGATTTACAAAACTATCCTGAAATTATTTTGCTTTGTGAAAATATTTGTAAGAAATAAACAAAGCTTCTTTTGTTAATTTATGTTTGAATTTTTAATTCGAAAACAATTTGGAATCTCAACCTGGTCTTAATATGAAAAATGTTTAAAATACTTTCATATACATCCCTCATTTTTCGCAGAATTTTTCGAGTGCCGGAAGTATGAATTTTAATTAGTCTAATGTCCGAGGGTGTTTATGTAAAACGACCGGAGCCCCACCGATCAATCTCTTCTCTTCCTCCTCTCTCTCTCTCGGGGAACCGCCTCCCGCACTTGCCTTCCCTCCACGCTGCGGTGGCCGGCACGGCCGCGTGCCCTCCCTCTCCCGCGCCACGCAGCTGCCCCCTGCCACCTCAAGCTCCGGCCCAGTCAAGATAAAAGGCCGAGCCGTGTTCTCCTCTCTCTCCAAAAATTCGCAGGGAAAACTGCCGTCGTCCGCCTCTCCTGCCGCTCCGCCATCCGTCCGTCTCCGTCCGCTCCTCGACGAGCCACTCCCTCAAACCGCTCCGCAGGAGTGTGCCGCACCTCACCAAGCCACCCAATCGTCCTCTTCCGCGGTGAACCGGGAGATCGACGCCGTTCTTCGTGGAACGGTCATTCGAGTCCAACCGCCACCGTTCCCTCAAATTCTCTCGATCCGGTGAGTTGTTTCCACCAAGTTTTGCCCTTAGGCGTGCGCAAGTGGTTGCTCCAATCCCTTGCAAGCTCACCGGCGTGTTTCCTCTACGGGTTCACGGGAATTTCGTCATCTTTGTTTCATGTCCGAACCGCCGCCGTCTCGGTTCGCCGGTGCGCATCATCTTCCGGCCGTCCTCGTCGTCAACGAGCTCGACCCGGTTCCCCATGTCACGAGGATCGTGTAGGAGCCTTTTTCCGCCAAGTTTGGTCGTCCTCCGCCCAACTCCGGCACGGCCGCCGCCACCTCCCGGCCGCCGCGGCCATGGACGCGCGTCCCCGGCGTCCGGGCCACGCGCGGGTGTTTCTGGGCCGGGTCGGGTCCGGGTCGCTGGGCCGCCACGTCACCCGTTGGGCCTGGCCACTTTTGGCCCGATAGCCTTTCAATTCTTTTACGAATTTATTTATTTTCAGATTCTTCTCAAACTTCAAAAATTCGAAGAAAATTCCACAAAAATCAGAAAAATGCCAAACAAAATTCATTAGGTTCATAAAATTATTCTCTATTTATTTATGTATTCAAATGCCTATTTTGAGAAATTATAATTTCATACTTTAATTAATTACTTTTCTTTGATTAAGGAAACCTATTATTTTATGCTAATTATTATTTGATTTTGAAAAATAAATTTCTTAAAAAATTAGAGATACTGCAGACGAAAGTGTTTGTGAAAACTGTTTTCCAAAATTCAACATAAACACCGTCATTTCATGTGATCCCAAATTAATAGCTTAAGTGTTATCACATGTCATTAGGTAATTATTCATTGTTAATTAATAAGCTTGATTAATTAATAATTAATGACCTTAATTAAGAAATAATTAATGAGCATGATCAATTGTTACTTGTTGCTTAATAAACATGATTAATTGTTAATTACTAATTGCAAAGTAATAAGCTTAAGTAATGAGTAAGTGCTAATTAACGATCTTGGTTAATAAAATCGTTGCACATCATCTCCTGTACATTCATGCATGCATGGTTGTGATTCGCGACGTATTGTTGGTCGACCTAGGTTCGGCGTGATCGAGGTTTCGTCCGAGATCGAGAAAGGAGACGGAAGCTTCGAAGTCGACCAAGCACATCGAGGAAGCTAACCCCGACTCGAATCAAGGCAAGCCCGGTGCATCCCACCTATGTTTTAAAGTCTTTTCTTTTATCACGGTTATTGCGTCGTGAATTGTGCATTAGGTTACGGGAATTGCTTGACACCTTAGATGCATGAGTAGAATTCCTATGTTACCTGTTTATCCATGTTGGTTTTGTGTCTCGATAGTTGCTACGCTTAATTCACAGGGCTACGGTAGAAGTCGAGTGGTGCTCGAGCACACTCGCGAGTCAGTTACGGTCTGGTCTTAAAACATGGAGGCTTTAAGTTGATTGATGTCTTTCAAGTTGAATTAAAGAATGAAGATGAAGATGAAATTGAGATCGGACGGGTCCTATAGGAGAAAGGGCAAAGACGAGGTCTTGCAAGGTGGTAGCCCCGTCCGTGTCGATCAAGGACCGTACCGTTGTTGGCCCTGCTGAGCAAGTATTGAACGTACCGATTTATATACTGGTGTTTATGGGGCCAGGAAGCCGATGTAACCTAATTGCCTCGGTAGTTGGACGTAGCTCATCCCCTAATTGGCTGGAGAATGAGGCGAGGCCTCATGTCTCAAAGGGAGAGGAATGGGTGGTCGCTCACGGATAACGTCGAGGACGGGTATCGCGTGGGGTCCCCGGGTTCTCGGGCGGATGGGAGACTAACCCGGCCACTGCCAGGAGTTAGCGTGAAAGGTTGTCGTATGCGACCAATGGGGTGCGTATACGCCGTGTAAACGGGTTTTCCAGCTGGTGAAATCGATTCGAATCGCTGTCCCTCGCAGTAATGAGTACCGCTTGTTCACCGTGTCACATCGTAGTTAATCAAGTGAAAGATGAAGGAAGATGCATGAAAGGCTGTTGGTTGGAATTTATCTTTTCCTGCAAACTTGATTGCAATAGTGATAGTCCGCAAACCTAGAGGTTAATGAACTTAACGTCGGTTTTTGACTAAGGGACCCATTGTCAGCGACTATAGGTCAAAAGAAGGCCGGTGGGCGAAGGCCGACGGCCGCCTGGGCGAGTAAAAGGCGCGTCCCTCCCGGGAATCGTGCGCGGACGCCAACGGAAGAGCGTAATATTAATGGGCCTGGCCCACGTTGTAAAAATTAGAAATAATAGTTTAATTTTGGAAAGAGATCCTAGTCGGTTAGGAAATCGGCCCGAAGAGGGTCCGAGTAGGATTCTTTGTGCCGAGTATAAATACATACTCGGATGTAACATGTAAACTCGATTCACATCCAACACAACTTTCGGCGCATCGCCAAAACCTAATTTTCTGTCAAGTTTTACTGTTTTTCGCGCGGGGATCTTCGGGGCTCCGGTCGACGACACGTTGGCTTGATAAGGTAATTATGTTGTCTAGTTCTCGGCGCATTGTTCGTAATTAGATGGCTTAATTGCTAGTTATCCGGCGACCAAATCTGTCCCTAATCGTCGTAGTGAGTATCGGCCGGGATGAGTCAAGTCGACCTGGTCCGGGCTCGTGGTGGAGGTAGTTTGACTTGTCCCGCTTCCCCGTTCCAGCCTTTGCTCGCAACGCCGATTGGCTCGGATCTGGTTGTTCGAGTCACGATAGCCGCTATGAGAATTCTTTTACATCTTGGCCGATTCGACTGTGCAGATTCAGTTGACGTGTCCTGTGTTTGCCTTTGCGATAGTTGACTTGTCCTAGGTGCATGCAGCCGATTGGCTAGGGTGTAAATCTACTTTCATAGTTAAGGCTTTTATGATTGTGCTTGTCCTGAATCGGCCGGGCGTGCGCGGCCGTTAGACCTGGTCCAGCCGCGTGCCATCGGTTGACTTGTCCTGTTGGAGCGAATGTTTGATTCGGGATCTGCATGGTTGTATTTGTCTTACTTGTTCTTTCGGAGTGTTTAGCCGATTGTTTATCACGTTCATTAGCTGTTTTATGTTCGATTAGTACCAAACCTGTTAAAGCTGCTCTTGAACCCAAGTTATTAGTATGATTTTATTGATCATCATTATCCATTTCGATAGATCTAATAATTCACTGCTATAATCAATGGCGAGAATCGGCCAAATACTCGATCGGCCGATTTATTACTCTAATTGATGATTGAACTATCTTCCTGCTATCGAATTAATTATATTCCATTAATAATTACCTTGTTTATAATACATCCCTGCAAAGTCTTAATGATTTGATCGCTTACCGACGAAATCGGCCGCTAGCCACCGATCGCATGTTATAGCGTCGGCCGATTTCGTATTGTTTGCATCACGGTTCGTTTGCCTGGCATTTAATACATAAATGGATGGGCCGTGCTGTTCCTCGTCGATGGCCGATTTTGTCTATCTTACGCCATAATCGGCCATGACCGCACATCGGTCTATCTAGGCCGATGACCCGGAATTTTACATCTTTTATTGTCTTTGTTGGTTTGCAGGAAAACCATCGCGCACGCACCAGCGCACACGAGAATCGGCGAGCCGAGCCGGTCCGTTGGGAGCACAGGGCCCTGCGTCGGCCGGGGTTTCGGTGGACTCTCCGGACAACGGTGTGTTGGCGACTTTTGACGTCAACACACTTTTTGGCACGCCCGGTGGGACAGAAGCAACCAAGATCAAGATGTCATACATACGAGGCTATCGGGGAAGACGGAACACCAATGGTCGATGCTGAAAATCAGCCAATCCTTGTTCCAGTTCCTCTCGGGACGGATGGCAAGGGGCATGGTGAAGTTTCGATGACAACGGGGTTTCGGCACTGGGGAAATATGACGACGGAACAAAAGCTGCGAGTATCGGGAATACCCGGCCGAAGCAATGAAAAAGTACTTTCAAGCCACTGACGGTGACACGTGGCGGAGTGGCCACAAAAGGAGATATCCCTCGGATATCGCATCCGGAAGAACTAGACCAAATCAAAGCCCGAGAGGCTGCCGGATGCCAACCAACTCGGTGATATGGTCAACTCGTCCGTTCATCGAGGCCCTAATCAATCAATCGGGCGTGTTGACCAACACCATCGGGAATTTGATCAAGGACACAATTGATGGCAGATCGTTCATCGAAGGATATTACGGACCTGCATACACTCAGCCTTTTGGCACTCCTGTACGGTCGATTCGGGGAATTAGCCTCCAGAATACTACACCACCGAGCGGGGTTTCAGCCCACGTACGGCATGCCACCTCACCTATGGCCTGGCAAGGACAATGCAAATGCAAATACCGGTGCAACCCAGCCAGGGCAAAGAGGATGACGGTGGCCCCAAGAAGTCGGTAACGAGAAGAAGGCGACAGACAAGATGTACAACAGCCGACTTCGAGTTAGGGGCAGCAACCAATGTGGCAGCGGCCCCGCAGATGGCACGAGCAGCCCAATTTCTTCTACGTACCAAATACCGGCCCAAGTAGAATTGAGAACTCACCCACTATAGTACGGCCGATATCCGGTATTCCACAGCCAACTCGCATCGGCTGGGGACGAGGATTCATGATCGGACGGCCGATCCAATCGGCCATGAATTATGGAATTGCTCCGCAGTCACCGTTCCGGCTACGGCATCGGGATTTCCGGGAACGACCAATTGATACACCCGAGCGGGGACAGCCCAACACCGCTTATATGACGGGGACCGGATCAACAACTGCTGGACCCAATGATATGAATAGCCTCATGGCTAAGATCGCCGATATGATGAAAGATCGGTTCGATTTGAAGCCTAAGGAGAAGAGTGCATTGTATCGGCGACCTTACCCTGACTGGATGGATTCCGTGGCTTTACCCAATAAGTATAAAATTCCTGAGTTTTCCAAGTTTTCTGGGCAAGATAACACATCAACTATGGAGCACATCGGCCGATATGACGCACAGCTTGGTGAGGCGTCTACTCGGGAGGCTTTGCGGGTTAGGCTATTCCCACTTGTCATTGTCCGGATCGGCCTTTTCATGGTTTGCTTCACTGTCGCCTGGTTCTATTCAGAGTTGGGCCGATCCGGAGAAAAGGTTTCACTCGTACTTCTTCACGGGCATTACCGAGCTTAGTTTGTCCGATTTAATGGCGATGAAACAGAAAGCCGGGGAATCGGTGGCTGATTATATACGAGAGGTTCGGGACTACGAGGGGACGATGCTACAACCTGAACCTGACGAGCAACGGTTGGCCGAAATTGCTTATGCGGGGCTATTCCCCAACATCAAAGAAAAATTTACCCCACATGAGTTTGATGGGCTGGCACAGCTGACCCGCGAGGCGATCGGCCAGGAAGAGAATCTCCAGCTCACCGAGGAATCGGCGGTATCGGGTAGCTTATGCTGATTTCGACGAGTGAGGATGATGAAGAGGGACTTAATGCGGTTGAGTGGACTAATAACAAACGGCCGATATTCTCTCCGCATGTCAATCCTAAGGAGAAAAAATATGATTTTGATTTATCTAAGGCCGACGAGATATTTGATCAGCTGCTGCGGGAAAAGAAAATCCAGCTTTCCCCTCATCACAAAATTCCTACGCGGAAGAGTTGAAGAAAATGGCTAAGTGGTGCAAGTGGCATGGAAATTCGCATCATAACACCGTTGATTGTTATGCTATGAGAGATGAAATCCGGAGGGCGGTTGACGAGTGGGGTATTGCGAGCAGCCGATGTAAAGAAGAAGATGAAAGTTGATGGGCACCCTTTCCGGCTAATACGATGTACATCAACACCATCGGCGGTGGATCGGCTGGTTTCATACGCCGATATGAGAGGAAGAGAGAAAGGGAAGAAAGAGCTCGGGTGGCACGTGAACAGGAATCTGTCGATCAAAGTCGGCGAGTACGGACAAGGCGTGATCCGCCGAGAAGATTTTGACCCACACTGGGATTGTCCTTTCTTTCGATCTGCTGGGACCAAAACATGAAGCTTCCATCTATCGAGAACTGCCCGGAATGCACTGGCCGAAAAGAGTATCGTGATGGCGGGTCATCAAGTTACCGGGGACGGCCGATTAGTCGCAACTACGAATCACAACAATCGGCCCCCGGAAGAGCGATCGGCTACGATCACGAGATATGATGAACGGAGATACGTAGCGCCAAAGAGAACCTCCGTTCACGATCGGCTGGGGCCAATCAACGATGAAGAAGAGTTTGATCACCAATACTATGAGGATTCGAGAAGCGATCAAACCGAGAACGAAGAACGGTGGTGCCCCGGTGGTTTGCTCAGCAAAACCCGGAAGAGGAGGCTCCAAAGAATGCGTTGTCGAGAAATTAAGCGTGGACGGTATTACGAGAGATGACCAAGATGATGAGTCCAAGCCCAAGAAAGCAATGGAGGCCGAAAGTGCGGTCTCGGGTGGTCCGAGCTGAAGCCGCGGTGAATATGATGTCCACTGATGCCCGGGATTGTCGGATCGGCCGATGAAAATTCGAGCTGAAGAAGAACCGGTTGGGGATACTTCGGAGACTCCGTGGACGCCGGAATCGGCGATATTTGATAAGCCGATCAACTCGATCATTTGCATCTCAAGGCATTGTACATTAGCGGCTACGTCAATGGGTCGCCGATGAGGAAAATGTTGGTCGACGGAGGAGCAGCGGTCAATGTCATGCCGATTACTACATATCGCAAGCTCGGGAAGACGCCGGAAGAAATGATGAGGGCTAATCCGACGCTCAAGGATTACAGCGGGAGAAGCCAAGATGTGCGTGGGGCCGCAATAATGGAGATCACTCGTGGGAAGCAAAACCATACCCCACCACTTTTTTCATCATCGACGGGAAAGGTGCATACACAACTTTGTTGGGGAGAGACTGGATTCATGCCAATTGTTGCATCCCATCAACCATGCACCAGTGTTTGATTCAATGGGTCGGCAACAAGGTCGAAATCGTGCGGGCCGATAAGTTCTGTAACCATTGCAACCGCCGATTTCGAGTTTGCCGGTCTGGAGAGCTTGCCTTGTTTATCGGGCACATATTGGGATGCGGAGGCCATAAACATCACGAACGACGGAGTTATTGTGACCGGGGGTCGGGTACCCCCGGCTGCTCCGATAGGCCCCACAGGAGAATTGACGGATAATCGGCCGATCGATACGCGCACGGAGGATATGATGAGTCAGCCGATTAATGAACCGGAAGATGGGAAATTAGGTCACGGTTTTGTGTCGGCCGACGAATTAGAAGAGGTAGATATAGGGGATGGAGACAAGCCTCGGCCGACATATATTAGCAAGAAATTGTGTAAAGAAGTAAGAGATGAATTAGTGGCCTTATTGGAAGAATTTAAAGATTGTTTTGCTTGGGATTATAGCGAGATGCCTGGACTCAGCCGATCGATTGTTGAACATCGGTTGCCCACCAAACCCGGATATCGGCCATATAACCGGGGGCTCGAAAAATTGACCCTAGGTATTATGAAGCCGTCAAAGAAGAAATTATCAGATTATATGAAGCCGGCTTCATTAGGCCATGCCGATATGCGGAGTGGGTTTCCAGTATTGTGCCGGTGGAAAAGAAAAATGGAAAGATGCGGGTCCGCATTGACTTCAGAAATTTGAATAAGGCGACTCCGAAAGATGAGTACCCAATGCCAAACGCCGATTTGTTAGTTGATGCAGCCGCCGGCAACAAAATTTTGAGCTTTATGGATGGAAATGCTGGGTACAACCAGATTTTTATGGCCGAAGAAGATATACCGAAGACGAGCGTTCGGATGCCCTGGAGCGTTGGGACTATATGAGTGGGTTGTCATGACCTTCGGACTAAAAAATGCTGGTGCTACATATCGAGAGAGCCATGAATTTTATATATCACGATTTGATTGGCCGATTGGTGGAAATTTATATTGATGATGTCATGGTGAAATCAAAATCGGTTGGGAGTCATGTGGCTGATCTCGGAGAAGTGTTGAAGAGGACAAGACAATATGGATCGAAGATGAACCCGCTCAAGTGTGCGTTTGGTGTTTCAAGTTGGACAATTTCTGGGGTTTATTGTGCATGAAAAGGGAATTGAAGTCGGCCCTAAGAGTATTGATTCTATCAAAAAGCTGGAACCGCCGACGAATAAGACAAAGCTCCGAGTCCCCGATCGGCAAGATTAATTTTATTAGGCGATTTATCTCAAACTTGTCCGGTCGACTTGATGTATTCACGCCGTTATTAAAACTCAAGGCCAATCAAGAATTTCGGTGGGAGCCGATCCATCAAAGGGCTTTAGAAGATATCAAGAAATATTTGGTGTCCCCACCGGTGATGGTTCCGCCAAAATCGGGCACACCCTTTAAGTTGTATTTATCGGCCGATGATAGGTGCATCGGCTCAGCATTGACTCAAGAACAGGAGGGAAAAGAGCGGGTCATATTTTATCTCAGCCGCAAATTAATTGATGCAGAAACACGGTATCCGGAGGTGGAAAGGTTATGTCTCTGTCTCGTATTTTTCATGCACAAAACTAAGGCATTATCTCGTTAGCCGAGGAGTGCACCGTGGTTTGCCGGGCCGATGTCGTAAAATATATGCTATCGGCCCCGGTCCCCAAAGGCCGGTTGGGCAAATGGATGTTGGCAATTGCGGAGTTTGATTTGGGCTATGAATCGGCCAAAGCAGTAAAAGCACAAGTATTGGCTGATTTAATAGTGCAACACGGTGAGCACTCGGCCAGATACGTTGAACCGGTGCCATGGACGGTATTCTTTGATGGTTCAATTTGCAAGGAAGGAAGTGGTATCGGCTTGGTTGTTGTGTCGCCTCGGGGGCAATACGTGAATACTCTATTACAGTAGAGGCGCACACCAACAACCAAGTCGAATACGAGGCGATATTAAAAGGATTGGAATTACTCATCGATGCCGGGGCTGATTTTGTGGAAATTTTCGGCGATTCCTTGTTGGTTGTGAGTCAGCTGGCCGATGAGTATGAGTGTAAAGATGAAATATTGTTGCAATATCATAGAAAGTGCCAGAAGTTAATGAAAAGGTTCAAGTGTGTTAAAGTCAGCCATATACCAAGAGAGCAGAACTTCGAAGCAAATAACTTGGCTCAGCTAGCATCCGGATATCGGCTCGCCGAAAAAGCTTAGAGATAGCTGATATTGAAGAAGCCGATTGGCGTACGGAAATTCGAAATTTTTTGAGCAATCCATCCCAACCTGCAGATAAGAAGATAAGATATAAAGCCTTGAAGTATGTTCTGTTGGATGATCAATTATTTTTCAAGACAATTGATGAGGTGCTTCTCAAGTGTATTGATGACACCGAGGCAAAAGTGGTAATGAGCGAAGTGCATGATGGGATTTGCGGAACGCATCAATCGGCCCATAAAATGAAGTGGCTGCTAAGGCGAGCTGGTTATTACCGGCCGACAATGTTGGCCGATTGTTTCAAATATTATAAAAGTTGCCAAGATTGCCAGAAATTTGGGCCTATACGAGAGGCGCTCGCGTCGGCTATGAATCTAGTGATCAAACCTTGGCCGTTCGGAGGCTGGGCCATGGATATGATCGGCCGGATAAATCCAGCATCAAGCAAAGGACATCAATACATATTGGTAGCTATAGATTACTTCACAAAGTGGGTTGAAGCGGCGCCCTATCGTAAAGTTTCGACGGCCGACGTGATAACGTTTGTTAAAGAGCATATCATTTATAGATTTGGGATTCCGGAAACAATCACGACAGATCAAGGATCAGTATTCACGTCGGACGAATTTCAATCTTTTGCTGAGGAGATGGGGATTAAGTTGATTAATTCGTCGCCGTATTATGCCCAAGCCAATGGCCAAGCTGAAGCGGCAAATAAGAGTCCGATCAAGTTGATCAAGCGGAAAATACAAGAGTATCCTCGTAAGTGGCACATGAAATTGATGGACGCTTTGTGGGCTTATCGTATGTCACGGCATGGGGCCATGCAAGTCGCGCCGTATCAGCTTGTATATGGGCACGAAGCCGCATCGCCATGGGAGACAGCTATCGGCTCCAGGAGGATTGAATTGCAACAAAAGCTTTCGGCCGATCAAGTACTACGGATTGATGATGGATGAATTAGAAGATGTAGTACAAAATCGGCTGGATGCATTGGAAAAAATAGAGCGAGAATAAGGCGAGGGTCGCCCGCCATTATGATAAGAAGGTTGTGCAGAAACAGTTTAAAGAGGGCGATTTGGTCTGGAAGCTTAGGATGCCGATCGACGTGAAGGACAATCGGTTTGGTAAATGGTCGCCTAATTGGGAAGGACATTATTTGATTAGCCGATCGGCACCGGGTAATGCATATATTTTGAAAGAGTTAGCAGGGGAAGAATTCGGCCGAGCACTTAATGGGAAGTATTTGAAGCGAGTATTATCCTAGTATTTGGATTAACTCGTAGTGTTCGGCCTAAAAGAGACTACAGCCGATGTCGATGCACATCGCCTTGAGACGGCCGATACCGAGAGTATCGCCCTTAGCACAAAAAAAAAATATATATGACAAGTAAAACGCAGAAAGTCACGGACAAATCAGCCGATGTGTTAAACGTCGTCTTCGGATGGCCGATATTATGGTATATCGCCCTTAGTGCAAAAAAATATTCACAACAAATTTTGTTCAAAATCCTATTACACCTAAGCATAATCGACGGCTTCGGCACGGGACAAGAAGTCTTGGACGGCAGATAGTGCACGGGCCAGCATGGAGTCGAGTTTGGCCATGACCAACAGGTCATCCTCGATGGGGCCGACATCAGCCTGCGCTGCAGCAACCATCTTGTCGGCCGCTTGGATTGCCTCGTCCGTCGTTTTCTGTTGGGCCGCCACGTCGACCGACAGCTGCGCGATGGTGGCTTCCGGGGCCGCCGCTTCCTTCTCCTTGAGAGCCGGCGATGCTCTCAAATCGGCAATCTCTTGGTTGATTACCTGCAGTTCATCCTGCCGATTTGAGAGTTGCTCTTGCATCTCCTGGGTCTTGCGGGCCTCCTCCTCGGAACGCTTGATAGAGTTCTCGGCGAGTAACGCGGCTTGCTGCTGCTCCGCGTGGCGAGCCGGACGCTGCTGGGCACGGATGAAGTCCATTTGCCGGTACTCCATGTATGCCACACGGTGCGAGCATCGCGCACATCCTCCGGGAGCTCGGTCCGGACCTCCAAGTACCGGGCCCGTATGGGGTGGGCGTCGGCCACCAAGCGAGTCGACCGAAGAAGCCTCAAGCCTGCGCGCGATTTCGGCCATGGTAGTAAGACCAGAAGCGAGATACCAAAATCGGCGCAGGACGAGGGAAGCCGAGCGCTCGAAATACCAAGAGAAATAAGATGAAACTAATGATCGGCGGCGAATCAAGGAAGAAATAGTAAAAACCAACCTGCGAAGCGTCGATGCGAAGCGGCCGGACGTCTATCGGCTGTGCCATTGAACCCACGAGGTTCGTGTGTTTCAATCAGCTCTCGGCCGGCCGATCCACCTTCGTCGGCGACATCCTCGGAGGCGGCATCGGGCGATACTCGCCAACAGGCTCATCGGCAGCAGTACCTACGGGAGAAGCCGCGGGCGGCTCCTGGCCGGCCGATTCTTCGTCGGCAGCGGTGCCTTTGGGAGAAGCCGTGGGCGACACACGGCCGGCGGCGACCTCGGGAGACGCAGGCCGATCCGAGCGAGTTGAGTTCTCCGTAAGGTTTGGATCGGCCTCGGCTTGGTACGACTTCGGGCGCCGGAGCTGTTTGAATCGGCCTTTCGGGCGTCGGCGTCCTGGCCCGTGGAGGAGTTGGCGGGCGGATCGGCCTATCGGGCGTTGGCGTCCGGGCCCGAGGAGGAGAGACCGCCGATTCCTGCTAAGAACTCATAGTTAGACGGCATGTTAATTGAAAAGGAATCGGCGATCATGCAATAATAACCTGACGCAGCGGAGACGGTTCATCGAAGTAGTCCGGGTCGGACGGGCGCACAGGCTGCTTTAGCGGCGCGCGGTATCGCTTCGGGGCTTGAGTCGACCCCGCAGCTGGCACATTAGCCTTCCTCTTTCGAGGGCGGCTGTTTTAGTTTTGGCCTTGCGGGCAGCTGGTGCCCTCGACTCATCGCCGCAAATGCTTGAGCAGGAGTGCGGTCGGTGAAGCCGATATTCGGAACAATTGGGCTCGGCATTAAGTATGCAATCGGCCGGCCACCGATGCTCGGGTCGGCGGCTCCTCCGAGTCCGACTGAAAGAGGATATACAAGGGTGAGCATTTGGAGTGGCCGATTTCATTTACAAAATCGGCCTTACAAAATAAAATCAGCTACACATACCTCGGCGAAAGCTTCTCTCGGGACTAAGCCGGAGAAGAAGGAAGCGGTGTTCCGGCTGCGGAGGTGCCGGTTCCACTCGCCCCACCAACGGTCAAAAGGCGGGTACTCCGGGCGCCGGGGAAAATCCAGCCAAGTCGCCGGTGACGACATCGGCGGTGCGGCCGACGAGCCAATTCCACCGAATGGCGTTGTCGACGGTAGCCCGCGCCTTTATCCGCCCCACATAGAAGAGGCCGGGGGCAAGCGGCCGAAGCCGAGTTGGCGGGCCGCCACCGACGGGTGGTAGAACTCATAGGAGCAGAAAGCCTTGCTCCCGAGCAATGAGTCCCGTCGGCAGCAGACGGGGGCGGAGACGGGTGGTGAAGATCTTGACCGCCTCCCCGTCGGCCGTTGGGAAGGTGGGGTCGATCGGAAAAGGAGTGTCATACCCCTTCTCGAAGAAATCGATGTACGGATACCAATCCGTACTTTCGTTGTTGAGGCCCTTGTAGAGGGCGGCGAACCAATACGCCGAGGTTGTCATCCGACATGGCCGCCCCCGGTGCCATGGATAATGCTTCCCCGAAAGAGATGCACCGACCGGATCCGGGCGTGGCCGATTCGGCGTGGTTGCCGGGGAAGGTGAGCACACCGAGGTCCGGATCGATGGCCTTGGTGGTGTGAAGGGACAACCACATTTGGATAAACCACCAAGGGCCACCCAGGTTCTTGACCGATCGGCCGGAGCGCAACTCCACCGAAACCTGGTGAAGAAGGAGGTACGCCGATCCCGGAAGATACTTGCCCATGGGAAGGGCATAGCTGTCGGCCAACCTATCGGCTATCGGCAGAAAATTGTTTGTGGGGCTCACACCGACCCCACAAAAGAAGAAGTGGTCAAGCCACATGTTGAGGAAGGCAACGTGCTCGCGGCGATCGACCGTGCCGTGCCCCTTGTTGTAGGTCCGGATGTAGACCTTCCAACCCCTGGTGTCCTTAGGGTTGATCCGGTGGGAGGACTTAATGCGGATGGCATCCGGAGTGGCCTCCGCCGTGATATTCAAATCGGCCAACATGACCGTGTCCGGGAGGGTCATGGTAGCCGGGCCATGGCCGAACATAAAACAGTTCAGGGCATCCGACCGAGAGATAGGAAGCGGCCGCCGACAACGGTTCATTCTTGTGGTGATCGGCCGAGAAAGCTTGATGGCATGGGCGATGCCGATGTTGGCCCAACCTTGCGGATGGACGGCCGACACCCGGTTATACCAATCGCGCCATCCCGCAACGGGAGTCGGCCATGACCGAAAGCTGTTGGCCCACTCGGCCGATAGTGGGGATCGTTGCCGAAACGGAACACGGTTCGTTTCGGCACGGATGAGATCTGTGGGGTCGGGATCGCCCATAGGACCCAAGAAGAAATGAGTCGGGATGTTGGACGGGATAGCGACTTGGTTCCGGATCTCCTAAAAACAAGAAATAGGGCTAAAATGAGAAGCGGAACGGGAAGAAGATAAATTGTGAAAATGAACAAGAACAAGAACGCGAAGAAAATTGCAAAGGTAGAAAAGAGGGATGCTCGAATGTACATTACCTCCGGAACGGCGTTGGTGGTGGCGACGACGCGGCCGGCGGCGGCGGCCGCAGCAGCAGCAACGAGCGAGGATTCATGGTAGCCGGAGAAGAAAAACGGCGGCGGCGCGATGAGAAGTTGAAAAGACTCGAGAAGGAAAAGGTCGCTGGAACAGGGGAAGATGAAGGCCAAGGAGAGGAAACAGATGGGAAATGACCGGGGTGGCCCTGGGTTTTATGGAGAAATGACGGGCGAGTAAAACCGGCGCAATAAAAGAGAATAAATCAGTCCGACGCATGCGTTGCATACCCCGGACCGGGGGACATGTGTTGACGCCGGTTTTTGACTAAGGGACCCATTGTCGGCGACTATAGGTCAAAAGAAGGCCGGTGGGCGGAAGGCCGACGGCCGCTCGGGCGAGTAAAAGGCGCGTCCCTCCCGGGAATCGTGCGCGGACACCAACGAGAAGAGCGTAATATTAATGGGCCTGGCCCACGTTGTAAAATTAGAAATAATAGTTTAATTTTGGAAAGAGATCCTAGTCGGTTAGGAAATCGGCCCGAAGAGGGTCCGAGTAGGATTCTTTGTGCCGAGTATAAATACATACTCGGATGTAACATGTAAACTCGATTCACATCTAACACAACTTTCGGCGCATCGCCAAAACCTAATTTTCTGTCAAGTTTTACTGTTTTTCGCGCGGGGATCTTCGGGGCTCCGGTCGACGACACGTTGGCTTGATAAGGTAATTATGTTGTCTAGTTCTCGGCGCATTGTTCGTAATTAGATGGCTTAATTGCTAGTTATCCGGCGACCAAATCTGTCCCTAATCGTCGTAGTGAGTATCGGCCGGGATGAGTCAAGTCGACCCGGTCCGGGCTCGTGGTGGAGGTAGTTTGACTTGTCCTGCTTCCCCGTTCCAGCCTTTGCTCGCAACGCCGATTGGCTCGGATCTGGTTGTTCGAGTCACGATAGCCGCTATGAGAATTCTTTTACATCTTGGCCGATTCGACCGTGCGATTCAGTTGACGTGTCCTGTGTTTGCCTTTGCGATAGTTGACTTGTCCTAGGCGCATGCAGCCGATTGGCTAGGGTGTAAATCTACTTTCATAGTTAAGGCTTTTATGATTGTGCTTGTCCTGAATCGGCCGGGCGTGCGCGGCCGTTAGACCTGGTCCGACCGCGTGCCATCGCTTGACTTGTCCTGTTGGAGCGAATGGTCGATTCGGGATCTGCATGGTTGTATTTGTCTTAGTGTTCTTTCGGAGTGTTTAGCCGATTGTTTATCACGTTCATTAGCTGTTTTATGTTCGATTAGTACCGAACCTGTTAAAGCTGCTCTTGAACCCAAGTTATTAGTATGATTTTATTGATCATCATTATCCATTTAGATAGATCTAATAATTCACTCGCTATAATCGATGGCAGAATCGGCCAAATACTCGATCGGCCGATTTATTACTCTAATTGATGATTGAACTATCTTCCTGCTATCGAATTAATTATATTCCATTAATAATTACCTTGTTTATAATACATCCCTGCAAAGTCTTAATGATTTGATCGCTTACCGACGAAATCGGCCGCTAGCCACCGATCGCATGTTATAGCGTCGGCCGATTTCATATTGTTTGCATCACGGTTCGTTTGCCTGGCATTTAATACATAAATGGATGGGCCGTGTTGTTCCCTATCGATGGCCGATTTTGTCTATCTTACGCCATAATCGGCCATGATCGCACATCGGTCTATCTAGGCCGATGACCCGGAATTTTACATCTTTTATTGTCTTTGTTGGTTTGCAGGAAAACCATCCGGCACGCACCAGCGCACACGAGAATCGGCGAGCCGAGCCGGTCCGTTGGGAGCACAGGGCCCTGCGTCGGCCGGGGTTTCGGTGGACTCTCCGGACAACGGTGTGTTGGCGACTTTTGACGTCAACGATAAGGACTCAACCTTTAATGCTGTTTTCGCAAAGGAGTACACCCCACGACCGAAAGCCTTTGCATACTAGGCGTCGGCCTTAGCGTGCCATGTTGACGGGTCAGTCTTGCTGAGTATTAGAATACTCGGGGTTTGTTCGTTATGCTTTTCGAGAATCGAGTCGTACTTCCACGGCTCGTACATTAGTTTCTGGAAGTGGAGTGTCCCGAGTGTGTTTAGCACCAATGGGAACGGATCCCGACCTCGTGAAGAGGAAGAACCGTGATGGACGAAGGGCTCGGTGCATCACGTTGACCGTCTAATAGTGTTTTGTTGTTCAATGTACAAGTTTCCGCGGCAATACTCGTAGTTGTTAAACTTCAATAAGATTTACATTTCCGCTGTGCCAATGTTTGTATTTCGAAAACCTGGTTGTATTATACCATGATGTATATATTCCAGCTTGTATGAGATGATACACTCGTTGTAACTCGCTTTGTCGAGTGTCCCTCGTTACGATTCCTGGGTGTCCCGAAGGGGATGTCACACGGCTCGCGCTGTCGAGGAGGTCGGTGACTTGCGAAGGGTCGTGGCCGGAGCCCTCCTCCTCGGTGGCACCGTTCGCTTGGGCGCGGGTCCGCCATCGCTAGGTTCACCCTCGCGAACGCGCTTCTCGGCAGCCACCGTCGGGTCGACCACCGCCCGCGCCGCCTCCTCGATGGTTTCCGCAGGGACCTCGACGTCGAGCGAGGGCCCCGCAGGCGCCTCCCGGCCGGACGCGGTAGGTTCGGGAACATCGACACGCGCGTCCGCGTGTCGCGAAGCCGGCTCACCGGCCGTAGCAGGTTTAAAGACATCGGCATGCGCGTCCGTACGCCGATCTTCGCATCGCCCCTCGCCGGCTCGGGGACGGTCCCGTCGGACTCTTGGGGTCGCAGCGCTCGCGCGCTGGAACCTTGCGCGGGCACCACGTCCGCGAGACGTGACGGAGGGAAGACGTCCCGGATCTACGCCATCCGCCACGCCGTCTCCGGCGCGGGCCGGCGTGCGGTTGAGGTCCGTCCCGCCTCCGACTAGTTCGCCGATCATGTCCGCCGCCTCCCTCGTATCGACGGCGGGATCTACCGTGTGATCAACCACCTCCGACCCGAAGAAGGGGTCCACGCCGGTCCCCGTCCCCTCCGCGCGAGACGCCTCGCCGACCATAGAGCTCGACTCGCCCCCGTGGGTCACGTGTTGACTCGAGGGGCCGACCGCGAAGGTCGAGGCCGAGGGGGCGGAGGACTCGAGGGCCGAGGTGACGGCTCGGCGGGCGCGGACAAACGGGGTCTCCCCGTCGGTCTCAAACTCGCCGGCTCCGCCGTCATCCTCGCAGTCCGTAGGAACGGGGGTCGAGGCGATATCCGGATTTCGCCCCGCCGCCCGGTACAACTCCCTCTTCCTTTGGCGTTCGACGTCTCGCGCCATCTTCTCCAACCCGAGTTGCACGGCCAAATCCTTGGCCGCCTTCCTCTCGGCCTGCTCCTCCGCGGCTTGAAGGCGATTGGCCGGCCGCCGATTCGCCTCCTTGGGAAGTCGCAGCCTGGAACGCCGAGAGTGATGTGTACTAGGGTCCCGATCTTCCAAAAGGTTCGGATAACTCTTGATTTGGCAAAGATGTGACACACATCAATCCGGCTCTCGAACAACACGTTCGAACCCCACAATCGCAGCACCATGTCCTCTATGGTTATCAACCGACGTTGTACGGTTGACCTCGCCAAGAAGGCGAATCTTTGCACTGCGAATCAAGAACACAAGCAAGAACAAGAAAGAACGCAACCAAATTTGCAGATGTATGATTATTCTCACGTGTTGGGGTCTCACAAACCGATGAACGACGAAACTGTCTAAGCAGAATGATCTAAGCAAAACCAAAACCCTAAGGAAGGGGCGGCGGGTGCTTATGAGGTCCCTAGGGTCGTCCATCCTCCCCTAGACGCAGCCCTAAGTGGGCTTAACAAAATACACGGCCCAAAGGCCAAAAGACGGTGGTGCAACATCGGGACAGTTTCTGGACGTTTTAGTATTTCGGCAAATCCCGACGACTCGGGACGAATTTGGATATGAGACCAGCACCAATGAAAAGGTTATCAAATTATCTTTCCATCCATATAAAGAACGTTCTAAACGGACTTCGTATGCGACAAGGGCATCCATTTTGGTGCAGGTTGTTTCGGACTCCGAAACAGACTCAAAGTCGACTTTGTTTGGGCCTCCAACTTGACATGGACGCCCTTGCTGGCCCTCCACGCCTCCAACCTCCTCCTTCACCATATTATCATCATCTCCATGGTTCCTAACAATAATTAACTCATTAGGTAGTAAAATATTGTCAAATATAAATAAAGAGATCATTAGGAACATGCTCACCCGTAAATTCAATTGTCGTGCTCTAGTTTTTGTCCTTGAATTATGTATGTGTATTGGAGGAGTGTGGGTTATATCCGAGGGTGTGATGTCCTCATCGGAGAGAGCAGGATCCAGGCGGACTGCGAATAAGAAGACGAGTTAACGAACGAACGTAGAAAAAATTTGAACGGGCAACGAGGCGCCGAAGGTCGAGTCGACTTACCACATCGAGAGCCTGCGGGTGCGGCTTCATCCGAGGGGCCCCCTGGACGGTCTAGGCACGTGCGGCGGTCCCCGGCGTGCTCCGGACGCGCAGCTGCGACGGCGTCGTCGTCGAGCTCCTACACCGCCATCACCGTGTCCGGGACGATGCGGTCGTTGCTCGACACCCGGTGCATCAACATCGAGCGCCACATCGGCGGCGCGAACCTCCGCTTATGGTAGGAGCCCACCACCACCGTCGCATCGACGTCGAACCGGGCCAGTGCCGGATCGCCTAGATCATCATGTCGACCCGAGACCGGCCGGTGCGGGGGCAGCCCCACCTCCACTCATCCGGAGCTTCCTCGAAAACCCGGCCCTCGAAGGCCGGGAAAGGGTGCCCGGATCTTGGCACAGGTAGAACCACTTCGGGTGCCACCCCTGGTTCGACGTGGGGGTGGTCAACGGAATATAGTCCGTCCCCCGATCCTTCTTCATCACGATCCCCGCGCAAGCGACGTGCGCGGGAACTTTCTCGCCCATGGAGTTTCGCCTCCGGTAGAGGTTGATGCGGAAGTAGTACCTCCACGGGTCGAGGTTGGCCGCCATCCCCAAGAAACCCTCGCAGAGAGCAACAAAGGTGCTCAACTGCTGGATCCCGTTAGGGTTCGGATGGTGAAGCTCCGGTTGATTCCGGAACATCATCGCCCGTAGGAAATCATTCCCCGGCGTTCCCAAACCACGCTCATGGAAGTGCAAAAACGAGACCACGTAGCCCCGGGGCGGCTCCGGGCGTGGCTCGTTGCTCGGGAGTCTCCACCACCCGTCGGGGCCACGCTCGCACGGCAAGCCTTGCGCCACCAATCGGTCGAGGTCGGCCCTCGTCGTCATGGAGCGAGTCCAGGTCGACATGGCGGAAGCGAGGACGGAAGGGCTCGGGGCTGCACAAGGAAGACGAAAGCTAGGGCTTGGAGAGGCAAAGGCAAGGAAAGCACGCATGGAAGTGAAAGGCCACGGCAGGCGGCGGCTTAAATAGGCGGCTGCGGCTGGGCGGCAACGACCCTTCGGCTCCGCTCGCGGGTCCCATGATCGCCACCACCCCGGTAAAATTTCTTTACTCTTCCACCCCGGTTTTCACGCCACTATCTCTAGGTCTGCAGCCCCACCGCTCGTACTAATTGCGCGGGCCCCGCCACTACCAAGGGGAAACCGAATCCACACCATGCGGGCCCACCACTACACGCCGGCAATGGATGAGAACGCGCCTCGATCTCCGAACCATGGAAGCCGAGACGGTAAAACCCCCACGCTCCCCTCTGTACCCCTATCCTTTCGGACTCTCTCACATGCGGGCGAGAGGTGAGAAAGGGCGGACGCCCGAGGAGGTCCCTCGACTCCCTACCAACTCCCTTCAAGGTCGGGCGCCCGACCTCGGAACTCGACCAAACCGAGGCTCGACCTCGAAGGTAAGCGGGGATAAGGGATCGAAAACTATCTCGACGGCCCCACCCGGCCGAGGTTCCAAGGCCGGCCCGATCGAAAGGGCTCGACGGCCGCCTCGAGCGCTCCAAACCGACCCGGGGAGTGACGTCGATGGGTCCACCTAGCGACCGCGACCCACGCGCGCGAGCGCAACGGGCATCGACCGGACACGTTCGAGTCCGAGTCGACCTCGACTAAGGGGAATCTCACCGTAGAGAGGCATCGAGCCCCGGAACCCAGCGAACGGTTTCGGGTCCCTATCGAGGGCGATCGCACGGATTGATGAAGTTGTCCCCCGGCGGGCTCGACGGAATCCCCTCGACGGGAAACCACAACTTCACTCAAACTTTTCGCGTTATCGAGCTCACCGAGCCCCGCGTGTCGGTCTTTCTAGGTGAATCGTGGATCTGCTCTACCCTCCGTCGTACGAATGCGACACGGACGGGAAAACGACTAAGACGAACCACCCCACGATCGGCCGTCCGCATCGCGAGGGGGCTCGGGGACCGAGCATCACAAACACGAGGTCCAACGGCGGGACCGCATTTCGTTCGCAATTCAGCCGGGGCATAAGTCTCCGACTTATCCTCCGGCTCGAGGGCTACCGTCCACCGGAGCGCTCGCGCGCATCCGGCGGATAAGCAACTCTCACAAAAATTACACGAACACGACTCCCCGCCTCTTCGAGGGATCCCCGGACTCCTTGACTCACCCGAGGGCTCGGGGGCTACCGTCGGGGAGAAAGATTAACGCCGCCACGTGGCGGCAACCGAGCCCACTTAACAAAGGATTAGCGAGCCACGTCGGCAAAAGAAGCCGGCCCGCACCCATGCAATCGAACTAAAAAACGGCTCGGCGGATCCCAAAGCTTGACCTCGCAGCCTTACTCGAGGAGGTCCGCCGCGCACGACCTTGGCCACTCGACCTCCCTGCTCGAGCTCCACACTCGACCTCCGGGCGCGACCTCATGGCTCGACCACCAACAACATTAACTCCCAACCACCCCGGCGCCCACGTGGGCGTTGCTCGGAAATCATTGGCGGGGTCCGAACCCCATCCCTCCCGCCACCACCTGCTCCCGTCGGGCCACGCCGACGGGACGTGCCGTCCCCGTGCCGTTCCTGTTGTCCGACAAGAGTTGGCGTGGACCGAAGTCTCCGGGAGAAGCCATTATTCGCCGACGTACGGATGTACGACCCCCGTCACGCCCGTCCAATAGGTGTAACCCGAGGCCGAGCTCGAGTTACGCTCCGCCTCGCACAACCTTTGCCGGCAAGCTCGAGTTACGGAGCGAGGCTATCCCCCTGCCCCCACCGGGCCCGAGCCATCATTGCGCCCGACGAGAGAAGGACGGGTATGGCCTATCCACTCCAGCCACCGCAACGACGCCATCCACAGCTCCTTCAAACGCGGAGCACACGATCCCGGTACTCCCGAGCTACAGGAGCGACGCGACCGCCCGATCAACCCCGCCGAGTACGCATGGGAGAAGGCCGATGGGACAAGCACCGGCGCTCGACCGACCCCGCGACTAAGCCTCTCTCTCTCTCTCTCTCTCTCTCTCTCTCTCTCTCTCTCTCTCTTGTAACTCGAGCTCTACCCCCGTAACTATAAAGGGGTTCGAGCCTCTCTCACGCGGAAAGACAAGCGAACAACGAAGAAGGCACGCATCACTCACACCCTACACGCTCGTGTTCGCACGGGACTTGGAGCACGCTCCTTTCCCACCACTCCCGTACTCCGCCCTCCATTTTGATGCAAGGAACACGACGCCGCGACACCAACCCCGCTGTACATAGGGAGCTCTCCCGAACCAGCATAAATCCTTCGTGTCTTCCCTTGTGTACCATCCGGCCTAAAACGCGTGATCCCCGGGATAAATTCTACCGCCGATGGTTCGAACACCGACAGCTCCCCTTAATATATGCACGAAATTGAATTTCAAGTTTTGGCCTTTACAATACCAAATGCACATTTTGACTCGAGCAATTAAAGGAGCTCCCCTTTTATCTATGCATCCATGACATAAGCAAAAACAAAGCAGAACACGCATGCATTATGACATACATTTTTCACACAAATGCAACTATAAAGAGAAAACAACATTACATCATTCCATAAACATTAAACCATCACAAAGATAAAAAGAACTCGAGTCTTAATATTACATTCATCCATAGATTCAAACATAAATTTGTCCATCACTTAGTACATCACAAAAAAGTAAAACATCATGGATAGATAGAAATTTCTTCTCCCCCTTTGGCAACAAATCACCAAAAAGAGAAAAGAAGCAAAGTGAAGCCAAAAGTAGATCACTCCTCGACATCATCGACGTCCTCATCCTCGTCGTCATCCTCATCATCATCATTACTCCGGATCTCCTCGGCGGCTCGAGCGGCTGCTGCAACACCTGCAGCCTACTGGTAGGGAGCCCATGGGTCGTCCCACCGACGAGGCACAACCGGTGAGAAGTCCAAAGAAGGTGGGGAGGAATCTGCTGCCGATGGGCAATGTGCACAAGATACCTTTGGTGACCTTAATTGATGCGCCGCTGCTCCATCCGCATCTCATAGATGTCCTCACTCGTTGGCTTTGCACATGCAAAAGATCTTCTTTAAAACTGAGCCAATAAATCCGGACTTGCTCGTGAGCCCGGCGAGAGGAGGATTTAGGAATGTCATGTGCTTGCAGGTGCTGCTGGTAGTGGAGGAGGGGGGGGCGTCCGACCAACTAGGGAACCCTAAGGAGATGGAATGATAGCAAATCTCTTGGGGTGCACACCGGATGGCTGTGATCATGTGCAAAGTGCATCCTTGTCACATGCTCGATCATCTTTATGATATACAGAGCAAACTGCAAGCTTGTCTTGTGTGTGTAGGAGTTGTTGTTAATCATGGTCCAAATGTGCTCAAACACACTAAACGGCTCCGCACCTGGATGCATAGCACACAAGAGAGTCTTCGTGGTGGCAAGCAAAGACGAGGCATCACCAATCCTTCGATCCAGGGTGTATCTAAACATGTTGTTCAATACACGGTAGTAGGGATGCAATCCAAAATGTGTGCCAAGAACCATACCCTTAGGTCGATCATACCGGTTGTCATACATGAATTCCATAGCTGCATCATCCGGAGTGTTGACATTATCCTTCATGTAATCCGAGTGATCAAAACCTATAATTTCGGCAAACCGTGAGTATGTGACTTGATAGCAATTTCCCTCAAGTGTCCAAGTGCATTATGGAGTCTTCTTGACTCTCCTCATCAAACTCAAGAGTAACAAATGAATCACGAGTTGCTTGATGTAGCTCAAAGTGCTCAAGGCTTAGGATTTGCTCACAAGTGCTCACACACTCAAATCTCTCAACGCAACTAAAAGATTTAGCTCAAATCACTTGGATCTCACAAATAGAGGTTGGGGAGAGCTCAAATGGCTGTTGGAATGCTATAGAGTCGGGCAAGAACCAGTAGCAACCAAAGGGAGTGGTGGAGGGCTATTTAAAGGCTATTTCAAAAACTAGTTGTTGGAGCTCGTCGGGCTCGGGCGGTCCGACCGCCTTGCACTAGTAGCCAACCAACAAACTCACGCAAAAACCTCCACAACTTACAAACTTGATTGCTCAACTAACTCATACTAACTATGCTTCACTTCTAAGGCCAAATACTCACTAACCCGAAGTTGACCCCGAAAAACTTAGTTCAAGGCGATTTGACCTCCTTGACAGGGCGGCTCGACCGCCTTGATCCGCGGAACACACGGTTTAGGTTTAGGTCACTCGGATTGGTTTCTCTCTCGGGATTTTGAGCACTTTGATATTGCCATTCAACACATCTTTCATCCCTCTTGATAGTACATACCTACACTCAAGAAATAGATAAAAACAAGTTTTCTTCCACTTCGACTTGAGACTAAGCCATATGCCGAAATACTTCATATTTTGCTTCTTGAGGGCTGCCAATAATTCTTCACTTTGAGCATTATCCACCTTGAGCTGATGACCATGGATTTTACCATTAGATATACGAAACTCGATAATTTTATCCATGTCACCTTTTCTTTCTTGATTCACAAATAATTGACACTAGGAAATATGTAATCCTCCATGGCTTCTTTGATACATCAAATTCAACATCCACTTGCCATTCTCTAATGTATGGTCCATCATAGCCAAGTCCTTGATAACCCCGCATCAACTTACCATCATGGTTCACACATTTCTTTGCACCATCCACTAGTACACACTTGATATTCACCTTTGTCGAGTCTTAAACTCGGCACTAGAACTACCCGGTCCCTTACGAGCATGGAATTCGATGGTGCAACACACGGAACACACAAGAACAAGCGATTTTAGACGAGTTCGAGCCTCTCGATGGAAAGTAATACCCTACGTCCTGTGTGTTATGTATTGCCTTTAGCGGATTGCTAATTGCAAGATCACATAGAGTTTTCGGGGGTCCCTGCTCCGCCTTATATATCCGAGGGAGCTAGGGTTATATACGAGTCCTAGTCGATTACACGGATTACATATATGGGATTTCTCTCTCTAGCTTTCTTTATTGATTTAGAGTCCTAACGAGACTACAAATTATCCCTTAACTTGCTTCGCAAGTTATCATACGCCGGTCTTGATACCAGCCTCATCTCCATACCGGTATATGGAATCCTCTGTTATTCCGCACCGGCCAGGAACCGATCCGTTGGCTATCTCCATCACCTTTATCTTCATTGATTTGTTACCGTGTCTTTGCGCATCCATTCCTTTATCATCTCGTATACCCATAAGGCAAGAATACGACAGTAGCTCCCGAGTAATTTTTGATTTGACCTTGAATAAGACCGACCAGTCTTACGCATGTTGGTCTTGATTCCATGGTAAAATTAAAAAGAACTCTAATCTGTTGCAATGGTTTTTCTTTCTTCGAAGCGCTTTAGAGAGCCAAAAAATTAGTGTTTTTATCCTTCATATCACCTAATTAGGTAATCATTGCATATTCTTCTTCCGGTGCACCGACTAGGTGCACCCAATTGGGTATAGCCCCCGACTCTTGGATCATTTGAACTCCTTTCAAATAATGCAAGAGTCCACTAGTCGATTCTTCATTATTTCCTTTGATATGCAATCTTTACGAGACCACTCCGTCGTATACTTGCCTTATGGGTATACGAGATGATGAAGGAATGGATACGCAGAGACATGGTGACAAATCAAGGAAGATAAAGATGATGGCGATAGGCAACAGACCGGTCCTTGACCGGTCCGGGATAACAGAAGATCATGAATACCGGTATGGAAGCAAGGCGGACATTAAGACCGGTATACAATGACTTGAGGAGCAAGTTATTGAGCAATTCGTAGTCCGATTAGGACTCGAATCAATAAAGAAAGTTAGAAATAGAACTCCATATATGTAATTCATGTTATCGATTAGGACTCTGCATGTAACCTCGGCTCCCTCGGATATATAAGGCGGAGCGGGGACCCCCGAAAACTCTCCGAGATCTTGCAATTAGCAAATCGCTAAAGGCAATACATAACATACAGGACGTAGGGTATTACTCTCGATCCGAGGGGCCCGAACCTGTCTAAAATCGCGTTTTCTTGTGTGTTCCGTGTATTGCACCATCGAATTCCACGCTCGTGAGGGACCGGGTAGTACTAGTGCCGAGTTTAAGACTCGACATTTGGCGCGCCGGTAGGGGTCCCGGTGAGTTTCCAGCGAGTTCGATGGCCTCTTCGTTCGTCGTCGACTTCGAGCCCGGCTTCAAGATCCGCTTCGGGTCCCTTGACTTTGAAGCCGATTCGGCCGAGAAATTGCTTTTGATGAATCCGACTCGTTGTCGGCCGCAGCTTCGAAGCGCGATCACCTGCCACAGCTTGGCATCCCGGGCTCGAACTTGGCGGATCCGACGCAGCTTTAGCGCAAACAATCGGATCGCCGAGCATCTCGGATCGAAGCTCAATCGCAGAGACGAGCTGCTCTAGCGAGTTCATTGATGACTTCGAAGAAAAACGTCCGACCTTCTTCCAAGTGTTCATGATAGGACCAGTCATTCGCCAACTTACTCGTGAGGAAGCTGTTGAGGAAGAAGCAACACCGGCGAGAGAAGAAGAAGATCGTCGGCGCCGTGAAGAAGAAGAAGCGGATGGAGATGAACAACCTCCACGACCTTCGACTTGCAAACCCGCGCTCAAGTGCTGCTGATCGGGCCGGAGGAAGCGTTCCAGCGATCGCTCCCCAGCCACGGGCCCGTTGCCGGACCGGTCCGGAGATCCGGAAGAAGCATCCCTAGGATATAACAGCCGACGTGGGTGTCGTAGTGGAAGGCGACATCGCTCTTCGAGTAGAGCTTTGGATTTAAGCTCCATGGAAGTGGAATTAAACGGCGCTCGGGTCTTCACGTCGCCAGTCCACAATATTGTGGGAGTGAAACAAATCCTCGAGACAATACCGGAAGAAGTTTTCAATGCAACACCAAGGTTGCAACGCACTCTGAATTTAGTAGATGCGGCTGCTCTACAAACCAATCAACTCGTCCATGACCGATCGGATTCTTCAAGCCGCTCGCGTTCTCGCTCGGAGCGGCCTACGAGAGCTCGATCCGAAGGAGCTTCCTCCGGCGGAAGGCTCGGGCCTCGACACACCCCGATCGCGGATGCACATGAACGAGCTCCGGACCAAGATTTGCGTGTACCGTTTAATGGCAACCGGGACGCTCGTAACGTCCTCATTGATCGCCATGCAGAGAGAGCGGAAGAACGCCGGAGACATGAGGAAGATGAGAGGCGTCGCACCGGTCATGTGGATGATCGTCCACGCGACCCCGCCCCGTCTCGTCCGCACGCGACTAATTCATGCTTTAGCGCCGCCCCCGGTGGAAATCATCCGCGCAATGATCACCGAGGACATAGCAACGGGCATGCTCATCGGGATGAGCGGCCCGGAAGAGATGATTGTCATGATACCGGAGACCGAAGAGGGCGAGATAACCGGGACAGAGACATTGAACCCCGGCGTGCCGACAATGATCGTCAAGCGGCACCTCCAGCCTCCACCTCCATCGTGGCATGAGGAACCAACAAACAATGATCGTCAAGCGGCGCCTCCACCTTCGCCTCCGCCTCCCTCACGAAATGCGGAACCGGTGAATAATGATGGTCGTGGTGGTTCGGGAGATAGGTATCAAGATGATCGCTATTACGACTATTCCGATGATGACAGGGATCGCAACTACCGGCATTACCCTCGTCGACGTTCCCCTTCGCCGGTCCGGACCGGTCCGGAGGACGATGAATACTCGTGATTCCCACTTTTACGAGGGATTTACGCATTTGCAAATACCCCGGGGGATTTAAGCCTGGGGCCATTGATAAGTATGATGGTAAAGCACCTCCTCGCCAAGTGGCTACGCATGTACATCACGGCCATCCGGTCAGCAGGAGGAGATACATTTGTGCTAGCTAATTACCTCCCCATGTGCATGGAGCAGGCTGGACGCTTATGGTTGCAGTCCCTACCCGAGAAATCTATTTCTTCTTGGGGCGATCTCACCAAAAAGTTCGTAGAGAATTTCCAAGCAACTTGTGAGAAGCCAGGGAATTACTTCGACCTCAACAGGTGAAGCGTAAGCCCGACGAGACCCTCACGCGACTTCATCGAGCGTTTCGCAACAAGAAGGCCTTAATCCCCAATGTTCCCGACCAGCAAGTAATTGCTACGTTTCAAGCCGGCATGCGAAGTGAAGCTTTGGTTCACAAGATTGGAAGGCGAAATCGGAACCTTACCATGACGGCGTCGAGTGCTTCAAGATAGCAGACGACTGTGCTGCTGGTGAATCGAACGTGGTCAATTTGCGCGGGAACAAAGGGAAGGAACCGAAGCATGATCAAGGCAACCGGTCTGGATCCAAGAACAACAACAAGCGCAAGGCTGATCACCTTGTTGCAGTCGTCGACCGGTCTCATGGAGGAGCCGGCCGCCACCTCCCAAGAGACGTCCGAGAGAACGATTGTCATTCGAAACACTTCTAGAAGGCCCTTGCATGATTCATAATGGGAATCATAAAGCCAAGGAATGCTTCCTGTTAAGGCCGTTCGCTCGGTTCGCCTTAAAGGTCGCACCCCGATCCGCTTATCGGAATTAGAAGGATGACAAGGGCAAGGACAAAGAACACGATGACAATGGGGATGATAAGGGTTTTCAAGAACCAGCTCGAGAGGTGAACATGATTTTTGGAGGCCCGGACGCTTACGAATCGAAGAGGAAGCAAAAGTTGGCGTTTCGAGAGGTTAATGCTGTCGCTCCTGCTACACCCGAGTACTTACGATGGTCGGAAGTGCCCATTACTTTCAGCAGAGCTGATCATCCCGAGGCATTGCCAAAAGCTGGCAGATATCCGCTCATCTTGGCCCCCATTGTTCACAAGGTGCGGTTGAAGAGGACCTTCATTGATGGCGGAAGTTGCCTGGATATTTTGTTCGCCAAAACTCGCCCGAGCTTGGCCTTTACGTAGCTGATTTGGAGCGCAACGTCTCACCGTTTCATGGTATAATACCCGGACCGGAATAGCTATCCTTTGGGGCAGATTTCTTTGCCAATGATCTTCGGGACGAAGGAGAACTACAGGAGGGAAAATATTATGTTCTAGGTGGCTGATATTGATTCAGCGTATAGATACTTGGAATGCCAGCTTTGGCAAAGTTTATGGCTATTCCGAATTATCAATACTTGATGCTTGAAGATGCCAGGACCAAACGGAGTTTTGTCGTTTCAAGGTGACATCAAGACCGCTTATGCTTGTGAGGTACATAGCACCGAGTTGGCCTCTCGGACCAATTCGGAGGATGAACGTCGAGAAATCGGAGAAGCGGCGGAGGCTCTAGAAGTCCGGGCAAGGCTGGAGGATGAAGTCCCGATCAAGAAGGTTGCAAAGGAGAAATTGAAGGCCGATGCGAGTGGTTTCCAAAACTATTTAGCTTGATGAGTGAGACCCCTCCAAGGTCACCCATATAGGGGCCGACTTGGGGGATAAATAGGAAAGCGCGCCCATTCTTTTCCTCCAGGAAAATAGGGATATCTTTGTATGTCAGCCTTCCGACATGCCGGGTGTTCCTAGGGAGAAGATTGACCACGCACCGTTGGTGCGTCCCGATGCGAAGCCGGTTAAACAAAAGCTCCGAAGATTTGCTCAAGATCGTAAGGAAGCTATTAAGAAGGAAATAACTAGGTTATTAGCAGCTAAGTTTATTAGGGAGGTGTATCATCCAGATTGGCTTGCCAATCCGGTTCTTGTACCCAAAAAGAATACTAAAGAATTAAGAATGTGTGTCGATTATACCGATCTCAACAAAGCTTGCCCCAAAGACCCTTTCGCGCTGCCTCGAATTGATCAAGTTGTTGATTCGACTCGCTGGCTGCGAGCGTCTTTGTTTTCTTGATGCTTATTCCGGATACCATCAAATACCGCTAAGAGTTAAAGATCAAATTAAGACCGCATTTATCACCCCCTTTGGAGCATACTCGCTATACGACTATGCCTTTTGGATTAAAGAATGCTGGAGCTACATATCAGCGTGGTATACAACATTGCTTGGATTCGCAATTGGGAAGAAACGCATAAGCTTATGTTGATGATATAGTGGTTAAATCTCGAAAACCGAGGATCTTCTCTCGACCTGGTAGAGACCTTCGATGATCTGCGAAATTTTTGCATGAAGCTTAACCCCGGAAAATGTGTATTTGGAGTTCGCTCCGGGACATTGCTGGGCTACCTAGTGTCATGGCGAGGCCTTGAGGCCAACCCGGAAAAATACAGACGATAATCGACATGAAACCTCCGAATTGCTTGAAGGATGTTCGGAAGTCGACGGGTAGTATGGCGGCTCTTAGCAGATTTATTTCGAGGTTGGGAGTTCGTGGACTTCCGTTCTTCAAGTTGCTTAAGAAGCAAGATAAGTTTGAGTGGACTAATGAGGCGCAGGCTGCGCTTGATCAACTCAAGGAATACCTTAGCAATCCTCCGGTATTGGTGCCCCCAGAGCGGACGAGACCATCCGAGTTATATATCTCCGCAACAACCCATGTGGTGAGCACGGTTACGGCGGTTGATCGGAAGGAAGAAGGACATCTACAACTGGTGCTACATCCGGTATATTTTGTAAGTGAAGTTCTTACTGAATCAAAGATACGATATCTCCGAGTTACAAAAGTTAATATATGTCTGTAGTGATAACTTCTCGAAAGTTGAAGCATTATTTCCAAGCGCATCCTATTGAGATTAAGACTGGGTTTGCCATTGGAGATATTGTCCGAAATCGAGAAACGATTGGCCAAGTTGCAAAGTGGGCTATAGAACTTGGTCAATATGAAATTACGTTTTCTTCGCGAACGGCTATTAAGGGACAAGCATTAGCTGATTTCATAACAGAGTGGTTAGAGACACAAGTACCGCAGGAGAGTCAAGCACCGGAGTACCGGGAGATGTTCTTTGATGGGTTCCTGCAGCTTTCGAGCGCGGAGGTCGGGGTTGTGCTTCTCACCCCACAAAAGGAACCACTAAGATATGTGTTACAAATGCATTTCCGAGCTTCCAACAATACAGCGGAATATGAAGCCTTGCTTCATGGGCTTAGAGTAGCCATTTCGTCGGGAGTCCGACGATTGGACATTTATGGTGATTCGATGTTGGTGATAAGTCAAGTTAACAAAGCGTGGGATGCTCATGATGAGCATATGATTGCTTACCGACAAGAGGTTCGGATACTTGAAGAAAAATTTGATGGTTTGTGGTTTTCTCATGTATCGCGCGGAAATAATTCTCGCTGCGGATGAGTTAGCCGGACTCGGGATCATCACGACAGCGGTTCCGCCTGGTGTTTTTCTTCAAGTATTAGATAAGCCATCCATCAAGATGGAGCACAAGGCTACTATTTCGGAGATTGCGGATGAAGCAGCTTTGAAGGATCGAGGCGGAGAAGGCGGTCTTGAAAGACCGGTCGAAGGTGCGGTCTTACCGGATAAGACAAGTGAGCGGAATCAATGCTAATGATATTCAGCCATTGGATGTTATGATTATTGATTCCGATTGGCGTACCTCGTATCTTGACTATTTGCAATCCGGTAAAACTCCGGAAGATAAAGTGGAGAAGCAAAGATTGGAAGTTCGAGCCCGTAGTTATTTAATTCTCGAAGGAGAATTATATAAGCGCGAGTTAATATTTTGATGAAATGTGTATCGGTTTCGATGGCATTCAATTGCTTGAAAACGTACACAAGGGATTTGCGGAAATCATGCTTCTTCAAAGACATTGGTTGGAAAGGTATTCGGACAAGGATTTTATTGGCCTACAGCGATAGATGATGCGCATAGAGTGGTTAAAAGTTGCCAAGGATGTCAGTTTTTTGCAAGACAGACCTCATAGTCCGGCTCAAGAGTTGCAATTGATCCCAATGACTTGGCCTTTTTCTACTTAGGGGTTGGATATAGTTGGACCTTTTAAACGGGCGCCGGGAGGATTTACGCATATTTTCGTGGCAGTAGACAAGTTTTCAAAATGGATTGAGGTCGAAGCGAGTTACTAGTACAACTACAGCTCGTGCAATCAAGTTTTTGCAGAGTATCTTCGTACGTTTTGGGGTTCCATATAGTATTATTACTGATAATGGGCCTCAATTCACTTCGGAACTCTTCAAAGACTATGCTTTGAGAGTTTAGGGATCAAGGTGCAATATGCGTCGGTGGCACACCCGCAAAGCAATGGACAAGTGGAGCGAGCTAATGGAATGATTTTGACCGGTCTTAAACCAAGAATTTTTGACCGGTTGAAGCCGTATGCAGGAAAGTGGGTTAAGGAACTGCCCTGGGGACTTTGGGGGCTGCGCACTAATGTTAGCGAGCTACGGGACAGTCTCCATTTTCTTTGGTGTATGGATCTAAAGCCATGCTACCTACGTAAGTAAATATGGTGTCAGCTCGAGTACGATATTATGATGAAGAAACGTATGATGATCAACGTCAGGTTGAATTGGTCGCTGCGGAAGATTTGAGGGATCAAGCTCGATTCAAGCCGCTAAATATCATCGGGCATTACGTCGTTATCATGATCGTAATGTTCGCACTCGGGAGTTCCAAGTAGGAGACTTGGTTCTTCGGAAGATTCAGTCTAACAAGAACAGGCATAAGTTGTCACCGATCCGGGAAGGACCTTTTTTGGTTAAATCGGTCTCCGGACCAGGGGCTTATAGGCTTATGACTTTGGAGGAGGAAGAGATTTCAAATTCCTGGAACATTGATCAGCTTCGTCGTTTTTATATTTAAGAGTATTTATTGTAAAGTTTTTCATATTATAATAAAGTAATTTTATCTAATGATGATGTTTGTTTTTTGTGTCTCCATACTTTAATTTTGAATTAAATTATTGAGCCAGGGGTCTGTTATGATAAGAGCGATCTGTGATACTTTGCTATTCTGCTATGATTAAGAGCAGTCTATGATATATATTGATTGGTAGACTGTTGTGTTAAGGACGATCTGTGAAATCTTGAAATCCTACAAACTAGCTTTTTGCTTATGTTACATGATCTTGTTAAAGTAAGCTATAATTATGAATTGTGATCTGTGCTGATTAAGAGCCGAATTGGGTCATAATTATTTAGTTGAAATAACCATCATGTCTTAAGTAAATAAGTTAGCAAGTATGATGGTGAAACCAGTATTCATATAGAAAAGAATCTAAAAACAGCATGATAATCAAGATGTTTGATTACAAAGATAAGTTGGCCCTAATACAAAATCTAAATAGTAGGACCGCTGGAAGCACCGGTATCACCGGTCTTAGGATCATCTTCAACCAGTCTATCGTCCAGACGTTTCTTCGAAAACCGAGGAAGACAACAACAAATCAGCATCTAAATCTTCAAATGAGTCTTCCATTGTTTGCCCGGCCGCAGCTTGCTGCATCTTGAGCATCTTGGTCCAGGGCAAAAGCTACCGGCGCTACGTTGAGAGGGACGCCCGTTGGATCAAGAGGAACGTCTTCCACCAACTCCGAAATGGTGCCAATTAGTGAGTTCTTCAGCTCATTGAACCGGTCTTCGATAGTATTAGGGTGGGCGCCATCCCCGATAAAATTGAAATCAAATTCTTCGACCGGAGTCCAAGACTCGGATTATAGCGGTGATGTGTCCTCCTCCTGAAGCAGCAACCATCCTTGAATGTTCTCGGATTCTTCTTGGGATTGCCCGGACGGCAGATTCGAGGTCCGCCTCATTGGGATCAATAGTTTGACCGCCATTGAGGTACTCCAAAATACGCACCGTGCCTGCGAGTAAGTTCTGAAAAAACAAGTACAAATTCAAGACCGGGATATTTTTGAAGATCGGTATTTTCACAGGATGACATAAGAGTAAACAAGAAAGGTGGGACTTACGCCCGTGCCCGATCTCAGCAGCTCCGAATCTACCCTTGATATTTACGTTGGATTTTTTCAACTTTTGGGCAGTCCTCGGGGCCCTCTCTTTGTCTCGCTTGTGCTGATTTCGCTGCTTCTAAGGCTTCGATTAATTCAGCTTTCAAGCGAGCGTTTTCGGTTTCTAGCATCTTGTTGGAGCGAAGTGCTTGAGCTAATATGCTATCTTTAGCAGTAAGCTCGCCTTCAAGTTCTCCAATCCGCGCCGCCTGTTGCTCTTGGACATGAGCGCCTTCTTCAAGTGCTTGCTCTTGAGCAGCTGCTTTTTCGGTGAGAACCTCTTCGACTTTTTTATGAGCAGAAACAAGACTCTCGAGCGCCGAGATTAAAAATGGGATTAATCAGGAAGGAAGGTAACGGGAAAAATGCGGAATATATAGGACAAATTGAGAATATTACTCCGATTAACTTGACGAAGCTTGATGATTTCTTGTCGGTGCTCTTCCATCGAGATGGGTGTTCTGCAGACCGGCCTCTCTCCTCCGAAGATCATTTTCCTTGGCCTTCGGATCGGCGGTCCGAACTTCCAGTTCACCCAATCGTTCTTGATTGGCGTTGAGATCCTCTTGTAAGCGGGCGATAATGGCGGTCTTGGCCTCGGAACTTTTGAGGAGAACCTGAAGAAAAGATTGAGAGAACCAATAATTGGCATGTGATCGTTTAGGGAAATTTTTGAAGCGAGAGGATATACCGGCCGGATTCCGAAAAATTCTTTAAAGCTTCTTCTTGGAGAGCGTCCCATTGAGCTGTAGCGGTGAAAGTCCTGGCCCCGCTCGAACTCGTCAACCTCCACATCTCCAACTACCATTCTAGCCGACTTTGGTTCTCCAGGAGCTTTGCGTGTTGTCCTAGGCCGGCGAGGAATTTCTTCCATCCGGACCGGTCCCAATGATAGCTCCGGAGGAATCCGGAATAAGGTGGCTTGAGGAGGATTACCGGAAGATGAGTCTTCGGTGATGGTAACCTCGCTCGTTCAGCTTCTACGCTCGGGGTGGCGGGGAGTTCCTCTATGGATGCCGCACCTTGAGGTTCAATTAATATTGGAGTAGTGGGAGCGGAAGCGGGAGCGCTACCGATCCGAGAGGAAGCGGCAGGAGCGGTACTAGGTTGAGAAGCGCCGGGGTAGGACCAGCCTGTGGTACATCCGGAGTAGAGGCGAAACACCACCGGCGGGGGCTGTTGAAGAAGCTTTATTTCTTAAAAAGCTAGCTATGCTAGCTTGGAAATTAGAAGGGACCCTGTAAGAAGAAAGCACATTTAATAAGACCGGGGTAAGGAGCTTCGGCAATTTTGGAGCTTTAGCGAGATGAAATAATTTAGAAAAAGTTAGACTTACGTGGAAGCCTTCTTGAAGCCGGTGGAGGTTTTGACCTTCTTAGACGGGCGCCGGGTATCTCCACCACTTACGTCTGCAGCCCTTTTCTCCGTTGGATTGACTTGCGGAGTTGGAGCTGCATCCGTGGCATCACTAGGACCGGTATGGTGGCCATACCGGGACCTTTTGGGTACCTTGGATAAGGGATCGACCGAGGAGGAGGTACCTTGAGTTTTTCCCAAGGAAGCTTCAAGAATGGCCCGAGCTGCACTGGCGATCCCTTTCGACAGCCTTCTTCCTCGCGTCGTTATTCTTCAAGCTTTTGTGCCTCCGAGCGAGTATCGCCGGGAGCGGTGGAAGAAGTAGCAGGTTTGCCAATGGTCAAGGAAGTAGTACGTTTTCTGGTACTAGGAGCTTGAACCACGGCCCCGGATTTAGTAATTTTTGGAGTAAGGCTAGGAGGTAAGGGAAAGGACCGGTCCGAGGGCCTTTGAGTCGACCGGCTTGAACAGCTAGAGGAGCGGTATTGTTGGCGTAATCCTCTCCCCAAGTGTCATTAGGAGGAAGAGGAGGGTGACTCCTGTAGTTGTCCATTTTCTGCAATTATAAAGATTGAGTCTTTGTAAGTAAATGATGATAATAAGCAACAAAGATTTGAAGAAACAGAAAGAGATACTTACGGGGTCGCGAGGATTGCATGAGCTGAAAGCCGGACCCACTCTTGTACATCCGGATAGATCTGGATTCGGCCGTAGCATTTGCTTGATGCGAACTTCTAACCGCTCTTTGTCCGGAAGAAGGGTTCCATCCAAAGACATAGCGGTATCTTCGTTGAAAAGCCAAGCTGGCTGCTCTTGCCTGTTGAGGGGTTGAACTCCCGCACTATGAAGCTCCGGAGAATCGTCTCGGCAGCGACGCCTCTAACGGTCTTCAAGTATTTAATGTTGGCGAGGAGCGCAAGAACTTCGTTGTCTTCTTTGAGCTTTTCCCTAGTTTCTGCAGTAGGGAAGTTCTTGGCTACCTTAGCACCGAAGGCGGGAAGAGCCGGTCGGGGATTGTCGCAGAAGAACCATCCTTTTTTTTCCAATGGCTATGCTCTTGCTCGGGGACAGGGAAAAATATTCGTCTCGTGCTCCAAGCATTGGATTCCTACACCGCCAACCGCAGCTTGGCGGTCCGATGATGGAAGTGGGCGGATTTGGAACAAGTACTTGGAATAACTTGAAGTGGGGGAGAACTCCAAGGAAAGCTTCGCACGAGTGGATGAAAAAGGCAATTTGCGGGATGGAGTTAGGGTTGAGGTTCACTAACTCCCATCCGTAAAAGAAAAGAAGTCCTCCGAAAAAGGAACAGCAAGGGAGATCGAGACCGCGGAGGAAGAAAGCTTTGAAAACTAATTGTTGAGACTCGTCTATTCCCCATGGAATTTGGCTAGGGGAAGGGACGCTCCAATTTAGGATGGGTTGAGGAGGAAGATACCCATCATTCACGGCCTCATTGAGGGATGTTGCGGTGACCTTGCTGCTACCAAGGTCTTGGACGCCGAAAGGAAGCCGATCACGAGGAACAGAGGAAGAAGATGAGGCGACGGTGGTGGATTTCTTCTTACCCATCTTAAAGAGATGGAAAAGGAAAGCTTGAGATTGGTTAATGGGGAAGAAGAGAACAACGGCGCAAAGGTGAATGGCGGACGCGTATGAGCTTTTGGGAGCAGGGTGGACCTAGGTCGACCTTTCGTTTCTTTTTATAGACACTGGGATGGGCCCGGGGCTGGAAAGTTATTGGGCCATTTTGAATGGCCCGATGGATTTTTATTGTCGTAACTATGCAATTATGACCTAACGGCCATAAGGAAATTAATGATCTGTTATCTGCGTTAATTATGACTTAACGGTCATAAGAATAAGCTGTCGTGCTTTTATGAAAGTAAAAAGCGGTCTGAAATACGGAAATTTTCAGATGGAAATTAAAGCAATACTGAATTTTACAATTTAGTAGTATGAGAGAGTTAGATTTTACATAACTCGGTGATAAAGGATGCCTTAGGTCTGTGGTGTTAATCATCCGGCTGATTATAGGTTTTGGAGACTCGAGTCGCTGTGAGAATATAGGGAATAAACTGGTCCGATCAACCAGAAATTTTGGTTCTTAGTGAAATTTCACTAAGCGGATTATGAATTCAGGCTGATTTAGGCGGTCTCGTTATGTGAAAATGGTGAAAATATACAGGATATATGAAATTCGAACGGAATGACCGGTCTCGAAAAATATGTTCTTGGCGAAAATTTGTTGAGAGGAATATAATTTGATGGGAAATGATAAAGCATAGTCTCTCAGGAAAGACTCTTGCATTATTTGCGATTCCCAAATGATACAAGAGTCGGGGCTATACCTAATTAGGTGCACCTGACCGGTGCACCGTATTCAAAGAGCGGTCTATAGAGATTTTGGAAGCAGAAAAAGATGGAACCTGAAAGGAGCGGTCGCAGGAATCGCATATTGAAGGAAATAATGAAGAATCAACTAGTGGACTCTTGCATTATTTGAAAGAAGTTCAAATGATCCAAGAGTCGGGGCTATACCCAATTGGGTGCGCCTATTCGGCGCACCGTGAGAAGAATAAGCTATGATTACCTAATTAGGTGATATGAAAGGTGAAAAACAATAATTTTTTCGGGCTTCTTTTAAAGCACTTGTGAAGAAAGAAGAACAAGTGCAGCAGATTGGAGTTCTTTTTAATTTTACTATGAATAAAGACTAACATGTAGAAGACTCGGTTAGTTTTATTCAAGGTTAAATCAAAAATTACTTGGGGGCTGCTGTCGTATACTTGCCTTATGGGTATAAAGATGATGGAGGAATGGATACGCAGAGACATGGTGACAAATCAAGGAAGATAAAGATGGTGGCGATAGGCAACGGATCGGTCCTTGACCGGTCCGGGATAACAGAAGATCATGAATACCGGTATGGAAGCAAGGCGGACATTAAGACCGGTATACAATGACTTGAGGAGCAAGTTATTGAGCAATTCGTAGTCCGATTAGGACTCGAATCAATAAAGAAAGTTAGAAATAGAACTCCATATATGTAATTCATGTAATCGATTAGGACTCGCATGTAACTCCAGCTCCCTCGGATATATAAGGCGGAGCGGGGACCCCCGAAAACTCTCTCGAGATCTTGCAATTAGCAAATCGCTAAAGGCAATACATAACATACGGGACGTAGGGTATTACTCTCGATTCGAGGGGCTCGAACTCGTCTAAAATCGCATTTTCTTGTGTGTTCTATGTATTGCACCATCGAATTCCACGCTCGTGAGGGACCGGGTAGTACTAGTGCCGAGTTTAAGACTCGACATTTGGCATTTATTTTTCCATTAGTTTGTACCTCCCGCGATCGTTACGTGCATCGCTCTTGGATACGGTGCACCGATCGGTGCACCTAATTAGGTATAGCCCCCCGACTCTTGTATCATTTGAGGATCGCAAATAATGCAAGAGTCTTTCTGCGAGACTATGCTTTATTATCTTCCATGAAATCATATCCCTCCTAGCAATTTTTGCCAAGAACACATTTCTTAGACCGGTCTATGCAGTCACATCACATTTCCTTTAAAGACCGCTTAAGTCGGTCTTAAATTAACTAAAAAGCAAAATTCTGGTTGATCGGACCAGTTTATTTCCCATATTCTCACATCGACTCGAGTCTCCAAGGCCTATGATCAGCCGGATGATTAACACCCACAGACCTAAGGCATCCATTAACATTGAGTTAGGTAAGATCTAACTCTTTCATACCGCTAAATCACCAAATTTAACATTACATTAATCCAGATCCGAAAAGTTCATATTTCGGACCGCTTCTTTATTCACAGAAAATTTCTTATAAATATATTAATAACGATAGCTTATCCTTATGGGCGTTAGGTCATAATTAGCGCAAATAAATAACAGATCTTTAATATCCTTATGGCCGTTAGGTCATAATTGCACGATCACGACATAAGTCATTTAATGCCAAATTCATCGGGCCGTATAAAATAGCCCGATAACTTTTCAGCCCCGGGCCCATCTCGAGTGCTTATAAAAGAAACCGAACGGTCGACCTAGGTCAAACCCATTCCCGAAAGTCCATACGCGCCCGCCATTCGCCCTTGTTCTTCGGACATCACGATCATCGTTCTTCCCTTCCGCACAAATCAATCTCAAACTTTCTTTTTCCATCTCTCAAGATGGGCAAGAAGAAGTCCTCCGCCAACCACTGCGTCTTCTTCCTCTCGTTCCTCGCGACCAGCTCCCATTTGGTATTCAAGATCTAGGTAGCAGCAAAGTCACTGAAACATCTCTCAATGATGCGGTTCGTGAAGGATATCTTCCTCCTCAACCAATCTTAAACTGGAGCGTCCCTACCCCTCGCCAAGTCCCATGGGGAATAGACGACTCTCAACAATTAGTTTTCAAAGCTTTTTTCCTCCGTGGCCTTGATATCCCTTGCTGCTCTTTCTTTAGGGGTCTTCTTTTCTTTTACGGATGGGAGTTAGTGAATCTCAATCCTAACACCATCCTGCAGATCGCTTTTTTCATCCACCTCCGTGAAGCTTTCCTTGGAGTTCTCCCCCACTTCAAGTTATTTCAATATCTTTTCCAAATCCGCCCACTTCCCTCATCGGACCGCCGAGCAGCAGTAGGCGGGGTAGGAATACAATGCTTGAAGCGCAGACAAATATTTTTCTATTTCCCTGAATAAAAGCATAGCTCATTGGAAAAATGGGTGGTTCTTTTGTGATAATCCCCAGCCTGCACTCCCTCCCTTCGGCGCCAAGGTAGCCAAAAATTTCCCTACCCCGGATAGTAGGGAAAAACTCAAAGAAGATTAAGAAATCCTTGCTCTCTTAGCCTCGTATCAAGTATCTAAAGGGAGTCAAAGGCGTCCATCGCCGAGACAGGTTCTTTGGAGCTTCATAGTGCGAGAAGTTCAACCATTGAAGAAGCAAGAACACCCGAGCATGGTGTTTTAACAAAGATGTTGCCATTCCATCTGGACGGAACTCCTCTTCCCGATAAAGAGCGGTTAGAAGTCCGCATCAAGCAAATGCTCCAGTCGAAACCGGACCTATCGGGATGTCCGAGAGTGGGTCCGGCCTTCGATACGTCAAACCCTCGAGATCCTGTGACACCCCGGTGTCACGAACATCTCAACTAAAAATTCTACAATTACCTAATGACTCTGTAGAGCCCCAATATAAAAATTTTGGTCACATGCATAGTGAATTGAATTGCAAATTCAAATAAATTAATATTGGGTTGAACTACAAGTCGAAATTTTCCTATAACAATTACACCTGGCAAAAATATATGATGTAGAGGAAATCAAATGAAAAATCTGGGAACAAGTCACATGTCTTTTGGATGAGTAGAACGCCCTATTAAAATTCGAGAAAATTAACTTTTACCCCTTTTTGATGAATTATCAAAATTAAACCACAAGGAGTTTGGACTCAAACTCTTCGTGCATGTCTCTTCCAAGAGATGAGCTACCCACTGGTATTTTTGGATGGATTTTTAGGACACCGGAACTATTTTATTTAAGCCCAAACTTGTGCTAGAAAACCACAGTTTCAAAAAAGAGAAAATGCTTTGGAATATGCTGTGGGTCCCACCATCAACCTCACGCATCTCTCTCTTTTTCTCTCTGTTCCTGCTCTCCCAACCGAACCAGCACGCACGGCTCGCCACCTGCCACGTACGTGGCTCCTCTTCTCTGTCCGGGCTCCCATCACAACCCACGGCTCTCACCTGGCCTCACTCCTCTCCCACTGCGCTCCTCCCTCTCTCTCGCTCCCCCTAGCAGCACGAGCGCCACAGAGAGCAGCAGCAGCAAACGAGCCGAGCTCCCCATCGCCACACCTCCCGAGCTCGTGCTGCTCGACCTCATCGCTGCGCCCCGGCTCCAACCAAGCCCACGGACGGATGCGCACGAACCCGCTAAAGCTTTAGGACCAAACCTCATCCGAAACCGTCAACCGAGCGCGACGAATCGAAGATTTTTCTCCAAAACACCATTACCGGCCACCTCCGACCTCGTCGCCAAATTCGCGAAGTCCGGTGAGTCTTTTCGCTTGAGCTTGGTCCCTAAGCGTGCACGACGCTGTGCTGCAACACCATGATGCCTTCCCCGTTGTTTTCCCTCCGCGCAGGCCGGGAATCAATTCTTCCCCAACCACGCCCGTCGGCCACCGTTACCCGCACGGTGAAAAGCCACCTCGGTCATTTTCCTCGACAATGAACCCCGTGCCGGTGTTCTCCTCGCTCCGGTGACGCTGCACGGCCAAGAAGCAAGTCGATCCGTCCGGCGGTTCGAGCTCACGTCGCCGCCGAACGTCGCCCGCCCACCATTGCCGCCGGCCATGCGTCTCCGGTGATTGCGCGCCTGCGCACCACCTCCACCGGCCTCTCCTTGCCGCATGCTGCACGTAGGTGAGCTTCCCCTCGAGTTCCACCAAAGTCCGGCAACTCCTCCACCGCGCGCCGTCCCTTTCCGGTGAAGCTCCGGCGAGCCACATTGGCGGCCACACCACCCTGGATCTCGTATGGCCATAGCCGCACCCAGATCCGCCACTCTGTGACCTCCTGTGTGGCATCCAGCACAGCTGCTTTAATTCAATTTTCGTAATGGCAATTTCATAATTTAGGCAGAACATTGAATAAATTTAGAAAAATCATAACTTAAGATTTACACCTCCAAATCGAGTGAGACCACTTTTGTTGGATTCCTTACAACAAGTACTATTTATTGGTACTGATAAAACTCATTTTTGCTGTATAATATTTCCAGAATAATTATAAGTTTGTAAACCCTATTTAATTAATATCTTTTTATCTAGAACTGCAAATGATGCAAACTAAATTGTTTTGGAATCCTCTGGACATGCTCTTTAGTATGGTGCATCATATTCATCACGTCTGTGCATGTATACCATTGTATGCTTAATTCTTTGTTTAGCATGTTTATTTTCTAATAATTAATTTATGCATCAAATAAATATTCTACCAAAGCAAAAATGTCACTAATAGCAGGTAGTATCACCATGTTTTAGGATGTGTTCATATCTACAACCAATAATTTCCTAGGGAATTTTTGTTAGTAGATACCGCTGATTTTATTTTTAAAGTAAATCCTCTCGACATAAAATGATGAAACTTGTTTATTAGTCTGTTATCTCTTGCATGTATCACCTGCATAATGCATTGGTACAGAACCTTTGCAAATGTGATCATGTCATTTAAATGCCTTTAATTATTATGTTTAAGTACTTCATTATTACATGTGATAATGAAGGGATACTTTAAAATAAATTTATATTTAAGCATATGTCTTCAAGAACCATCTTACGTAACATATCAATTCTGTTTTTGAATGTATCATTCATACATCGACGTCATCCATATTGTTTGCATGTCTTTGCATTCATCGATATTGACATCTCGTTAATTTAGGAAACGTTGAAGTGCCGGTTGAGGATCTTCGAGAAGGATATCTCTCTCAATCAAGACCCGGCACCTGAAGACCCTAACTCTGTTGTAGTAGCTCCGAGGCAAGCCCCGGTGCATCCTCCCAGTTTTAAAGTTTTTATTTTCAGTATCACAATTGCTAGACTGTCTAGAATGAATTGTGCATTAAGTCTAGGTATTTGGCTGAAAATCCACTTGCATTGTCCCCGGATGAATCCTATGTAGATGTTTTAATGGTACGGTTAGCCTACTAGAATATTTGCTATGCTTAATTCTAGGATCAACGGTACAAGGTCAATTACTCAAATGTTAGTAGAACAGGTTGTTAATCACATGTTTAAGTAAATGGAACCGAACGGGTGCTGTTTCGGAAAGAGCGAAGGCAAGGGCCTGGATAGGGCTTGTCTCGCAAGGTGGCGGACCGTTCGTGTAAACAACTAAAAGTTGAGACATGGACGGGCCGATAGAGGAAAGGGCAAGCACATGTGCCTTGCGAGGGCATGGTTTGCAAGGTTGTAGCCCCGTACTGTGTCGGTTGAGGACCGTATCGTTGTTGGCCCCTTCGGACAAGTTTTGAACTGTACTGAGTACATGCTAGTTTTATTGGGGACTAGTAAGCTTATGTAGCATTGGATGTTGTACTATGGAAGATAACCCTGGTCTTCGGTCGTTGTGCCCGCGCAAGGAGTGGGTAGTAGGCTCACGACGTTACCGATGAGCTGCTGGCCACTTTGGAGATCCGGTACCCTTCCCGCTTGAATGACACCTTTGTGAAAGGCTGAGATACGTGTTCTTAAATGATGCGTATGTCGTGTGCTTCGGGTTTTTCCCAGCTGGTGTAAAATTGATACGTATCACTTGTCCCTCGCGATAATGAGTACCCGCTTGTTCACTGAGTCACATCGTAGATATAACTTGAATTTAAATTCTAAATGCTAATGGTACTTGCTCGATTATTGTTGTTGATGAGGTTACTTTGATATATATTCATGCTACTCTTGTATTTATGTTTCTCTTGTATGATTACTGAATTTATTTATCTAATATTAAACTTGGCAATAATATTGAAAGTAAGGATCCACTGCTTAGTCGCTGTTTTATATCCTGAAAATCAGTACACTCCTCCGAGCCTTGCATGTCTAGGAGTCGGTTTTGTGAACCATTTGACGGGTCGAGTCTTGTTGAGCTTTAGTTGCTCGGGCTTTGTGCCTATGTTGTTTTCAGGTAATACGAGATGATGCATATGAGTTGCTGTTGGTGTACTGCCACTGGGACTTGCAGATCCCGGAGGGCTGGTCTTCCCACTGGGAAGCCTAGCCTTGCCGCTGCTTGTGTTTGGCTACGTGATTATCCGTATGGGCTCGGATTAATCACCCCCGCATGTATCGTCGAGATGTATATTTGTTAGACGTTAATTATCGCTTCCGCTTCCGCATTTTCAGAACTGAACTTGTTTAATTTCCGCTGCACTAAACTACTGGTGTAAAATGATGTTATTTTCCGCTATGTCATATTTGAACTCCGTCGGTTGTTGTATTATCTTGTGTACTGCTTAAACAGCACCTCGGGATCTTCGATCCGTGGGTCGGTCTGTCTCAGCTGGTACCGAGCCTGGTCCGGGATAATACAACAATTATGACATATTTTTGAAAACTACGGCGTAAATACGGTGAGGAATACGTTAGTATATGCCCAAGTATATATAAGGATGTTAGAGTTGGTGGCAATGCTAACCCTGGGTTATGTTTGTTTAAATACTTGCATCTACGGCTGTGGCTCGGGTATGTTTGCAATTTAAATTAGCGGTCCGTGCCCGCGGACGGAGAATACGGGACACTTGTTGGCTCGTGGCTTACCACGAGGCGATCCTTTCCATGGGTCGTTACTAGTAGAACTGCTCTTCTTTTCATAGTTTCTTTTGAATTTGATGTACTGTTTCTGAAATGAATCTTCTGCAGGTACATAACTACGTTAGTTAAGTGTGTGTCGACAATTTAGACTGACTTTACGTGATTGAGTGCGGGTCGCCACCCAAAGTTCGTACACCGTTGAGACGGTGAAACTATTTCCTTTCGTTTGGTGAGGAACGGTTAGGTTAAATAATAAACTTGCATCATGGCATGGCATACAAATAACCTAAGTTAAAATTTGCCTTGTCCCCTTTTCAATCTTCTGATGGTTTTGTGTATGTTTTAAATAACCAAGGTGTTAAATTATTGACTTAAGGAAAAATCTAGAGCTTAATCTTGGAATCGGTAACGAATCTGTCCTGATCCTTTAAAAATTCATAGCTCCTGTCCTAAATGTTGTCAAACCATAGTATCATACTCTCTGAAAAGGTTTCAAAATTATCTACAAGTTTCATATTCTAACTTTCTCCATTTGAGCCTTCGAAAGTCTCCGAATATGTCAAACGAGCTAGACAGTTCATGCTGTCCTGTTGCGAGCATGTGCGACATTGAGGCTGAATGAAAAAAATTTCATATCTCTTTGACCCTTTTGAATTTTGAGGCATACAAATACTTTCTGGAAAGTCTTGGAAGTCCCACTGATTTCACAACTCTTGCCAAAGCTCAACCATGTTGAGAAGTGCCTCAAATTCGAAACCTTTGAAGTCTGTTCCCTGAAACCCAGATTCTTACTCCTGTTGGTAAATAATTCATATCTTTCGTTCTAGATGGTGAAAAATTTCACATGAGTAACCGTTGGAAAGATATTTGATCCATCTACAACTTTCGTATGATGAGGTTCCCATGATTTTGCTTGGAAGTTGGCCAAATCTGTCAATGGATCATGACCAGTTTTCTGTCCAGACAGAATCCTCACAGATTTGGTGCCTCATCGTATAAAATTCATAACTTTAGTTTTGCACATCATCTTGAGGCAAATAAGTACTTGTTGGAAAGGTTAGAAAGTCTACTTTCTTTTACAACTCAATTGCAATCCTGATTCCTCTTGTACTGCTCTCAGGAAGTAAAACATTAAGGATGGTCCCGACAGATTTTCTGAGATCATGCGTCACCATGGATAATTCATATCTCACAATTTATTCATGTGATTGAGGTGATCGAGTACATTCTGGAAAGCTTATGAAGTCCTCTGTAATGTGGTGCTAACCATAATATATGAGTAGACTCTGAAATTTCCAGAAAGTGCATTTTTCCGACTGCTGTCTAGTGAAGACGCAGTCTGTTCAGATTGTCATGTAGCAAATAGGTTGAATCCTTGTTGGCTCAAAATTTTCCAAGGTATTCATTGCACCTTATCATGATGTGAACTCTAAACCTGAGGCAAATGCATCTCCATTTGTGCGGGAAAGAGTGGTATTTTGATACCAATTACCGCAAATGACAGAAAGTACCCTATGTCAACTAACCTTGTGTTCACTTTCCAAGTGCAATGGAAACACATGTTGGCTTATTTTCTTTGGAGCGATTCTGAATTTTAATGTTCTTGTACATTAATTCCTTCAAGAATTTTTATCCTTGTCTATGGGATAAGGGAAACTAATGTACAACGTTCATTCTTTTCAGCATGGTGAACACTCGTCGAGGTGAAGCTGAAAGTTCCCAGCAAGGAGGACGTCGCAATGAACCTCCACCACCACCGCCACCTTCGTTGGCGCAAGTGCTTGCATCATTGCTAGAATCCCGACAGGAGGACACTGAGCTCCTCCGACAGATAGCACAAAATGCTAATCGTGCTGGTGGACGCCGTGATGATCAGCCACGGCAAAGCACTTATCAGGATTTCAACTCCACCAAGCCACCAGAATTCGAGTATGCTAAGGAACCTCTAGATGCTGACCATTTCCTCCGTATCTTGGAGTCGAAGTTTGGTTTGCTCAATTGCACCAATGCTCGGAAGCCATTGTTCGCCGCACAGCGAGTTGCAAGGATCCGCCGGTGCTTGGTGGGCAAATTACTTAGCCTCGCTACCCGAAGGTCATGTTGTTCGATGGGATGAGTTCAAGACTGCTTTCCGCTCTCACTTTATCCCCGCTGGACTTATGGAGCGCAAGTTGCGCGAATTTGAAGATTTGAAACAAGGAGGGAGGACTGTTCTTGAGTACTCCCGAGAGATTCAATCACTTAGCACGAGTATGCTCCTCACCACAACGATACGGAAGAGAAGAAACGTGCTGCTTTTAGAAGGGGCATGAATCCTATGCTCAAAGAGAAGCTAACCTGGCGAAATCTTGGGACACTGAATGATCCGATAAATGCTGCCATCATTCGGGAAGACGCTCAGCGAGAAGTTGAAGCGGATGAGCGCAAGAGAAAGGCTCTAAAGGCTCCCACGGGTGGTGCACGGTCTGGTCCTCCACCAAAATACCGGCTTGTGTACACTTCGCCTAGTGGGCAACGTTTCCGGGCTGCACCACAGCAGCAATTCTATCGTCCGCCGCAGCAACCTTATGGCCGTCCACCTCAGCAAGGCAATGCTCCACCTCCTCAGCAGCAGCAGTATGCACCACGAGCACCTCAGCAGCAGCAAAATCAGAATGCACGCTCTGCACAGCCTTACGGACAGTACAACCCACATCCATGCTTCAATTGTGGCCGAAATGGTCATTTTGCTAAGGATTGTACTTATCCCCGAAGTGAAGCTGGAAGGCAAGCACGTGAGAGAGCTGCAAATCAGCAGCGTGGGCAAGCTAATAGGACCGGACGTGTTAACTTCACCAACCTTGAAGACATTCCACGGGGTGAACCGGTTACGGCGGGTACGTTCTTCTTAAATCAATGCCCAATTGTCATTTTATTCGATTACGGAGCGTCTCATAATTTTGTTAGCAAGTCCTGCATACAAACTCATAAGTTGCTCACCCATACTTGTTAGCACGCCATATGTTATCCAATCTCCTGGTGGGAAAATTATTGCTAATCAAGTTTTGAGTAGAGCACCCTTAGAATTGAACCGAAAAATTTATCCTACCACCTTTATCATGCTAGAACAGCAAGGGATAGATTTTATTTTGGGCATGCAATGGATGACAATTCATAAGGCTATGCTAGACATTGCACCTCGTATTGTCCATTTAAATTCCCCACTTTATGGACCTGATTCCATTCTTTTGCACCTATCTCCAAAAACTACCATTGTTGTCCATCATTTGGAGGAAAAATCTATGGGTGATATCTCGATTGTCTGTGAGTTCCAAGATGTTTTTCCCGATGACCTACCTGGTTTACCTCCTAACCGGGATGTTGAATTCAAAATTGAGTTACAACCGGGAACATCTCCGATCTCTCGTCAACCGTACAAGATGGCACCAAATGAATTGGCGAGAACTGAAAATCCAACTCGAAGGAATTATTGGACAAAGGATACATACGCCCAAGTTCATCACCTTGGGGTTGTCCTGCCATGTTTGTGAAGAAAAAGGACAAAAGTTTGCGCCTTGTTGTCGATTATCGACCGCTGAATGAAGTCACCATCAAAAATAAGTATCCATTGCCACGCATTGACATTCTCTTTGATCAGCTGATTGGTGCCAAGGTCTTTTCAAAAATTGACCTCCGCTCGAGGCTACCATCGAGATAAAAATCAGAGAAGAAGATATTCCAAAGACCGCATTCTGCACAAGATACGGGCTTTATGAATATTTGGTGATGTCCTTTGGATTGACCAATGCCCCGGCATATTTCATGTACTTGATGAATTCAGTATTCATGCCGGAGTTAGACAAGTTTGTTGTCGTTTTCATCGATGACATTCTTGTTTATTCCAAGTCCAAACAAGAGCACGCTGAACATCTCCGTATCGTGTTGCAACGATTGCGTGATCACAAGCTTTACGCTAAATTCAGCAAGTGTGAATTTTGGTTGGAACAAGTACCATTCCTTGGTCATGTGGTTTCAGCCGAGGGTATCTCGGTTGACCACTGGAAAAGTTCAAGATGTGCTAAATTGGAAGCCACCTAAAACCGTCTCTCGAGTCCGCGAGTTTTCTTGGACTAGTCTGGATATTATCGACGATTCATTCCTAATTTTTCTCAGTTGGCAAAACCTATCACCAAGCTTCTGCAAAATAATGTGAAGTTTGATTGGAACCAACGAGTGTGAAGAGGCTTTTCAGAATTTGAAGAAGTTACTAACCACCGCTCCCGTTTTGGCTCAACCCGATATCACAAAATCTTTTGACGTGTATTGTGATGCTTCAGAGCGGGACTTGGTTGTGTGCTAATGCAAGAAGGCCGTGTCATTGCTTATGCATCTCGGCAATTGCGCAAGCATGAAGAGCACTACCCAACTCATGATTTGGAGTTAGCCGCGGTGGTTCTTGCACTGAAAATATGGCGGCACTATTTGTTGGGAAATCTTGTGCACATTTACACGAGACCATAAGAGCCTCAAGTATATCTTCACACAATCTGATTTGAATATGCGACAACGTAGATGGCTTGAGCTAATTAAGGATTATGAGTTGGAAATTCATTATCACCCCGGTAAAGCCAACGTTGTAGCCGATGCATTGAGCCGAAAGGTGCATTGCAATAATCTGAATTTGGAATTTGAGAACAGCAGAAAGGATGTCCCTTCCGATGAATCAAGTGTTCATATTTCACCGGTTGCAGCCATACACAATTTGGCTATTCATTCTACCATCCGAAATGAAGTGATCGCCGCTCGAGAAAGATGATCCGGGCATGGCTCACATTCGGCAAAAAATTAAGGATGGCAAAGCTGCTTGTTTTCAGCAAGATACCAACGGTGTTCTATGGTTCAATAACCGTTTGGTAGTCCCCAAAAATTTTGAGCTACGTCGTAAAATTTTGGATGAAGCTCATCAATCCAAATATTCAGTTCACCCAGGTAGCAACAAGATGTACCAAGGGTTGAAAGAAAATTTTTGGTGGACTAGGATGAAGCGGGAAGTCGCACGTTATGTCGCGGAATGTGACACGTGTCAACGCATTAAGGCTGATCATTTGAAGAAAGCCGGATTGCTACAACCATTAAGCATTCCCGAGTGGAAATGGGACGACATCGGTATGGATTTTATTGTTGGTCTCCCTCGCACCTCTCGGAAGCATGACTCCATTTGGGTCGTTGTTGATCGGCTTACAAAATCAGCCCACTTTATACCGGTCAACACTTGCTATTCCGTTCGCCAATACGCTGAGCTTTATATCTCCAGAATATTGTGCTTGCATGGTGTACCGAAGACGATAATTTCAGATCGTGGTTCCCAATTTGTGGCACGATTTTGGGAACAACTACATGCATCCTTGGGCACCAAGTTAATTCGCAGTTCAGCTTATCACCCTGCCACCGATGGACAAAGCGAGCGTGTGAACCAAATATTGGAAGACATGCTTAGGGCCTGTGTTTTGACACATGGTGGTAATTGGGATGACCACTTGCCTCTCGCTGAATTTTCATATAACAACGAGTTATCAAGAGAGCGCAGGAATGTCTCCGTTTGAGGCATTATATGGTCGTAGCTGTAGAACTCCACTCAATTGGTCTGAACCTGGAGAAAGAGTTACCTTTGGACCTGATCTGGTGCAGCAAGCCGAAGAGAAAGTTCGGATTATTCGAGCAAATTTGAGAGCTGCAAAAGAACGACAAGAAATGTATGCGAATAAAAGACGACGACCCCTTGCTTTTGAAAAGGGTGACCATGTCTACCTTCGGGTATCACCTATGAAAGGTATACAGCGGTTTGGAGTCAAAGGAAAGTTAGCTCCCCGCTATATCGGTCCATTCAAGATAATTGAGAAATGTGGACCGGTAGCATACAAGTTGGAATTGCCGATCAATCTATCGGGTGTGCATGACATCTTTCACGTGTCTCAAGCTGAAGAAATGTCTCAAGCCACCGAGTGGATGTTGTCTTGGAAGATTATTCCCGCTTGCAACCTGACCTAACCTATTACGAGCATCCGGTGAAAGTATTGGACGAAAAAGAACGGGTCACTCGGAAGCGAGCAATCAAGTTCTATAAAGTCCAATGGAATAATCATTCCGAAGATGAAGCAACCTGGGAATCAGCAGAATTCTTACGTACTCATTACCCTGGATTTTTGCATCAACTCTCGGGTATGACACGTTAACCTTCCTCTAGTCCGACGTTAATCTCGGGACGAGATTTCCTTAAGGAGGGAGGGCTGTGACACCCCGGTGTCACGAACATCTCAACTAAAAATTCTACAATTACCTAATGACTCTGTAGAGCCCCAATATAAAAATTTTGGTCACATGCATAGTGAATTGAATTGCAAATTCAAATAAATTAATATTGGGTTGAACTACAAGTCAAAATTTTCCTATAACAATTACACCTGGCAAAAATATATGATGTAGAGGAAATCAAATGAAAAATCTGGGAACAAGTCCCATGTCTTTTGGATGAGTAGAACGCCCTATTAAAATTCGAGAAGATTAACTTTTACCCCTTTTTGATGAATTATCAAAATTAAACCACAAGGAGTTTGGACTCAAACTCTTCGTGCATGTCTCTTCCAAGAGATGAGCTACCCACTGGTATTTTTGGATGGATTTTTAGGACACCGGAACTATTTTATTTAAGCCCAAACTTGTGCTAGAAAACCACAGTTTCAAAAAAGAGAAAATGCTTTGGAATATGTCTGTGGGTCCCACCATCAACCTCACGCATCTCTCTCTTTTCTCTCTGTTCCTGCTCTCCCAAGCCGAACCAGCACGCACGGCTCGCCACCTGCCCTGTACGTGGCTCCTCTTCTCTGTCCGGGCTCCCATCACAACCCACGGCTCTCACCGGCCTCACTCCTCTCCCACTGCGCTCCTCCCTCTCTCTGCTCCCCCTAGCGAGCACGGCGCCACGAGAGCAGCAGCGAGCAAACGAGCCGAGCTCCCCATCGCCACACCTCCCGAGCTCGTGCTGCCTGACCTCATCGCTGCGCCCCAGCTCCAACCAAGCCCACGAGACGGATGCGCACGAACCCGCTAAAGCTTTAGGACCAAACCTCATCCGAAACCGTCAACCGAGCGCGACGAATCGAAGATTTTTCTCCAAAACACCATTACCGGCCACCTCCGACCTCGTCGCCAAATTCGCGAAGTCCGGTGAGTCTTTTCGCTTGAGCTTGGTCCCTAAGCGTGCATGACGCTGTGCTGCAACACCATGATGCCTTCCCCGTTGTTTTCCCTCCGCGCAGGCCGGGAATCAATTCTTCCCCAACCACGCCCGTCGGCCACCGTTACCCGCACGGTGAAAAGCCACCTCGGTCATTTTCCTCGACAATGAACCCCGTGCCGGTGTTCTCCTCGCTCCGGTGACGCTGCACGGCCAAGAAGCAAGTCGATCCGTCCAGCGGTTCGAGCTCACGTCGCCGCCGAACGTCGCCCGCCCACCATTGCCGCCGGCCATGCGTCTCCGGTGACTGCGCGCCCTGCGCACCACCTCCACCGGCCTCTCCTTGCCGCATGCTGCACGTAGGTGAGCTTCCCCTCGAGTTCCACCAAAGTCCGGCAACTCCTCCACCGCGCGCCGTCCCTTTCCGGTGAAGCTCCGGCGAGCCACATTGGCGGCCACACCACCCTGGATCTCGTATGGCCATAGCCGCACCCAGATCCGCCACTCTGTGACCTCCTGTGTGGCATCCAGCACAGCTGCTTTAATTCAATTTTCGTAATGGCAATTTCATAATTTAGGCAGAACATTGAATAAATTTAGAAAAATCATAACTTAAGATTTACACCTCCAAATCGAGTGAGACCACTTTTGTTGGATTCCTTACAACAAGTACTATTTATTGGTACTGATAAAACTCATTTTTGCTGTATAATATTTCCAGAATAATTATAAGTTTGTAAACCCTATTTAATTAATATCTTTTTATCTAGAACTGCAAATGATGCAAACTAAATTGTTTTGGAATCCTCTGGACATGCTCTTTAGTATGGTGCATCATATTCATCACGTCTGTGCATGTATACCATTGTATGCTTAATTCTTTGTTTAGCATGTTTATTTTCTAATAATTAATTTATGCATCAAATAAATATTCTACCAAAGCAAAAATGTCACTAATAGCAGGTAGTATCACCATGTTTTAGGATGTGTTCATATCTACAACCAATAATTTCCTAGGGAATTTTTGTTAGTAGATACCGCTGATTTTATTTTTAAAGTAAATCCTCTCGACATAAAATGACGAAACTTGTTTATTAGTCTGTTATCTCTTGCATGTATCACCTGCATAATGCATTGGTACAGAACCTTTGCAAATGTGATCATGTCATTTAAATGCCTTTAATTATTATGTTTAAGTACTTCATTATTACATGTGATAATGAAGGGATACTTTAAAATAAATTTATATTTAAGCATATGTCTTCAAGAACCATCTTACGTAACATATCAATTCTGTTTTTGAATGTATCATTCATACATCGACGTCATCCATATTGTTTGCATGTCTTTGCATTCATCGATATTGACATCTCGTTAATTTAGGAAACGTTGAAGTGCCGGTTGAGGATCTTCGAAGGATATCTCTCTCAATCAAGACCCGGCACCCGAAGACCCTAACTCCGTTGTAGTAGCTCCGAGGCAAGCCCCGGTGCATCCTCCCAGTTTTAAAGTTTTTATTTTCAGTATCACAATTGCTAGACTGTCTAGAATGAATTGTGCATTAAGTCTAGGTATTTGGCTGAAAATCCACTTGCATTGTCCCCGGATGAATCCTATGTAGATGTTTTAATGGTACAGTTAGCCTACTAGAATATTTGCTATGCTTAATTCTAGGATCAACGGTACAAGGTCAATTACTCAAATGTTAGTAGAACAGGTTGTTAATCACATGTTTAAGTAAATGGAACCGAACGGGTCTGTTTCGGAAAGAGCGAAGGCAAGGGCCTGGATAGGGCTTGTCTCGCAAGGTGGCAGAACCGTTCGTGTAAACAACTAAAAGTTGAGACATGGACGGGCCGATAGAGGAAAGGGCAAGCACATGTGCCTTGCGAGGGCATGGTTTGCAAGGTTGTAGCCCCGTCCGTGTCGGTTGAGGACCGTATCGTTGTTGGCCCCTTCGGACAAGTTTTGAAGCTGTACTGAGTACATGCTAGTTTTATTGGGGACTAGTAAGCTTATGTAGCATCGGATGTTGTACTATGGAAGATAACCCTGGTCTTCGGTCGTTGTACCCGCGCAAGGAGTGGGTAGTAGGCTCACGACGTTACCGATGAGCTGCTGGCCACTTTGGAGATCCGGTACCCTTCCCGCTTGAATGACACCTTTGTGAAAGGCTGAGATACGTGTTCTTAAATGATGCGTATGTCGTGTGCTTCGGGTTTTTCCCAGCTGGTGTAAAATTGATACGTATCACTTGTCCCTCGCAGATAATGAGTACCCGCTTGTTCACCGAGTCACATCGTAGATATAACTTGAATTTAAATTCTAAATGCTAATGGTACTTGCTCGATTATTGTTGTTGATGAGGTTACTTGATTATTCATGCTACACTTGTATTTATGTTTCTCTTGTATGATTACTGAATTTATTTATCGAATATTAAACTTGGCAATAATATTGAAAGTAAGGATCCACTGCTTAGTCGCTGTTTTATATCCTGAAAATCAGTACACTCCTCCGAGCCTTGCATGTCTAGGAGTCGGTTTTGTGAACCATTTGACGGGTCGGTCTTGTTGAGCTTTAGTTGCTCGGGCTTTGTGCCTATGTTGTTTTTCGGGTAATACGGATGATGCATATGAGTTGCTCGTTGGTGTACTGCCCCGGGACTTGCAGATCCCGGAGGGCTGGTCTTCCCACCGGGAAGCCTAGCCTTGCCGCTGCTTGTGTTTGGCTACGTGATTATCCGTATGGGCTCGGATTAATCACCCCCGCATGTATCGTCGAGAAGTATATTTGTTAGACGTTAATTATCGCTTCCGCTTCCGCATTTTCAGAACTGAACTTGTTTAATTTCCGCTGCACTAAACTCGGTGTAAAATGATGTTATTTTCCGCTATGTCATATTTGAACTCCGTCGGTTGTTGTATTATCTTGTGTACTGCTTAAACAGCACCTCGGGATCTTCGATCCGTGGGTCGGTCTGTCTCGGATCCCGTAAGTATCCCTCTTCTTATTTTCGAATCTTGTTACATTTTATTCTTCATTCTCTTATACAAATCCAATTGTTCAATGCAGAAAATGGACAACTTCGAGAGCCACCCCACTCTACCTCCTAATGATACTTGGGGGGAGGACTATGTTGGCAATCATCGCTCCCCTTGCTGTTCAAGCCGGTCTTACTCAAGGGACTCCGGACCGGTCATACCCTCTGCCACCTAGCATAGCTCCGAAGATATCCAAATCCGGAAAGGTGGTTCAAGCGCCTAGTACGAAGAAACGTACTAATTCCTTGACCATCGGCAAACCCATCGCATCCCCAACTGCGTCCGGCCATACGCGCTCGGAAGCGCAAAAGCTTGAAGACCGGCGGAAAGAAGCGAAGCGGTCGAGAGGGATCGCCAAGCCGCTATGGCTGCTTTTGAAGCCGCTACTCGGAAAATCTCAACGAGCCCCTTCACTAACAGATTCTTTGGCCAATGTTCCCAAGAGGTCCCGGTATGGTATCCAGGGCAATTCCTTAACCCACTTTCTGCGTTCGGCTTCAATCGGTCAAAAATTCTAGGTTTAAAACCGATCAAAATCATTCCATTAGCTCGCTCCAATTGTCCATTGCTCTGTGGATGTGACACCGATGCATATTGTATCTTAATTCCCAAACTATCGACGTAATCCTTGAAAAACTCGAAGTGAATTGAGGCCCATTATCGTAATGATATCGTGTGGAACTCCAAAACGCACAAAAATATTCTGCAAAAACTTGATCGCTCGAGCGAGTAGTCGTACTGGTAACAGACTTCAGCTTCAATCCACTTGGAAAACTTATCTACCGCCACAAAAATATGCGTGAATCCTCCCGGCGCCCTTTTAAACTGTCCAACAATATCCAGCCCCCAAGTAGAGAAAGGCCAAGTCATTGGAATTAATCGCAACTCATGAGCAGGAGCATGAGGTCTGTCCGGCGAAAAATTGACATCCCCGACAATTCTTAACCACTTTGTGCGCGTCATCCGCCGCTGTAGGCCGATAAAGTCCTTGTCCGAACACTTTTCCAACCAATTCCCTTGTGTACGTCTTCAAGCAATTGATGCCATCGAAACCGATACACATATCATCAATATATTAACACCACGCCCGTATTACTCTCCTTCAAGAATCAAATAACTACGTGCTCGAACCTCTAATCTTTGCTTCTCCACCTTATCTTCCGGAGTTTTACCGGTCCGCAAATACTCAAGGTATGGGGTGCGCTAATCGTAGTCAACAATCATGACGTCGAGTGACCGAATATCTTGCGGGCTAGAAGGCATGATTGTTTCCTCGGCGTTTACTACATTATCAGTCCTGTCCGGTAAGATCGCTCCCTCGGATCGGTCTTTCGAGACTATTTTCTCCGCTCTGGTCCTTCAAGGCCGCTTCATCTACTATCTCTCGTAATAGTAGCCTTGCGCTCCATCTTTATGGATGGCTTATCCAATACTTGAAGGAAAACACCGAGTGAACCGCCTATCTTGACGACCCCGAGTCCGCTAACTCATCCGTAGCAGAATTGTTTCCGCGCAGTATATGAGAAAATCTCGGACCATCAAATTTATCTTCAAGTTTCCCGACCTATTGTCGATAAGCGATCATATGATCATCATGAGCATCCGATACCTTTAACCCGACTTATTACCAGCATTGAATCACCATATATGTCTAATCGTCTGTCTCCTAGTGAAACAGACTACCCGGAGTCCATGAAGCAAAGCTTCATACTCCGTAGTATTGTTCGAAGCTCTAAAATGCATTTGTAAGACATATCCGAGTGGTTCTTTCTGCGGGGTGAGAAGCACGACCCCAGCCCCGCGCTCGAAAGCTGCAGGGACCCGTCAAAGAACATCTCCCAATATTCCAACGTCCGAATCCCCAGTGGGATTTGCATCTCCAACCACTCCGTTGTGAAATCAGCTAAAGCCTGTCCCTTGATAGATGTCCGCGAAGAAAACGTAATCTCATATTGGCCAAGTTCTATAGCCCACTTAGCAACCTGGCCCATCGCCTCTCGGTTTCGCACAATATCCCCAATGGCGAACCCATTCGTAACTTCAATAGGATGCGCTTGGAAATAATATTTCAGCTTTCGAGAGGTTATCACTAGAGCATATATTAACTTCGTAGCTGGAGATATCGCAACCGTGATTCGATAAGAACTTCACTTACAAAATATACCGGATGTTGCACCAATTGCAGATGTCCCTCTTCCTTCCGGTCGACCGCCAATACCGTGCTCACCACATGGGTTGTTGCGGAAATATACAACTGAATGGTCTCATCCGGCTCGGAGCTACCAATACCGGAGGGTTACTAAGGTATTCCTTGAGTTGATCAAGCGCGGCATGTGCCTCGTCCGTCCACTCAAACTTATCTTGCTTCTTAAGCAACTTGAAGAACGGAAGTCCACGAACTCCCGACCTTGAGATGAAACGGCTAAGAGCAGCCATACTACCCGTCAACTTTTGAACATCCCTTCAAGCAACTCGGGGTTTCATGTTGATAATCGTCTGGATTTTTTCTCGGGTTAGCTTAGATGCCTCGCCATGACACCAGGTATCCCAGCAATTTTCCAGAGCGAACTCCAAACACGCACTTTCCCGGATTAAGCTTCATCGACATAAGCTTCTCCGTTTCTTCCTAATTGCGAATCCAAGCAACGTTGTATGACACGTTGATACATAGCTCCGGCATTTTTTAATCCAAATGGCATGGTCGTATAGCGAGTATGCTCCGAAGGGGGTGATAAACGCGGTCTTTATTTGGTCTTCAACTTTCGGAGGTATCCGATCAAACCCCGAATAGGCATCGAGGAAGCAAAGACGCTCGCAGCCGGCGGTCGAATCAACGACTTGGTCAATCCGAGGCAGCGCGAAGGGGTCTTTGGGGCAAGCTTTGTTGAGATCAGTATAATCGACACACATTCTTAATTCTTTAGTATTCTTTTTGGTACAAGGACCGGATTGGCCAACCAATCTGGATGATACACCTCCCTAATGAACTTAGCTGCTAACAACCTAGTTATTTCCTTCTTAATGGCCTCCTTGCGGTCTTGAGCAAACCTCCGGAGCTTCGTTTAACGGCTTCGCATCGGGACGCACTAACGGTGCGTGCTCAATCTTCTCTCTAGGAACACCCGGCATGTCGAAGGCTGCCATGCAAAGATATCCCTGTTTTCCTGGAGGAAAAGAATGAGCGCGCTTTCCTATTTATCCCCCAAGTCAGCCCCTATATGGGTGACCTTGGAGGGCTCCGACTCATCAAGTCTGAATAGTCTTGGAAACAATTGCATTAGCCTTCAATTTCTCCTTTGCGATCTTCTTGGTTGGAACTTCATCTTCCAACCTTGCTCGTACTTCTAGAGCTTCCGCTGCTTCTCCGATTTCTCGCCGTTCATCCTCCGAATTGACCCGAGAGGCCGGTTCGGTGCTATGTACTTCACGAGCGTAAGCGGTCTTGATATCGGACCGGAACGATAAGACCCCATTTGGTCCTAGCATCTTTAGCATCAAGTACCGATAATTCGGGATGGCCATAAACTTTGCCAAAGCCGGTCTTCCAAGTATCGCGTGATATGTTGAATCAATGTCGGCTACGTGAAAGATAATATTCTCCTTCCCGTAGTTCTCCTTTGTCCCGAAAGTCACCGGCGAGAAATCTGCCCCAAAGGATACCATGAAACGGTGAAACGCTGCGATCCATGTCGGGATATCCAAGCAACTTCCTCCATCAATGAAAGTTCTCTTCAATCGCACCTTCCGGACGATAGGGGCCGGGATGAGCGGATATTTACCAACTTTCGGTAGTACCTCGGGATGATCAGCCCTACCGAACGTGATCGGCACCTCGGACCACCGTCGATATTAAGGGGTGGCGGGAGCAATGGCGTTGACCTCTCCGAGAGCCAACTTCGCTTTCTCTTTGACTCATACGCATCGGGGCCTCCATGGATCATGTTCACCTCCCTCGCTGGTTCCCGAAAGCCTTCGTCATTCTTCGTTATCATCACGCTCTTTATCCTTGCCCTTGTCGTCTCTCTGGTTCCAATGACCGGACTAGGGTGCTACCTTTAAGGCGAATTGAGCAAACGGTCTTAACAGGAAGCACTCCTTAGCTTTATGATTCCCATTATGAATCATGCAAGGACCTTCCGTAAGTGTTTCGAACGAAAGTCGTTCTCTCGGTCCTCTCTTAGGAGGTGCCGGCCGATCTCCTCCATGAGACCGGTCGACGACCGCAACAAGGTTATCAGCCTTGCGCTTATTGTTATTCTTGGATCCGGACTAGTGCCTTGGTCGTGCTTCGGTTCCTTCCCTTTGTTCCCGTGCAAATTGACCACGTGTGATTCACCAGCGAGCATAGTCATCTGCTATCTTGAAACACTCGACGCCGTCATGGTAAGGTTCCGACTACGTCTTCCAATCTTGTGAACTAATGCTTCACTCCGGACGCCGACTTGAAACGCTGCAATTACCTCGCTGATCAGGAACATTGGGGATCAAGGCCTTCTTGCTGCGAAACGCCCGATGAAGTCCGTAAGCGTCTTGTCGGGCTTCCGCCTTAGCCTCGTTCAGGTCGAAGTAGTTCCCAGGATTCTCACAAGTCGCCTGAAAATTCTCCATGAACTTTTTAGTGAGATCCCCCAAGAAGAGATAGATCTCTCGGGTAAGGATTGCAACCACAAGCGTCCAGCCTGTTCCATGCACATGGGGAGATAATTGGCTAGCGCAAAGTATCTCCTCCCGCTGATCGGTGGCGGTAGTATACATACGGAGCCACTCAGCAGGAGGCGCTTTGCCGTCGTACTTGTCAATGGCCCTACGCTTAAATCCCCGGGGTATTTGCAAATGCGTAAATCCCGCGTGAACGCAGGGATCACGGAGTATTCGTCATCCTCTAGGCCGGTCCGGACCGGTGACGGAGATCGCCGGCTAGGGAGATGCCGATAGTTACGATCCCTGTCATCATCGTAGTAATCATAGTAGCGATCATATTGATATGTGTCTCCCGAGCCATCCCGGCGATCGTTGTTCACTTGCTCCGCATGCCGTTGTCGTATACTTGCCTTCGGGTAGACAAATGATAAAGGAATGTATGCGCAAAGACACGGTAACAAATCAATGAAGATAAAGGTGATGGAGATAGCGGACAGACTGGTTCTCGACAAGTCTAGAATGACAGAGGATTCTATATACCGGTATGGAGATCGAGCGGTTATCAATACCGGCGTATGATGACTTGAGAAGCAAGTTAAGGAATAATTAGTAGTCTGTTAGGACTCGAATCGATAAAGAAAGCTAGAGATAGACTCCCATATATGTAATCCGTGTAATCGACTAGGACTCGCATGTAACCCTAGCTCCCCGGATATATAAGGCGGAGCAGGGACCCGCCGAAAACTCTCCGAGATCTTGCAATTAGCAATACGCTAAAGGCAATAGATAACATACAGGACGTAGGGTATTACTCTCAATTCGAGGGGCCCGAACCTGTCTAAAATCTTGTGTTCCCGTGTGTTCCGTGTGTTACACCATCGAATTCCACGCTCGTGAGGGACCGGGTAGTACTAGTGCCGAGTTTAAGATTCGACATTTGGCGAGCCATGAAGGGGTACCGGCGAGTTCCTAGCGAGTTCGATGGCCTCTTCATAAGTCGTCGACTTCGAGCCCGGCTTCAAGATCCGCTTCGGGTCCCTCGACTTTGAAGCCGATTCGGCCGGAAAACCGCTTTTAATGAATCCGACTCGTTGTCGGGCCGCAGCTTCGAAGCGCGATCACCAGCCACGGTTGGCACCTCGGGCTTAGAACTCGGCGGATCCGACGCAGCTTTAGCGCGAACAATCGACCGTCCCGTCTCGGATCGGGTGCCCGGCTTGTAATGATAAGCCACTCTTGCAAGTTTGGTAATGACTTCGAGGAAGAGCGTCTAGTCTTCTTCCAAGTGTTCATGACAGGACCGGTTATTCGCCAACTCAACCTCGAGGAAGCTGCTGAAGAAGAAGCAAGGATGGCAAGAGACGAATCCGATCGTCGTCGTCGTGAAACGAGAGGAAGCAGACGGAGATGAACAACCTCCACGACTTTCAGCCGCGGATCCGCGTGCAAATGCTACCGATACCGGTTAGGCCGGAGGAAGCGTTCCCGCGACCGCTCCCCTAGTCACGGGCCCACCGCGGACCGGTCCGGAGACCCGGAAGAAGCATCCCCAGGATATAACAGCCGACGTGGATGTCGTAGCGGAAGGCGCCATCGTTCTTCGAGCGAGCTTTGGATTTGAGTTCCATGGAAGTGGAATTAAATGGCGCTCGGGTCTTCACGTCGCCGGTTCACAACATTGTGGGAGTAAAACAAATCCTTGAGACAATACCGGAAGAAGTCTTCAATGCAACACCGGGGTTGCAACGCGCTTTAAATTTGGTATATGCGGCTGCTCTACAAACAAATCAACTCGTTCATGACGGATCGAAATCTTCAAGCCGCTCGCGTTCTCGCTTAGAGCGGCCTACAAGAGCCCGGTCCGAAGGAGCTTCCTCCGGTGGAAGGCTTGGGCCCCGACACACCCCGATCGCGGACGCACATGAACGAGCTCCGGACCAAGATTTGCGCGTACCACTTAATGGTAACCGTGACGCTCGTAACGTCCTCATCGATCGCCATGCGAGAGAGAACGGAAGGCCGCCGGAGACAAGAAGAATATGAGAGGCGTCGTACCGGTCATGTGGATGATCTCGCGCGGGATCCTCGCCCGCCTCGCCCGCACGTGACTAATTCGCCTCGGCGTAGACCGGCCGCTTCGGCGCCGCCCCCGGTGGAAATCCTCCGCGCAATGACCAACGAGGACAAGGCAACCGACATGTTCATCGGGATGACCGACCGAGACGAGATGATCATCGTGATACCGGGGATCGAAGGGGACGCGACAACAGAGACACGGATGGGGAGCCTCGACGAGACAACCGACACGGAGATGGGGAGCCTCGACGAGACAACAATGATCGCCAAGCGGCGCCTTCACCTCCGCCTCCGCCTCCCCCTTCGCAGACCGCACAACCGGCCAACAACGATTGTCGGGATGGATCAGGAGATAGGTATCAAGATGATCGATACTATGACTACTCCGATGATGATAGAGATCGCAACTGCCGGCATTACCCTCGTCGGCGATCCCCTTCACCGGTCCGTGACCGGTCCGGAAGATGATGAGTACTCCGTGATTCGTGCTTTCACGCGAGATTTACGCATTTGCAAATACCCTAGGGGATTTAAGCCCGGGGCCATTGATAAGTATGATGGTAAAGCACCTCCTGCCGAGTGGCTACGCATGTACACCACCGCCATCCGGTCGGCAGGAGGAGATACGTTTGTGCTAGCTAATTACCTCCCCATGTGCATGGAGCAGGCTAGACGCTTGTGGTTGCAGTCCCTACCCGAGAAATCTATCTCTTCTTGGGGCGACCTCACCAAAACGTTCGTAGAGAATTTCCAAGCGACTTGTGAGAAGCCGGGGAATTACTTGGACCTCAACAGTCGAAGTAGAAGCCCGACGAAACTCTTACGGACTTCATCAGGCGTTTCTACAACAAGAAGGCCTTTATCCCCAATGTTCCCGATCAGCAAGTAATTGCGGCGTTTCAAGTCGGCGTTCGAAGTGAAGCCTTAGTTCACAAGATTGGAAGGCGCAATCGGAACCTTACCATGACGGTGTCGTAGTGCTTCAAAATAGCGAGATGATTATGCTCGCTGGTGAATCAAACGTGGTCAATTTGCGCGGGAATAAAGGGAAGGAACCGAAGCATGACCAAGGCAACTAGTCCGGATCCAAGAACAACAACAAGCGCAAGGCGGATCACCTTGTTGCAGCTGTCAACCGGCCTCATGGAGGAGACCGGCCGGCACCTCCTAAGAGAGGTCCAAGAGAACGATTGTCGTTCGAAACACTTCTAGAGGGCCCTTACATGATTCATAATGGAAATCATAAAGCCAAGGAGTGCTTCTCGTTAAGGCCGTTCGCTCGCTTTGCCTTAAAGGTTGCGCCCTGATCCGCTCATCGGAACCGGAGAGCCGACGAGGGCAAGGATAAAGAGCACGATGACAATGGGGATGACGAAGGTTTTCAAGAACCGGCTCGAGAGGTGAACATGATCTATGGAGGCCCGGATGCTTACGAGTCGAAGAGAAAGCAAAAGTTGGCGTTTCGAGAGGTTAATGCCATCGCTCCCGCCACACCCGAATACCTACGGTGGTCCGAGGTGCCCATTACTTTCAGCAGGGCCGATCATCCCGAGGTATTGCCAAAAGCCGGTAAATATCCACTCATCTTGGCTCCCATAGTTCACAAGGTGCAATTGAAGAGGACTTTCATTGATGGAGGAAGTTGCCTGGATATCTTGTTTGCCAAAACTCGCGCGCAGCTTGGCCTCTCCGTAGGTGATTTGGAACGCAGCGTTTCGCCGTTTCATGGTATAATACCCGGGCGGAATAGCTATCCTTTGGGGCAGATTTCTCCGCCGATGACCTTTGGGACGAAGGAGAACTACAGGAGGGAGAATATTATCTTCCGGTAGCCGACATTGATTCAGCGTATCATGCGATACTTGGAAGACCGGCATTGGCAAAGTTTATGGCCATCCCGAATTACCAATACTTGATGCTCGAAGATGCCAGGACCAAATGGGGTTTTGTCGTTCCAGGGTGACATCAAGACCGCTTATGCTTGTGAAGTACATAGCACCGAGTTGGCCTCTCGGGCCAATTCGGAGGATAAACGTCGGAAAATCGGAGAAGCAGCTCGAGGCTCGTAGAAGTACGAGCAAGGCCGGAGGATGAAGTTCTAGTCAAGAAGGTCGCAAAGGAGAAATTGAAAGCAGATGCGAGTGGTTTCCAAGACTATTCAGCTTGATGAGTCGGACCCCTCCAAGGTCACCCATATAGGGGCTGACTTGGGGGATAAATAGGAAAGCGCGTTCATTATTTTCCTCCAGGAAAATAGGGATATCTTTGCATGGCAGCCTTCCGACATGCCGGGTGTTCCTAGGGAGAAGATTGAGCACGCACCGTTGGTGCGTCCCGATGCAAAGCCGACCAAACAGAAGCTCCGGAGATTTGCTCAAGACCGCAAGGAGGCTATCAAGAAGGAATAACTAGGTTATTAGCAGCTAATTTTATTAGGCAGGTGTATCATCCAGATTGGCTTTCCAATCCAGTTCTTGTACCAAAAAAGAATACTAAAGAATTAAGAATGTGTGTTGATTATACCGATCTCAACAAAGCTTGCCCCAAAGACCCTTTCGCTGCCTCGAATTGACCAAGTTGTTGATTCGACCGCTGGCTGCGAGCGTCTTTGTTTTCTTGATGCTTACTCAGGATATCATCAAATACCGCCAAGAGTTGTGATGAGGACATCAACACCATCGATACGTCCATACCTACACAGGACCCTATTACTCGGACCAATTACGCGTGCTCGTGCTCGACAATTGAACAATCAAGTGAGTTCGCTCTTAGGCTCTTTCCAATCCTGTTTAGACCATGGAAACGTTTGCACTCTTGTTTTGCTTAGGAACGATGGACAGAAGCTAAAGGGAAACGGACTCGCGCTGGCTGGATTCGGACTTCAGAAAAAGGCTGACTTTTGATGGCTGCCACGACTTCGTCCGGACTCCGTTTTGGGTGTTCACGCATAGCATGGAAAGATCACAGAGTCTACTTTCCAACGGATCTGAGATCAAGTCTATATCTGCTCCGAGCCGACCGCAATCTTCATTTAAGTGCAAGGATATCAGAACTGTCCAGTTTTGGCCCAACGGGCCGTGTATCAAGTTGAGTCCACTAAGGACGCGTCCTAGGGTTGGAGGACGATTCCGATACCCCTGTGGTCGTCCCTTCACGTTTTTATACCCCTTGGCCGCCGCCAAGAACACTTGGGTTTTGTTGATTAGAATTAGCTACTGCTATTCGGCTTGCTGCGCGCGTGTTGGCTAAACCGCCCGTTTGCTTGTTTCCAGAACCCCACATTATTGAGACTTCAGTTCGTGTTCTTCACCTGTATCCCGCAATTCAGTGCTTGTTCTACTTGTTCTTGCTAGTTCTTCGATTGCTTGCAGGACGAGTGCCCTCGTGGCCGGGTGTCGCGCACCACAAGTTCGCGGCAACCATCGGAGTTGGTGTATCGGTCGCTAAGGCGCAACGTCTCCGGACAGTTGTAGTCGGGCCGTGAACGTCGACTTCGCCATCAATCGAGTTATCCCCCACGTCTCCACCGAAAGATCGGGAACAAACCCTTCCGGGTAACCATCAAGTTGAAGATGAAATAAAGACCGCGTTTATCACCCCCTTTGGAGCATACTGCTATACGACTATGCCTTTTGGATTAAAAAATGCCGGAGCTACATATCAGCGCGGTATACAACATTGCTTGGATTCGCAATTGGGAAGGAATGCAGAAGCTAACGTTGATGATATAGTGGTAAAATCTCGTAAAACCGAGGATCTTCTCTCGGATCCGGCAGAGACCTTCGATATCTGCGGAATTTTTCCATGAAGCTCAACCCTGGAAAATGCGTATTTGGAGTTCGCTCGGGAAATTACTCGGGTTACCTAGTGTCATGGCGAGGCATTGAAGCCAACCCAGAAAAAATCCAGACGATCATCGATATGAAACCCCCGAGTTGCTTGAAAGATGTTCGGAAGTTGACGGATAGTATGGCGGCTCTTAGACGTTTCATTTCAAGACTCGGGGTTTGTGGACTTCCGTTCTTCAAGTTGCTTAAGAAGCAAGATAAGTTTGAGTGGACGAGACGAGGCACATGCCGCACTTGATCAACTCAAGGAATACCTTAGCAATCCTCCGGTATTGGTACCCCCAGAGCAGACGAGACCATTCAGTTGTATATTTCAGCAACAACCCATGTGGTGAGCACGGTTTTGGCGGTCGATCGGAAGGAAGAGGGACATCTGCAATTGGTACAAGCATCCGGTATATTTTGTAAGTGAAGTTCTTATCGAATCACGGATGCGATATCTCCAATTACAGAAATTAATATATGCAGTAGTGATAACTTCTCGAAAGTTGAAACATTATTTCCAAGCGCACCCCATTGAAGTTAAGACTGGGTTCGCCATTGGTGATATTGTGCGGAACCGAGAGGCGATGGGTCAGAGTTGCTAAGTGGGCTATAGAACTTGGCCAATATCTTTTTTACCGTTTTACCCCTGCTCTCTACGGACAAAGTGTGTGTGGTCCATTGCTCATTTGCACTCCCTTTGTTCATATATTCAGATTTGAAGTCCCCCTGAAAAAAAAATTGAAAAAAAATAAAAAAAAACAGAAAAGAGAAAAGAAATAGCAAAAAAAAAGAGTAAAAAGCAAGGGGCATTTTTGTGTGTTTCTTCTTCTTGTTCGGGTGGTGCTTTGTGACTTCCTTTGTGTCTAGGTCGCGTCTCTAGCATAGTCTAGCCTAGGACCAGCATAGGACCACCGTTGAACAATTTCTCAACTTGCTTTTGTAACTAACGTGGTGCTAGTTTTTCCCTTGTATACTACTTTCACCCTACCTAGAACTCCACATATTTCCCTCTACGGCTTGACAGAGATTGTTGCGAAGCACCGATACACTTTCTATCCAGCTTGCTTCCTTGTTGGTTGCCATACCCTCCTGCTCAGCAAGGTAAGAATTAGTAAGAGCTTGTTTGGACAAGTTTAGAGTTAGTGCCCTGCTGTAGTGCTAGGGATTTTCTTTCTTCACTTGTTCGCTCTTGTTGCTTTGTGTCTTTGAGATGGCAGGGTCACGACATGAGGATGATGACATTACCCTTAGTACGAGCGGATTAAAGGCTCTAGTGGACGGCGTGCAAACCGAAGCGGACAAACGCGGCGCGCGATGTGGCGGGCATGGAGGCAGATTTGCAGGTAACTAATGAGAGGCTTGGTGTGATGGAACCCTCAATGATTTCTGCCAATTCAAAGATTGGGAAGGTGGAGGCATCGGTTAAACAAATCGACACAAGCGTTGCTGCTTTGTTGAGGCGTTTTGATGACTTCATGACACGGGAGCATGAGCGGCGTCAACAACCTAATGGTGACCATGAAGATGTGGAGGACAATTGGGAGGAGGAGTATTCTGCTGATTCAGAATTTGATGACCAAGCGGCTCATCGTCGCCTTCGTTGGAATCGTCATGGCATGGGTGGACACCGTCGACATGAGGTACGCAACAATGATGATCCTTTATCCAAGCTTAAATTTAAAATACCTCCTTTTAATGGTAAATATGATCCTGATGCATACATTACATGGGAGATGGTTGTTGATCAAAAATTTGCATGTTATGACTTTCCTAAAAATGCTAGAGTTCGAGCAGCCACTAGTGAATTTTCTGATTTTGCATCTGTTTGGTGGAAAGAATATCGCACTAAAAATCCTGATAACATACCACATAATTGGGATGCTTTAAAAAGGGTCATGCGAGCTAGATTTGTCCCTTCATACTATCAACGTGATTTAATAAATAAATTGCAGCAATTAAAACAAGGGTCTAAAACTGTCGAAGACTATTATCGGGAATTACAAATTGGCATGATGCGTTGTAATATAGAGGAACATGAAGATGCTGCTATGGCTAGGTTTTTGGCTGGTTTAAACCGTGAAATTCAGGACATTCTAGAGTATAAAGATTATGCATCTATTACTCGTTTGTTTCATCTTGCTTGCAAAGCTGAACAAGAAGTGCAGGGACGACATGCTAGTGCGCGAGCTAACTTTTCTGCAGGAAGGAGCAATTCATGGCAGCGCACAACCACAGCCGCAAATCCACGTGCGCCCCACCATCTTCGTACTCGGTTCCAGTGACACCCTCACCTTCCAGCAACAACATCAAGCCTCGCACTGGTCCAGCGAATTCTACAAGTCGTGCACCTACAGCTTCGAAGGAGGTTCCAACACCCTCCGAGTCTGTGGCATCTACAGGGAGAACGAGGGATATTCAGTGCCACCGCTGCAAGGGCCTTGGACATGTTATGCGTGACTGTCCAAGCAAGCGTGTTATGATCATTAGAGATGATGGTGAGTATTCTTCAGCTAGTGATTTTGATGATGATACACTTGCATTGCTTGCGGCTGACCATGCAGGTAGTGAGGAACATGCCGAAGAACACATTAGTGCAGGTCATGCAGAACACTATGAGAGCCTAATTGTACAGCGTGTGCTTAGCACGCAAATGGAGAAGGCGGAGCAAAATCAGCGACCCACCTTGTTTCAAACCAAGTGTGTAGTTAAGGAGCGTTCGTGCCGCTTGATTATTGATGGCGGTAGCTGCAACAACTTGGCAAGCAGCGAGATGGTGGAGAAGCTTGCTCTTACCACCAAACCACACCCACACCCATATTACATCCAATGGCTCAACAACAGCGGCAAGGCAAAGGTATCAAAACTAGTGCAAATTAATTTTTCTATTGGCTCATATCATGATGTTGTTGAATGCGATGTTGTGCCTATGCAAGCATGTCATATTCTGCTAGGTAGACCATGGCAATTTGATAGAGATTCTATGCATCACGGTAAATCAAATCAGTATTCTTTTCAGTACTATGAGAAGAAAATAGTTCTGCACCCTATGTCTCCTGAAGCTATTATTCATGATGATGTTGCTAGAGCTAGAAAAACTCAGGCCAATGCTAAAACTGAAAACCAAGTTGCAGCCAATGAAATAGTGAACCGTGAAAATAGACATACCAAAGCCATGTTTGATAAGACCAATCAAATCACCTTAAAGGAAAATTGCTTGCTTGCTACTAAATCTGATATAAATGAATTAATAGCATCCACTTCTATTTCCTATGCTTTGGTATGCAAAGATGCTTTGATTTCATTACACGATATGCAGAATTCGTTGCCCCCTGTTGTGGCTAACATTTTGCAGGAGTATTCTGATGTGTTTCCAAGTGAAGTACCACCAGGACTACCACCGATTCGAGGCATTGAGCACCAGATTGATCTTATTCCAGGTGCTTCTTTGCCAAACCGTGCACCATACAGAACCAACCCAGAAGAAACAAATGAAATTCAGCGCCAAGTGCAAGAACTACTCGACAAGGGATATGTACGTGAGTCTCTTAGTCCTTGTGCTGTTCCAGTTATTTTAGTACCTAAGAAAGATGGTTCATGGCGTATGTGTGTCGATTGTAGAGCTATTAATAATATCACTATTCGATATCGTCACCCCATTCCACGTTTAGATGATATGCTTGATGAATTGAGTGGTGCTATGATTTTCTCTAAAGTTGATTTACGTAGTGGGTATCATCAGATTCGCATGAAATTGGGGGATGAATGGAAAACTGCTTTCAAAACTAAATTTGGTTTATATGAGTGGTTAGTGATGCCTTTTGGTTTAACTAATGCTCCTAGTACTTTCATGCGCTTAATGAATGAAGTTTTACGTGCTTTCATTGGGAAATTTGTGGTGGTTTACTTTGATGATATATTGATTTATAGCAAGTCCATTGATGAGCATTGTGATCATTTAAGTGCTGTTTTTGATGCCCTTCGTGCTGCACATTTATTTGGTAACCTTGAGAAGTGCATCTTTTGCACCGATCGAGTCTCGTTCCTTGGCTATGTTGTCACTCCGCAGGGAATTGAGGTTGACCAAGCCAAGGTGGAAGCTATACAAGGATGGCCTGTTCCAAAGACACTTTCCCATGTCCGCAGCTTTTTAGGCCTCGCTGGTTTTTATCGTCGCTTTGTGAAGGATTTCAGCACCATTGCGGCACCGTTGAATACACTTACAAGGAAGGGTGTGCCTCTCACTTGGGGCACAACTCAAGATAACGCCTTCAACATGCGAAAAGATAAGTTGACACATGCACCTCTCCTCCAACTTCCTGATTTTAACAAAACTTTTGAACTTGAATGTCACGCTAGTGGAATTGGATTGGGTGGTGTTTTTCTACAAGAAAGAAAGCCTATTGCATATTTTAGTGAAAAATTAAGTGGGCCTGTTCTGAATTATTCTACTTATGATACGGAATTATATGCTCTTGTAAGATGTTTAGAAACATGGCAACATTATTTGTGGCCCAAAGAATTTGTCATATATTCTGATCATGAATCATTGAAACATATCCGTAGTCAAGGAAAACTGAACCGTCGACATGCTAAATGGGTGGAATTCATTGAATCTTTTCCTTATGTTATCAAACACAAGAAAGGGAAAGAAAATGTCATTGCTGATGCTTTGTCTAGAAGATATACCTTGTTAACACAACTTGACTATAAAATCTTTGGTTTACAAGCTATAAAAGATCAATATATTCATGATCCTGATTTTAAAGATGTGTTGCTGCATTGCAAAGAGGGCAAAACGTGGAACAAATTCGTCCTTAGTGACGGGTTTGTGTTTCGAGCTAACAAGCTATGCATTCCAGCTAGCTCCGTTCGCTTGTTGTTATTACAGGAGGCACATGGTGGTGGGCTGATGGGACATTTTGGGGCCAAGAAGACAGAAGACATCCTTGCTGGTCATTTCTTTTGGCCAAAGATGCGATGCGACGTTGAAAGGTATGTTGCTCGCTGCACTACATGTCAAAAGGCTAAGTCACGATTAAATCCACATGGTTTATATATGCCTCTACCTGTTCCTAGCGTCCCTTGGGAAGACATTTCTATGGATTTTGTGTTGGGATTGCCTCGAACTAAAAGGGGACGTGATAGCATTTTTGTGGTTGTGGATAGATTTTCTAAAATGGCACATTTCATACCTTGTCACAAAACTGATGATGCCACTCATATTGCTGATTTATTCTTTAAGGAAATCGTTCGCTTGCATGGTGTGCCAAACACAATTGTTTCTGATCCCGACACTAAATTTCTTAGCCATTTTTGGCGAACATTGTGGGCTAAACTTGGGACTAAGCTATTGTTTTCTACTACATGTCATCCCCAAACTGATGGTCAAACTGAAGTTGTGAATAGAACGTTATCTACCATGTTAAGGGCTGTTTTAAAGAAAAATATTAAGATGTGGGAAGAATGCTTGCCCCATGTTGAATTTGCATATAATCGCTCGCTGCATTCTACTACAAAGATGTGCCCGTTTGAGATAGTTTATGGTTTCTTGCCTCGTGCCCCAATTGATTTGATGCCTTTACCATCTTCTGAAAAGTTGAACTTTGATGCTAAGCAACGTGCTGAATTGATGTTAAAACTGCATGAAACAACTAAAAAAATATTGAGTGCATGAATGCTAAGTATAAACTTGCTGGTGATAAAGGTCGCAAGGAGCTGAATTTTGAACCTGGAGATTTCGTTTGGTTGCATTTGAGAAAAGAACGTTTTCCTGCATTGCGAAAATCTAAGTTAATGCCTCGAGCTGATGGACCTTTTAAAGTGTTAGAAAAAATCAATGAGAATGCATATAAGCTTGATCTGCCTGCAGATTTTGGGGTTAGTCCCACATTTAACATTGCAGATTTGAAGCCATATTTAGGTGACGAGGATGAGCTTGAGTCGAGGACGACTCAAATGCAAGAAGGGGAGGATGATGAGGACATCAACACCATCGATACGTCCATACCTACACAGGACCCTATTACTAGACCAATTACGCGTGCTCGTGCTCGACAATTGAACAATCAAGTGAGTTCGCTCTCAGGCTCTTTTCAATCCTGTTTAGACTATGGAAACGTTTGCACTCTTGTTTTGCTTAGGAACGATGGACAGGAGCTAAAGGGAAACGGACTCGCGCTGGCTGGATTCGGACTTCAGAAAAAGGCTGACTTTTGATGGCTGCCACGACTTCGTCCGGACTCCGTTTTGGGTGTTAAAGCACAGCATGGAAAGATCACAGAGTCTACTTTCCAACGGATCCGAGATCAAGTCTATATCTGCTCCGAGTCGATAGCAATCTTCATTTAAGTGCAAGGATATCAGAACTGTCCAGTTTTGGCCCAGCGGGCCGTGTATCAAGTTGAGTCCACTAAGGACGTGTCCTAGGGTTGGAGGACGACTCCGGTACCCCTGTGGTCGTCCCTTCACGTTTTTATACCCCTTGGCCGCCGCCAAGAACACTTGGGTTTTGTTGATTAGAATTAGCTACTGCTATTCGGCTTGCTGCGCGCGTGTTGGCTAAACCGCCCGTTTGCTTCTTTCCAGAACCCCACATTATTGAGACTTCAGTTCATGTTCTTCACCTGTATCCCGCAATTCAGTGCTTGTTCTACTTGTTCTTGCTAGTTCTTCGATTGCTTGCAGGACGAGTGCCCTCGTGGCCGGGTGTCGCGCACCACAAGTTCGCGGCAACCATCGGAGTTGGTGTATCGGTCGCTAAGGCGCAACGTCTCCGGACAGTTGTAGTCGGGCCGTGAACGTCGACTTCGCCATCAATCGAGTTATCCCCCACGTCTCCACCGAAAGATTGGGAACAAACCCTTCCGGGTAACCATCAAGTTGAAGATGAAATAAAGACCGCGTTTATCACCCCCTTTGGAGCATACTGCTATACGACTATGCCTTTTGGATTAAAAAATGCCGGAGCTACATATCAGCGCGGTATACAACATTGCTTGGATTCGCAATTGGGAAGGAATGCAGAAGCTTACGTTGATGATATAGTGGTAAAATCTCGAAAACCGAGGATCTTCTCTCGGACCTGGCGAGAGACCTTCAGTATCTGCGGAATTTTTCCATGAAGCTCAACCCCGGAAAATGCGTATTTGGAGTTCGTTCGGGAAATTACTCGGGTTACCTAGTGTCATGGCGAGGCATTGAAGCCAACCCAGAAAAAATCCAGACGATCATCGATATGAAACCCCCGAGTTGCTTGAAAGATGTTCAGAAGTTGACGGATAGTATGGCGGCTCTTAGACGTTTCATTTCAAGACTCGGGGTTCGTGGACTTCCATTCTTCAAGTTGCTTAAGAAGCAAGATAAGTTTGAGTGGACAGACGAGGCACATGCCGCGCTTGATCAACTCAAGGAATACCTTAGCAATCCTCCGGTATTGGTACCCCCAGAGCGGACGAGACCATTCAGCTTGTATATTTCAGCAACAACCCATGTGGTGAGCACGGTTTTGGCGGTCGATCGGAAGGAAGAGGGACATCTGCAATTGGTACAAGCATCCGGTATATTTTGTAAGTGAAGTTCTTACTCGAATCACGGATGCGATATCTCCAATTACAGAAATTAATATATGCAGTAGTGATAACTTCTCGAAAGTTGAAACATTATTTCCAAGCGCACCCCATTGAAGTTAAGACTGGGTTCGCCATTGGTGATATTGTGCGGAACCGAGAGGCGATGGGTCAGGTTGCTAAGTGGGCTATAGAACTTGGCCAATATGAGATTACGTTTTCTTCGCGGACCGCTATTAAGGGACATGCTTTAGCCGATTTCATAACGGAATGGTTGGAGACACAAATCCCGCAGGGATTCAAACGTTGGAGTATTGGGAGATGTTCTTTGATGGGTCCCCGCAACTTTCAGAGCGCGGGGCGGGGTTGTACTACTCATCCCACAGAAGGAACCACTCGGATATGTATTACAAATGCATTTCGGAGCTTCAAATAATATCGCGGAGTATGAAGCTTTGCTTCATGGGCTTCGAGTAGCTATTTCGTTAGGAGTCGGACGATTGGATATATACGGTGATTCAATGTTGGTGATAAGTCAAGTTAACAAGGTGTGGGATGCCCATGATGATCATATGATCGCCTATCGACAGGAGGTTAGGAAACTTGAAGACAAATTTGATGGTTTGCGATTTTCTCATATACTGCGTGGAAATAATTCTGCTGCGGATGAGTTAGCTGGACCGGGGTCTTCAAGACAAGAAGTTCCACCCGGTGTTTTCCTTCAAGTACTCGGATTGTGGATGAAGCAGTCTTGAAGAACCAGGAGGAGAAAGTAGTCTCGAAAGACCGATCGAAGAAGTGGTCTTACCAGATAAGACGAGTGAGTGAAATCAATGCCGACGATATTCGGCCACTTGATGTTATGATTATTGATTCCGATTGGCACCCATACCTTGATTATCTTCGATCCGGTAAAACTCCGGAAGATAAGGTGGAGAAGCAAAGACTAGAGGATCGAGCACGCAGTTATTTAATTCTCGAAGGAGAGTTATATAGACGTGGAGTTAATATTCCGATGAAATGTGTATCTGTTTCTTATGGCATTCAATTGCTTGAAGACGTGCACAAGGGAATTTGTGAAAATCATGCTTCTTCAAAGACCCTAGTTGGGAAGGTGTTCGGACAAGGATTCTACCGGCCTACAGCGGCGGATGATGCACACAGAGTGGTCAAGAATTGGCAAGGATGTCAATTCTTTGCCGGACAGACCTCATGCTCCGACTCACGAGTTACAATTAATTCCAATGACTTGGCCTTTTTCTACTTGGGGGCTGGATATAGTTGGACCTTTTAAAAGGGCGCCGGGAGGATTCACACATATTTTTGTGGCGGTAGATAAGTTCTCTAAATAGATTGAGGCTGAAGTCGTTACTAGTACGACTACGACCCGAGCGATCAAGTTTCTGCAAAACATATTCGTGCGTTTTGGAGTCCCGCACGATATCATTACTGATAATGGGCCTCGGCTTACTTCAGAATTTTTCAAGGATTATACTGAAAGTTTGGGAATTAAGATACAATATGCGTCAGTATCACATCCACAAAGCAACGGACAAGTGGAACGAGCTAACGGAATGATTTTGACCAGTCTTAAACCTAGAATTTTCGATCGTTTGAAGCCATACGCAGGAAAATGGGTTAAGGAATTGCCCTGGGTACTTTGGGGACTACGCACTAAAGTTAGCGAGCTACAGGGCAATCTCCTTTTTCTTTGGTGTATGGATCTGAAGCCATGTTACCTACAGAAGTGAATATGGTGTCCGCTCGAGTACAGTATTATGATGAAGAGAAATATGAAGATCAGCGCCAAGTTGAATTGATTGCTGCGAAGGAATTGAGGGATCAAGCTTTGATTCAAGCAACAAAGTATCATCGTGGATTGCGTCGTTATCATGATCGCAATGTTCGAACACGGGAATTCCAAGTAGGAGACTTGGTTCTTCGAAAGATTCAGTCTAACAAAAGGAGGCATAAGTTGTCGCCGGTCTCGGAAGGACCTTTTCTGGTGAAACCGGTTTCCGGACCGGGGCTTATAGGCTTATGACCTTGGAGGAAGAAGAAATTCCAAATTCTTAGAACGTTGAACAGACTTCGTCGTTTTTATACTTGACAGTGTTTTTTTGTAAATTTCTTCATATTATAATAAAGTAATTTTGTCTAATGAAAATGTGTTTGCTTTTGTGTCTCAATATTTTAATTTTGCATTAAATTATCGAGCTAGGGGGCTGTCTGTGTTATCGTGCTATTCCCGAACAATAATACCAGCTTATATAGTCGGTAGGTCTGTTGTGTTGAGAGCGATCTGTTTCTTTCGATTTAAGACTGGTATGTTCAGGAAGGGAAATGATGTAGCATCTTTCTTATGAATATTCAATGTTAGGCTGCAGTGAGAGCAGCTTTGTGAAATCTTAGATCTTACGACTTAACTTTTTTCCTAAGATTACGTGATCTTGTTAAAGTAAGCTATAACTATGAATCTGTGCTGATTAGAGCAGAATTTAGTCATAGTTAGTTTCAGCCGAAATAACTATCATGTCTTGGGCAAAGAAGTTAATAAGTATGATAGTGAAACCAGTATTCATATAGAAAAGAAATCTAAATAGCATGATGATCAAGATGTTTGATTACAAAAATAAGTTGGCCCTAATACAAAATCTAAACAGCAGGATCTGCTGGAAGTACCGGTATCACCGGTCTTAGGATCTTCAACTAGTCTATCGTCCGAGCGTTTCTTCGGAATCGGAGGAAGACAATGGCAAATCAGCATCTAGATCTTCAAATGAGTCTTCTACCTGTCCGCTCGGCCGCAGATTGCTGCATCTTGTGCATCTTGATCCGAGCAAAAGCTGCCGGCGCTACGTTCAGCGGAACACCCGTTGGATCAAGGAGGACATCCTCTATCAACTCCGAAACAGTACCAATGAGTGAGTTCTTCAGCTCATTGAACCGATCTTCAGTGGTGTCCGGTGGGCGCCATCCTTGATAAAGTTGAAATCACAATCCGAGACCGGAGTCCAAGATTGGATTATAGCGGCTATATGGCCTCCTCCCGTAGCGGCAACCATTTTGGAATGCTCTTTGATTCTTCTAGGGAAAGCCCGGATGGCGGATTCAAGATCCATCTCGTTGGAATCAATAGTTTGACCGCCATTGAGATATTCCAGAGTGCGCACTGCACCTGCAGCAAGTTCGAAAAATGGGAAAAAAGTATAAGAGAGAGTTATCATTGCAGATCGGTATTTTAAAATAGAATTTCATAAGAATGAATAGGAAAGACATGACTTACGTCTATGCCTCGATTTCTGCGGCTCCGAATCTGCCCTTGATGTTAGTATTGGATTCTCTTAGCTTGAGAACCAGTTGAGCAGATTTATGGGCGGTCTTCGTAGCGTTCTCTTTGTCGACCTGCGCTGTTTTTGTTGCTTCTAAGGCTTCAGCCAGTTCAGCCTTTAGGCGAGCATTTTCAGTTTCCAACATTTTGTTGGAGTGAAGTGCCGTCGGGATGTTATCCTTGGCGGTAAGCTCCCCTTCTAGTTCTCCAATTCGAGCCGCTTGTTGCTCTTCAATACGAGAGCCCTCTTCCGAGTGCTCGTTCTCGAGCAGCTGCCTTCTCGTAAAGGACTTCTTCTCGCCTTCTTGTGAGCGGCAACGAGGCCTTCAAGTGCTCGAGATAAGGAGTAGAACCGGTCGGAGAAAGAGGCTACAAGGAAAAATATGGAATACATATAAAAATTAAGAGTATTACTCTGGATTTCTCGGTGGAGCTTCATGATTTCTTGCCGGCGTTCTTCCATCAATCGATGGGTGTTTAGCAGATTAGCTTCTCTTCTCTTCGGATCGGTCTCCCTGGATTTCGATCGGTGGTCCTGGGATTCCGGTTCGACCGGTCGCTCTTGATTGGTACATAGCTCTTCCTCCAGAGCGAGCGATTATAGCACTTTTAGCTTCGGAGTTTTTCAGGAGAACCTAAAAGAATAAAGAATTAAGGGATTCGATTATTAAAAGGAAATTGCTTGAAGAAACCATTGAAGCGGAAGAATGTACCTGGCCGGATTCCGAGAAGTTTTTTAAGGCTTCTTCTTCTTGGAGGGCGTCCCATTGAGCTGTTGCGGTAAAAGTTCTAGCTCCACTAGAGCTGTCCACCTCCACGTCTCCGACTACCATTTTGGCTAGTCCGGGTTCCCCTTGAGATTTGCGTGTTGTCCTGGGTCGACGAGGAATTTCTTCCACCCGGATCGGACCCGATGAGAGTTCCGGAGGAATCGGAATAGCGTTGCTCGGGTAGGAGGTTGCTAGCAGATGAGCCTTCAATGTTGACGGCTTGATCTTTGGTGATTTGAGATGAAGCTTCTGCGCTGGAGGCAGCAGGGATTTCCTTTGCGAGTGCCGCACTTAGAGCTTCGGAAGGTTTGGCGCTAACCGGAGGCGCAGTGGAGGAGGTAGTGGAAGCACTACCGGTAGGGGTCGAAGGAGCGGCTTTGTTTCTTAAAAAGCTAGCTATGCTAGCTTGGAAATTAGAAGGGATTCTGCAAAAAGAAGCGAATAACGTAAAGCGGGATAAAAGCAATTCGAAAAGGAATAAAGATATAGAAGACTTACAAGGAGGCTTTCTTGAAGCCAATGGAGGTCTTGATCTTCTCGGAGGGACTCGAGTATCTTCATCGGTTCCCTCTGCAGTCTCCTCGCATCGCTGGGACCGGTCCGGTTGCCATACCAGGACCTTTTGGGAACACCGGATAAGGAGTCGGTCAGAGAGGGAGCTCCTTGAGATTTTCCCGGGGCAGCCGGAGCAGCTTGGCGATCCCTTTCAACGGCTTCGCTTCTCTCTGTCGCTCTTCAAGTTTTTGCGCCTCCGTGCGCGTATCGCCAGCAACGAGTGGAAGATGTAGTAGGTTTGCCAATGGTCAAGGAAGTAGTACGTTTTCTCGTACTAGGTGCTTGAACCACCTTTCCGGATTTGAAAATCTTGGGAGCTATCGTCGGGAGGCGAGAGGGAAGGACCGGTCCGAAGTCCCTTGAGTCGGACCGGCTTGAACAGCCAGGGGAGCGGTATTGTTCGCATAGTCCTCCCCCAAGTATCATTGGGAGGTAGAGGAGGGTGACTCTTGAAGTTGTCCATTTTCCGTATTAAGCGAATGAGTTTGCATAAGAAAATGAAGGTTAAAAATAACAAGATTCGAAGATAAAGAAAGAGATACTTACAGGATCGCGAAGGTTAAACGAGCTGAAAGCCCGACCTACTACGGTGCATCCGGATAGATCCGGTTTCGGCTGGAGCATCCGCTCGATGCGGTTTTCTAATCGGTCTTTGTCGGGAAGAGGAGTTCCATCCAGCGGAATGGCAACGTCTTCATTGAAACACCAAGCCGGGTGTTCTTGTCTCTTGAGTGGTCGGACTCCTCGCACTATGAAGCTCCAAAGGACTGTCTCGGCGGTAACGCCTTTGGCTTCCTTTAAATATTTGATGCAAGCCAAGAGCGAAAGGATTTCTCCGTCTTCTTTAAGTTTTTCCCTAGTATCTGCGGTAGGGAAATTTTTGGCTATTTTGGCGCTGAAGGGAGGAAGTGCAGGCTGAGGATTATCACGGAAGAACCATCCGTGTTTCCAATGAGCTATGCTTTTATTCGAGAGAAATAGAAAAATATTCATCTCGTGCCTCAGACATTGAATCCCTACCCCGCCGATCGCAGCTCGGCGGTCCGATGAGGGAAGTGGGCGGATTTGGAAAAGGTATTGGAATAATTTGAAGTGGGGAAGAGAACTCCGAGGAAAGCCTCGCAGAGATGGATGAAAAAAGCAATTTGCAGGATAGAGTTAGGGTTAAGATTCACTAACTCCCATCCATAAAAGAAAAGGAAACCCCTAAAGAAAGAGCAGCAAGGAAGATCGAGGCCACGGAGGAAAAACCTTTGAAAACCAATTGCTGAGAGTCGTCTATTCCCCATGGAACATGGCCGGGAGAAGGGACGCTCCAGTTTAAGATTTGTTGAGGAGGAAGGTATCCGTCACGGACCGCATCATTAAGAGATGTTTCCGTGACTTTGCTACTGCCAAGATCCCGAACACCAAAAGGAAGCTGGTCGCGAGGAACAGAGGAAGAAGATGAAGGATTGGCGGAAGATTTCTTTTTGCCCATTTTGAGAAGATCGAAGAAGAAAATCTAAGATTGAATTGTGCGAAAGACAACGAGCAAAGAACAAGGGCGAATGGCAGGCACGAATGAGCTTTTGTGAATAGGTTTGACCTAGGTCGACTCTTCGTTTCCTTTTATAGGCACTGGGATGGGCCCGGGGCTGAAAAGTTATCGGGCTATTTTGCAAGGCCCGATGGATTTAGCATTAAATGACTTATGTCATGAATACGCAATTATGACCTAACGGCCATAAGGATATTAAAGATTTGTTATGTGTGTTAATTATGACCTAACAGATCATAAGGATAAGCCGTCGTGCTTTATGTGAATAAAAGAGCGGTCCGAAATATGATAATTTTCAGATTGAAATTAAAGTAATGCTAAATTTTGTAATTTAGCAAGTATGAAAGAGTTACATTTTATCCGACTCAAGGATAATGGATGCCTTGGGCTGTGGGTGTTAATTATCCGGCTGATCATAGGCCTTGGACACTCGAGTCGATGTGAGAATATGGGAAATAAACTGGTCCGATCAACCAGAATCTTTAGTTAAATGTGATATGATCGGTCAAACCGGTCCGAAAAATGTGTTCTTGGTAGAAAGTGCTAAGACGGATATGATTCCATAGAAGATAGTAAAGCATAGTCTCAAATGATACAAGAGTCGGGGCTATACCTAATTAGGTGCACCTGACCGGTGCACCGTATCCAAGAGCGGTCCGTAATGATTGCGTATCAAAGGAAAATAATGAAGAATCAACTAGTGGACTCTTGCATTATTTGAAAGGAGTTCAAATGATCCAAGAGTCGGGGCTATACTCAATTGGGTGCACCTAGTCGGTGCACCGAGAGAAGAATTTGTAATGATTACCTAGTTAGGTGATATGAAGGATAAACATACTATTTTTTTGGCTTTTTAAAAGCGCTTTGAAGACAGAAGAATTATTGCAGCAGATTAGAGTTCTTTTTAATTTTACCATGGAATCAAGACCAACATGCGAAGACTGGTCGGTCTTATTCAAGGTCAAATCAAAAATTACTCGGGAGCTACTGTCGTATACTTGCCTTATGGGTATACAAATGATAAAGGAATATATGCGCAAAGACACGGTAACAAATCAATGAAGATAAAGGTGACGGAGATAGCGGAGAGACTGGTTCTCGACCGTTCTAGAATGACAGAGTATTCTATATACCGGTATGGAGATCAGAGCGGATATCAATACCAGCGTATGATGACTTGAGAAGCAAGTTAAGGAATAATTAGTAGTCCGTTAGGACTCGAATCGATAAAGAAAGCTAGAGATAGAGCTCCCATATATGTAATCCGTGTAATCGACTAGGACTCGCATGTAACCCTAGCTCCCCGGATATATAAGGCGGAGCAGTACTCCCGAAAACTCTCTCGAGATCTTGCAATTAGCAATACGCTAAAGGCAATACATAACATACGAGACGTAGGGTATTACTCTCAATTCGAGGGGCCCGAACCTGTCTAAAATCTTGTGTTCCCGTGTGTTCCGTGTGTTGCACCATCGAATTCCACGCTCGTGAGGGACCGGGTAGTACTAGTGCCGAGTTTAAGACTCGACAGCTCGTGAAGGAGGAGGCGGAGGCGGAGGCGGAGGCGCCGCTTGACGGTCATTATGACCTCGTCGGGGTTCCCCGTCCCTGTCTCTGTTATCTCGTCCCTTTCGGTCTCTAGCGTCACGACGATCATCTCTTCCGGGTCGATCATCCCGATGAGCATGTCGATTGCCATGCCCTCGATGATCGTTGCGCGAATGATTTCCGCCGGGGCGCGCTGGCAGCGGCCGGCCCGCGCTATGGTGAGTTAGTTACATGTGGGCGAAGCGGGGCAAGATCCCGTGGACGATCATCAACATGATCGGTCCGTCGCCTCTCATCTTCTTCTTGTCTCCTGCGCACTTCGTCCTCTCTACATGGCAATCGATAAGCACGTTACGAACGTCACGGTTGCCGTTGAGCGGTACGCGTAAATCTTGGTCCGGAGCTCATTCATGTTCGTCTGCGATCGGAGTGTGCCGAGGTCCAAGGCTTCCGCCGAAGAATCTCCTTCGGACTTGGCTCTTGTAGGCCGCTCCGAGCGGGAACGCGAGCGGCCGGGAGATTCCGCTCTGTCATGAACGAGTTGATTTGTTTGTACTGCAGCTGCATCTACCAAATTCAAGGCGCGCTACAACCTCGGCGTTGCATTGAAGACTTCTTCCGGTATTGTCTCGAGAATTTGCTTCACTCCCACAATGTTGTGGACTGGTGATGTGAAGACCGGGCGCCATTCATCTCCACTTCCATAGAACTCAAAACGATGGTGATAGAACTGAAGTGCCCGATCTTTCGATGAGTGGAGATAATTTCGATTTGGTGGGAGTAGACCCTCACGATCCGACTACGACGAGCGAACCCGAAGTGCCAACGCAATCGCTGAACCAACTCCCGATGGTTACCAACCCTGCCGGTGCAAGATTAGCTCGACCACGAAGATCAATTCCTGTTATGCAATCGAAGAACAAACAAGAATATGAAGCGAGCAATCTGAATATCACTCGAAGGTGGAGTTCTGAATCACACGAAGACAGCGCGTATTTGCGCGTGTTCGAGAATAGCTAAAGCTAGATGTAAAACAAAACTCAAGTCTGAAAATAAAAGAGGAGTCTATCTAAATAGGGGACGCAGCCCCGGCGGCCGAGGAGGGCCGGCGCGCTACGATACCCGCGGGTACTGTTCACGCCTAGGGTTGTGAGGGTTGGGCCTCCTGTTGGGCCAACTGCTATTCTTCCGGCCCTTCGTTCTTCGGTAGCATGATGTAGTTCAATTCTCTTACACGGGCCCGAGTAATTGGCCCGGTGGAAGGAGTGGCGCCTGGACTTGGGCTGGTCCGGAAGATGGCGCGAGCGGCGTCTCTCCGAAGGTGGCGCCCGGAGTGGAGGATCATCCGGAAGCGCCGGAGAAGGTTCTCGCTGGTGTAGATGTACTCGTGTTGTAGTTGGTGTCCTCATCATCCTTCCCTTCTTGAACTGAAGTCGTCCTCGACGGCAACTCCTCATCTTCTCCCGCATACGGTTTCAAATCTGCAACATTAAAACTAGTGGAAACACCAAACTCCGTAGGCAGGTCAAGGATATAAGCATTATCATTAATGTTGGTTAGCACTTTTAAAGGACCAGCAGCACGAGGCATCAATTTAGAACGGCGCAAAGTAGGAAAACGATCCTTTCGCAAATGCAACCAAACCATATCACCAGGTTGAAAAGTAACAAGCTTTCTACCTTTACTACCAGCAATCTGATATTTAGCATTAGCAGCAGCAATGTTCTGTTGTGTCTGTTCATGTAAATTAATCATGTGTTCAACATGTGCAACAGCATCAATGTGTGGGGCGTCCGCAGCATCAAGTGAAAACAAATCAATAGGTGCCCGAGGAATGTAACCATACACAATCTGAAAAGGGCACATCTTTGTAGAAGAATGTGTTGCATGATTATAAGCAAATTCAACATGAGGCAAGCAATCTTCCCAACGTTTCAAATTTGTATCTAAAACAGCCCTAAGCATGGTTGACAAAGTACGATTAACCACCTCAATTTGGCCATCGGTCCGAGGGTGGCAAGTTGTGCTAAACAGCAGTTTAGTACCCAATTTATTCCAAAGTGATCTCCAAAAATGACTCAGAAACTTAGCATCACGATCGGAGACTATTGTATTTGGAATACCATGCAAACGAACAATCTCTCTAAAGAACAATTCAGCAACATTGCTAGCATCATTAGTCTTATGACAGGGTAGGAAATGAGCCATTTTGGAGAAGCGATCAACAATCACAAAAATGCTATCCCTCCCCTTCTTAGTTCGAGGCAGTCCCAAAACAAAGTCCATAGAAATATCAAGCCAAGGGGAAGTAGGAACAGGCAAAGGCATGTACAAACCGTGGTTGTTCAATCGTGACTTAGCTTTCGACAAGTAGTGCAGCGTGCCACGAGACGCTCAACATCACGGCGCATCCGAGGCCAAAAGAAGTGTGCGGCCAGTATTTCGTGCGTTTTGTAAACGCTAAAGTGTCCCATGAGACCGCCTCCATGTGCTTCCTGTAACAATAAAAGACGAACCGAGCTAGCTGGAACACACAGATTGTTAGCGCGAAACAGGAACCCGTCCTGCATATGAAATTTGCCCCATGGTTTACCAGTCATACAATGCATAAGGGCATCCTTAAAATCAGCATCATCGACATATTGATCCTTCACAGTTTGCAAGCCAAAGATTTTAAAATCTAACTAAGATAGCATAGTATAGCGACGCGACAAAGCATCAGCAATAACGTTCTCCTTCCCATTCTTATGTTTAATGATGTAAGGGAAAGACTCAATGAATTCTATCCAATTTGCATGACGACGGTTCAGATTTGTTTGGGTACGAATATGTTTTAAAGCTTCATGATCGTAGTGAATAATAAACTCACGATGCCAAAGATAGTGCTGCCAAGTTTGCAAAGTGCGCACTAAAGCATAAAGTTCCTTATCATAAGTAGAATATCGCAAGCTACCACCGCTTAATTTTTCACTAAAATAAGCAACAGGTTTTCCTTCTTGTAACAAAACAGCACCTAACCCAATACGGCTAGCATCACATTCAAGCTCAAAGATTTTACCAAAATCAGGCAATTGCAAGAAAGGAGCATGAGTTAACTTATCTTTCAAAGTATTGAATGCAACCTCCTGTGAATCACTCCATGTAAACGGCACACCTTTCTTTGTAAGCTCATGTAGAGGTGCTACAATAGAGCTAAAATCACGCACGAAACGGCGGTAGAAACCTGCAAGTCCTAGAAAACTCCGAATCTGCGTGACCGTCGTTGGTGTAGGCCACTCCCGAATGGCATCGATCTTGCTGCTATCCACCTCAATGCCCCGTGGAGTAACAACATAGCCAAGAAACGAAACACGTTGTGTGCAAAAGATGCATTTTTCGATGTTACCAAACAAGTGAGCAGCACGCAACGCATCAAAAACAGCACGCAAATGTTCGAAATGTTCTTTCATAGACTTGCTGTAAATCAGGATATCATCAAAATAAACAACAACGAACAATCCAATGAAAGGTCTTAGAACTTCATTCATCAAACGCATAAAGGTGCTGGGAGCATTAGTCAAACCAAACGGCATAACCAACCATTCATATAAGCCAAATTTCGTTTTAAAAGCCGTTTTCCATTCATCACCCAATTTCATGCGAATCCGATGGTAACCACTACGCAAATCAATCTTAGTGAAAATAATGGCAGCACTAAGCTCATCTAGCATATCATCAAGGCGTGGTATAGGATATCGGTAACGAATGGTGATATTATTAATAGCACGACAGTCTAGGCACATACGCCATGACCCATCTTTCTTTGGAACAAGTAACACAGAACCGAGCAAGGGCTAAGAGACTCACGAATGTAACCCTTCTCAAGTAACGCCTGTACCTGGCGCTGGATCTCCTTCGTCTCATCCGGATTTGTACGGTAAGGGGCGCGGTTTGGGAGCTGGGCGCCGGGGATGAGATCGATCCGGTGTTCAATGCCACGAAGCGGAGGAAGTCCTGGTGGCAAGTCTTTGGGAAAGACATCAGCGTACTCCTGCAAAAGGTTAGCAACCACAGGGGGAATATCCAAAGATGGTGCATCATCAAGTGAAACGAGCATACTAGAGCATACAAGTGCATAGTAGGGCAAATGAGTATCGCGTATATCATCAAAATCAGCACGTGTAGCAAGTAAAACAGGAGCATTCAACTTGATTTCAGAACTAACAGAGGTTGATGGTGAAGGCTCGGGTTGTTTAGCGGTTTTAGCAGCTCGAACAAGATCATCTTTAACAATTTGTTCGGGTGTCATGGGATGTATAATGATTTTCCGACCCTTAAACATGAGAGAATAATGATTCAAACGACCATGATGCAAGCTATCAGTATCATATTGCCAAGGTCTACCAAGTAACAACGAGCATGCTTCCATGGGGACAACATCACAATCAGCAAAATCAGAATAAGCACCTATGGAGAAAGGAACACGTACGGACCGTGTTACTCTAATTTTTCCACCATCATTAAGCCACTGAATGTGATATGGATTCGGATGCTTACGAGTAGGTAACGACAACTTCTCGACCAGCACTGTACTTGCCAAGTTGTTGCAGCTGCCACTGTCGATGACGATGCGAATCGACCGCTCATGCACAACGCCCTTGGTATGGAAGAGTGTGTGTCGCTGATTGTGCTCGAGCTGGACCACCCGTGTACTAAGGACACGCTGCACAACAAGATTTTCAAATCAAGGATTAGCACAATCAAACAATAATGCAAGGTTGAATAATAGTACTAAAACCCGTACAAAGTTGCTGGAAACAAGAGAATATGATCACGGGAGAACCCAAAAACTCAAACTGCACACGCACTCTCTCTCTCTCTCTCTCTAGAGTAGGAAACTTGCCCTCAAATGGAAGATGTCCACCTCGTGTTCGTTTCCTTCTGGTATTAGGAGTACTTTCCTTTTTTTTTAAACTTTCCAAAAGGATTACAACACCGGCAAACAGGCAGGCGCTAGGGAAAGTCGCGATCCAGGGAGGAGGCGCGATCGGCGCGTGGCGGTGTTGCGTCCTTTCCTTTTTGTTTTTTTCTCGTTGCTTTCCTAAACAGAGGCGAACACGGAGAGGCGATCAGGGCTGGAGACGTGGTCGATTGGGACTCGACGACGAGGGCGATCGGAACGCGGCGAAAATATGGAGGAAAAAACAGCGAACAAAAGATGATGGCGCGGTGCAGGGGGAAGACCGGCGTGTAGTGGATGGCGAGCGACGGAAAGATGGTGGCGGCGCTAAGGTTGAAAGAAAAACAAGGGTAGAACACAAAGTAACCAGCAACAATTGAATGCGTAAAGCACACAAACTCAACAATGCAAATTATTGAAAGAAAGTGCAAGGCTCAAAGGGGTGCTTTGGGACAATGTGCTAACTCTGATTATTTTGTTTTTTTTTTTTTGGGTTTTGTGTACTGTAGGTAAAAGAAAAAAAACACTCGATAAACTCACCGATCAACCTGGAAATCTGATACCACTTGATAGAACCGAAGTGCCCGATCTTTCGATGAGTGGAGACAATTTCGATTTGGTGGGAGTAGACCCTCACGATCCGACTACGACGAGCGAACCCGAAGCGCCAACGCAATCGCTGAACCAACTCCCGATGGTTACCAACCTTGCCGGTGCAAGATTAGCCCGACCACGAAGATCAATTCCCGTTATGCAATCGAAGAACAAACAAGAATAAGAAGCGAGCAATCTGAATATCACTCGAAGGTGGAGTTCGAATCACACGAAGACAGCGCGTATTTGCGCGTGTTCGAGAATAGCTAAAGCTAGATGTAAAACAAAACTCAAGTCTGAAAATAAAAGAGGAGTCAATCTAAATAGGGGACGCAGCCCCGGCGGCCGAGAGGGCCGGCGCGCTACGGTACCCGCGGGTACTATTCACGCCTAGGGTTGTGAGGGTTGGGCCTCCTGTTGGGCCAACTGCTATTCTTCCGGCCCTTCGTTCTTCGGTAGCATGATGTAGTTCAATTCTCTTGCACGAGCCCGAGTAATTGGCCCGGGTGGAAGGAGTGGCGCCCGGACCGGGGCTGGTCCGGAAGATGGCGCGAGCGGCGTCTCTCCGGAAGGTGGCGCCCGGAGTGGAGGATGTACTCGTGTTGTAGTTGGTGTCCTCATCGGATGGCGCCTTCCACTACGACATCCACGTCGGCTGTTATATCCTAGGGATGTTTCTTCCGCGTCTCCGGACTCGCTCCGGTAACGGACCGATGGCGGGGGCGATGGTCGCCGGGACGCTTCCTCCGGCCCGACTAGTACCAACGACGTTTGCGCGATGATTCGCGGCCGAAGGTTGCGGAGGTTGTTCATCTCGGTCCGCTTCGTTTGTTTCACGTTGGCGGCGGTTAGCTTGGTCTTCCGCCATCCTAGCTGCTTCAGCAGCAGCTTCCTCGGGAGTGAGTTCTTGAAGAACCGAACCCGCCATGAACACTTGGAAGAAGGCATGATACCCCTCCTCGAAGTCACTACCAGGCTCGCGAGAGTGGTTTATCGTCGCAGCACGGGTGTCGGGTCCGAGACGTGAGCGGTCCGATAGTTCGCGCTAAAGCTGCGTCGGATCCGCAAGGTTTCAAGCAAGAAGTGCCGACCGTGGCAGGTGATCGCGCTTCGAAGCTGCGGCCTGGCTACAAGTCGGATTCACCAAACGTAACTTTCCGGCGGAATCGGCTTCAAAGTCGAGAGACCCGAAGCGGATCTTCAAGCCGGGAGCAAAGTCGACAACGAACGAAGAAGCCATCGAATTCATCGAAAACTCGTCGGGACCCCTACCCGGCGCGCCGAATGTCGAGTCTTAAACTCGGCACTAGAACTACCCGGTCCCTTACGAGCGTGAAATTTGATGGCGCAACACACGGAACACACAAGAACACGCGATTTTAGACAGGTTCGGGCCTCTCGATGGAGAGTAATACCCTACATCCTGTGTGTTATGTATTGCCTTTAGCGGATTGCTAATTGCAAGATCTCGGAGAGTTTTCGGGGGTCCCTTCTCCGCCTTATATATCCGGGGAGCTAGGGTTACATACGAGTCCTAGTGGATTACACGGATTACATATATGGGAGTTCTATCTCTAGCTTTCTTTATTGATTTAGAGTCCTAACAGACTACAAATTATCCCTTAACTTGCTTCTCAAGTTATCATACGCCGGTCTTGATACCCGTCTCATCTCCATACCGGTATATGGAATCCTCTGTTATTCCGGACCGGTCAGGAACCAATCTGTTGGCTATCTCCATCACCTTTATCTTCATTGATTTGTTATCGTGTCTTGGCGCATCCATTCCTTTATCATCTCGTATACCCATAAGGCAAGTATACGACAACCTTCATGTTGCATTAATCTTTGTTGTGATATGTGTTGATTGCTTGAATATAATGCCAAGAGTTGAGTCACCAATATTTGAATTTGGTGATACTTTCAATGGCCAATATGAGACACATCAATCAAGCTTCATTTTTACTTGTATGAAACATGACATAAGATTCATTATTGATCATCCATGTAGCTTCACCTTCATCAAATCCTTTGTCATATGGCATACAATAATATACACGTAGAATATCCATATACATCCATGTCTTGATACAACAATATTCATCATAAATATATAAGACATTTTCTCGTTACAACTCAACTAATTACATTTGCTCTTTAATCGTGTTGTCATCAAAACACCAAAACCCACTAGAGGGCCTAGATGCACTCGTCAAACATTTATCGAGGGGAGAAGTAGTAAACTAATCAAGTGTGAAGCTCGAGGTAGTGCCCGTATCCGGGGCACGACTATACATGTAGATTATAATCTCTGCAGAGTATATACACCTGTACCCACACGCAGCAGGCTTGATATCCGGATCGTGGCCACGGCCCAAACGCCAAGCCCATACTATACCACTCAAAAAGCATCGACCGGTGGCGCCCGTTCTCCAGGTCTAAGAACCCCCTAAGAAACGACAATGGGTCCCGAAGGTGTGAAAGGCTTACTATTGGCCGGGTGGTGTATCCTCTACACATGGGTCGAGACAACGCTCCAAAACCCACTAACACTGTCTCTTCACCAGGGCGGGCCAACCGAGTATCATCATGTTGGGGTTTAATTAAGCAACTAAGCATACCGAGTGTCGAGTCTTAAACTCGGCACTAGTACTACCCGGTCCCTCACGAGCGTGGAATTCGATGGTGCATCACACAAAACACACAGGAACACGAGATTTTAGACAGGTTCAGCCCCTCAAATTGCGAGTAATACACTACGTCCTTTATGTTATGTATTGCCTTTAGCGAATTGGTAATTGCAAGATATCGGAGAGTTTTCGGGGGTCCCTGCTCCGCCTTATATATCCCGTGGAGCTAGGGTTACATGCGTAGTCCTTGTCGATTACATGAATTACATATATGGGAGCTCTATCTCTAGCTTTCTTTATTGATTCGAGTCTTAACGGACTATTAATTATTCCTTAGCTTGCTTCTCAAGTCATCATATGCCGGTATTGATATCCGCCCGATCTCCATACCGGTATATAGAATCCTATGTTATTCCGGCACCGGTCAGGAACCAGTCTACCAGCTATCTCCATCACCTTTATCTTCATTGATTTGTTACCGTGTCTTTGCGCATCCATTCCTTTATCATCTCGTATACCCATAAGGCAAGTATACGACAAGTAGCCCCCGAGTAATTTTTGATTTGACCTTGAATAAGACCAACCGAGTCTTCTACATGTTGGTCTTGATTCCATGGTAAAATTAAAAAGAACTCTAATCTGCTGCAATGGTTCTTCTTTCTCCGAAGCGCTTTAAAAAGCCAAAAATTAGTATGTTTATTCTTCATATCACCTAATTAGGTAACCATTGCAAATTCTTCTCTCGGTGCACCGACTAGGTGCACCCAATTGGGTATAGCCCCGACTCTTAGATCATTTGAACCCTTTTCAAATAATCCAAGAGTCCACTAGTTGATTCTTCATTATTTTCCTTTGATATGCAACCATTATAAACTACTCCATTTGTTTTTTCATTAATTTCCATTGAGGATCGCAAATAATTCGAGTCTTTCCGGAGAGACTATGCTTTACTATCTTCCCTGAAATTATATCCCTCTTGGCAATTTCTGTCAAGAACATATTTTTCAGACCGGTTTAACCGGTCATATCACATTTAACTAAATATTCTGGTTGATCGGACCAGTTTATTCCCCATATTCTCACATCGACTCGAGTCTCCAAGGCATATGATCAGTCGGATGTTTAACACCCATAGCCTAAGGCATCCATTATCCTTGGGTCGGACAAAGTCTAACTCTTTCATACTTGCTAAATTACAAAATTTAGCATTACTTTAATTTTAATCTGAAATTATCATATTTCGGACCGCTTTTTATTCACAAAAAACATGATGGTTTATCCTTATGGCCGTTAGGTCATAATAAACACAAATATCAGATCTTTAATATCCTTATGGCCGTTAGGTCATAATTGCGTATTCATGACATAAGTCATTTGATGCTAAATCCATCGGGCCTTGCAAAATAGCCCGATAACTTTTCAGCCCTCGGGCCCATCCCAGTGCCTATAAAAGGAAACAAAGAGTCGACCTAGGTCAAACCTATTCTCGAAGGCTCATTCGCGCCCGCCATTCGCCTCTGTTCTTTGTTTCTGTCTTTCGCTCAATCCAATCTTGCATTTTCTTCTTCGATCTTTTCAAAATGGGCAAAAAGAAAACTTCGCCAATCCTTCATCTTCTTCCTCTATTCCTCGCGATCGGCTTCCTTTTGGTGTTCGGGATCTTGGTATCGGCAAAGTCACGGAAACATCTCTCAATGATGCGATCCGTGACGGATATCTTCCTCCTCAACCAATCTTAAACTGGAGCGTCCCTTCTCCCGACCAAGTTCCGTGGGGAATAGATGATTCTCGGCAGTTGATTTTCAAAGCTTTTTTCCTCCGTGGCCTCGATCTTCCTTGTTGCTCTTTCTTTAGGGGTCTTCTTTTTTCTATGGATGGGAATTAGTGAATCTCAACCCTAACTCCACCACTGCAAATTGCTTTTTTCATCCATCTCTGCGAAGCTTTCCTCGGGGTTCTTCCCCACTTCAAGCTATTCCAATATCTTTTCCAAATCCGCCCACTTCCCTCATCGGACCGCCAAGCTACGGTTGGCGGGGTAGGGATCCAATGTTCGGAGCGTAGATGAATATTTCTCTCTTTCTCTCGAATAAAAGCATAGCTCATTGGAAACACGGATGGTTCTTCCGTGATAATCCTCGACCTGCACTTCCTCCCTTCGGCGCCAAAATAGCCAAAAATTTCCCTACCGCAGATACTAGGGAAAAACTTAAAGATGACAGAGAAATTCTTTCACTCTTGGCTTGCATTAAATATTTAAAGGAAGTTAAAGGCGTCACCGCCGAGACAGTCCTTTGGAGCTTCATAGTGCGAGGAGTCCGACCACTCAAGAGACAAGAACATCCGGCTTGGTGTTTCAATGAAGATGTTGCCATTCTCGCTGGATGGAACTCCTCTTCTCGACAAAGACCGGTTAGAAAACCGCATTAGGCGGATGCTCTAGACAAAACCGGACCTATCCGGATGCACTAGAGTAGGTATGGCTTTCAGCTCGTCTAACCCTCGCGATCCTGTAAGTATCTCTTTCTTTATCTTCAAATCTTGTTATTTTTAACCTTCATTTTTCTTATGCAAACCCGATCGTTTAATACAGAAAATGGACAACTTGAAGAGTCACCCTCCTCTACCTCCCAACGATTCTTGGGGGAAGATTATGCAAACAATACCGCTCCCTTGGTTGTTCAAGCCGGTCCGACTCAAGGGACTTCGGACCGATCCTTCCCTCCGCCTCCCAAGTATAGCTCCCAAAATTTCCAAATCCGGAAAGGTGGTTCAAGCACCTAGTACAAGAAAACGTACTACTTCCTTGACCATTAGCAAGCCTACTACATCCTCCTTTGCTGTTGGCGATACGCGCACGGAGGTACGTAAACTTGAAGAACGGCAAAGAGAAGCGGAAGCCGTGGAAAGGGACCGCCAAGCTGCTCCGGCTGCCCTTGAAGCTGCCCTAGGAAAATCTCAAGGAGCTCCTTCCCTAACCGACTCCTTGTCCGAGTGTTCCCAAGAGGTCCCGGTATGGCAGCCGGACCGGTCCCGGTGATGCGGGAGAAACAGTCCCAACACCGCAAGTCAATCCAGCGGCAAAAGGACTGCAGAGGGAGCCAGTGAAGATACTCGGGGTCCCTCCAAGAAAATCAAGACCTCTATCGGCTTCAAGAAAGCCTCCTCGTAAGTCTTCTATATCTTCATTTCTTTTCGAATTGCTTTTATCCCATCTTTACGTTATTCGCTTCTTTTTGCAGAATTCCTTCTAATTTCCAACCTAGCATTGCTAGCTTTTTAAGAAACAAAGCCGCTCCTTCAGCCCCTACCGGTAGTGCTTCCACTACCTCCTCCACCGCACCTCCAATTAGCACCAAACCCTCTCGAAGCTCCAAGTGCGGCACTCACAAAGGAAATCCCTGCCGCCTCCAGGCGCGAAGCTTCATCTCAAATCACCAAAGATCAAGTCGTCAACATTGAAGGCTCATCCGCTAGCAGCCTCCCTATCAAGACAACGCTATTCCGCATTCCTCCGTAACTCTCACTAGGTCCGAGTCCGGGTGGAAGAAATTCCTCGTCGACCCAGGGCAACACACAAATCTCAAGGGGAACCCGGACTTGCCAAAATGGTGGTCGGAGACGTGGAGGTAGACAGCTCCAGCGGCGCTAGAACTTTTACCGCAACAGCCCAATGGGACGCCCTCCAAGAAGAAGAGGTCTTAAAGAACTTCTCGGAATCCGGCCAGGTACATTCTTCCGCCTCAACGGTTTCTTCAAGTAATTTCCTTTTAATAATTGAATCCCTTACTTCTTCATTCTTTTTAGGTTCTTCTAAAAAACTCGAAGCTAAAATCGCTATAATTGCTCGCTTGGAGGAGGAGCTATGTTCCAATCAAGAGCGATCGGTTGAATCGGAATCTCGGACCGCCGATCCGAAATCCAGGGAGACCGATCTGCAGAGGAGAGAAGCCAACCTCGCTGAACACCCATCGACCGATGGAAGAACGGCGGCAGGAAATCATCAAGCTCGCCAAGAAATCTAGAGTAATACTCTTAATTTTTATCTACGCATTCCATATTTCTTCTTGTAGCATCTTTCTATGACTAGTTCTTCTCCTTATCTCAGACACTTGAAAGCCTCGTTATCTGCTCACAAGAAGGCGGAAGAAGTCCTTTCCGAAAAGGCACTCGCTCAAGAACAGGCACTTGAAGAGGGCTCTCGTATTGAAGAGCAACAAGCGGCTCGAATTGGAGAACTAGAAGGCGAGCTTACCGCCAAGGATAACATCCCGACACAAGCACTTCGCTCCAACAAAATGCTGGAAACTGAAAATGCTCGCTTAAAGGTTGAGCTGCTCGAAGCCCTAGAAGCAGCAAAATCAGCGCAGTCGATAAAGAGAACGCTACGAAGACCGCCCATAAATCTGCTCAACCGGTTCTCAAGGTAAGAGAATCCAATACTAACATCAAGGGCAGATTCGGAGCTGCTGAAATTAGGCATAGACGTAAGTCACTTCTTTCCTATTCATTCTTGTGAAATTCTTATTTTAAAAATACCGGTCCGCAATGATAACTCTTTCTTATACTTTTTCCCATTTTTCGAACTTGCTGCAGGTGCAGTGCGTACTCTAAAATATCTCAACGGCGGTCAAACTATTGATCCCAACGAGATGGATCTTGAGTCCGCCATCCGGGCTTGCCCTAGAAGAATCAAAGAGCATTCCGGAATGGTTGCCGCTGCGGGAGGAGGCCATATAGCAGCTATAATCCAATCTTGGACTCCGATCTCGGATTGTGATTTCAACTTTATCAAGGACGGCGCCCACCCGCACACCATCGAAGATCGGTTCAATGAGTCGAAGAATTCACTCATTGGTACTCGTTTCGGAGTTGACCGAGGATGTCCCCTCGATCCAACAGGCGTTCGCTGAACATAGCACCAGCAGCTTTTGCTCCGGATCAAGATGCACAAGATGCAAGCAATCTGCGGTCGAGCAAACAAGTAGAAGACTCATTTGAAGGTCTAGATGCTGATTTGCCGTTGTCTTCCTCCGATTCCGAAGAAACGCTGGACGATAGATCGGTTGAAGATCCTAAGACCGGTGACACCGGTACTTCCAGCATGTCCTGCTGCTTAGATTTTGTACTAGGGACAGCTTACTTTTGTAATCGAACAACTTGATCATCATGCTATTTAAATTTCTTTTCTATATGAATACTGGTTTCACTATCATACTTATTAACTTCTTTGCCCAAGACATGATGGTTATTTCAATTGAAACTAACTATGATTAAATTCCGCTCTAATCAGCACTAGATTCATAGTTATAGCTTACTTTAACAAGATCACATAACCAAGGGAAAAAAGTTAAGCTTTCACAAACTGCTCTCACTTGCAGCCTTATATTCAATATTCATAAGAAAGATGCTACATCATTTCCCTTCCTGAACTTACCAGTCTTAAAGCGAAAAGAAATAGATCGCCCTCAATACAGGAGCCTACCGACTATATAAATGGTCTTATTGTTCGGAAATAGCACAATATCACAACAGCCCCCTGGCTCGATAATTTAATGCAAAATTAAAATATTAAGACACAAAAGCAAACACATTTTCATTAGATAAAATCACTTTATTATAATATGAAGAAATTTACAAAATCACTCGTCAAATGTAAAAATGACGAAGTCTGCTCAATGTTCAAAGAATTTGGAATTTCTTCTTCCTCCAAGGTCATAAGCCTATAAGCCCCTGGTCCGGAAACAGATTTCACCGAGAAAAGGTCCTTCCCAGCACCGGTGACAACTTATGCCTGTTTTTGTTAGATCGAATCTTCCGAAGAACCAAGTCTCCTAATTGGAATTCCCGTGTTCGAACATTGCGATCATGATAACGACGCAATCCTCGATGATACTTTGCTGCTTGAATCAAAGCTTGATCCCTCAATTCTTCCGTAGCAATCAATTCAACATGGCGCTGCTCTTCATATTTCTCTTCATCATAATATCGTACTCGAGCAGACACCATATTCACTTATGTAGGTAACATGGCTTCCGATCCATACACCAAAGAAAAAGGAGATTGCCCTGTAGCCCTACTAACATTAGTGCGTAGTCCCCAAAGTACCCAGGGCAATTCCTTAACTCATTTTCCTGCGTACGGCTTCAAACGGTCGAAAATTCTAGGTTTAAGACCGGTCAAAATCATTCCATTAGCTCGTTCCACTTCTCCGTTGCTTTGTGGATGTGACACCGACGCATATTGTATCTTAATTCCCAAACTTTCAGCATAATCCTTGAAAAATTCTGAAGTAAGCGAGGCCCATTATCGATAATGATATCGTGCGGGACTCCAAAACGCACGAATATGTTTTGTAGAAACTTGATCGCTCGGGCCGTAGTCGTACTAGTGACTGACTTCGACCTCAATCCATTTAGAGAACTTATCTACTGCCACAAAAATATGCGTGAATCCTCCCGGCGCCCTTTTAAAAGGTCCGACTATGTCCAGCCCCCATGTAGAAAAAGGCCAAGTCATTGGAATTAATTGCAACTCGTGAGTCGGAGCATGAGGTCGTCTCGGCGAAGAATTGACATCCACGACAACTCTTGACCACTCGTGTGCATCATCCGTCGTCGTAGGCCGATAAAATCCTTGTCTAAATACCTTCCCAACTAGAGTCTTTGAAGAAGCATGATTTCCACAAATTCCCTTGTGCACGTCTTCAAGCGATCGAATGCCATCGAAAACGGATACACATTTCATCACGAATATTAACTCCACGCCTATATAACTCTCCTTCGAGAATTAAATAACTTCGTGCTCGAACCTCCAGCTTTTGCTTCTCCACTTTATCTTCCGGAGTTTTACCGGATCGAAGATAATCGAGGTACGGGGCACGCCAATCGGAATCAATAATCATAACATTAAGTGACGGAATATCGTCGGCATCGATTCCGCTCATCGTCTTATCCGGTAAGACCACATCTTCGATCGGTCCTTCGAGACCACTTTCTCCTCCCGATTCTTCAAGACTGCTTCATCCACAATCTCGGTAATAGTAGCCTTACGCTCTACTTTTATAGATGGTTTATCCAGTACTTGAAGGGAAAACACGGGTGGAACCGCTTGTCTTGAAGACCCTAGTCCGGCTAACTCATCCGCAGCAGAATTATTTCCGCGCGAGTATATGAGAAAATCGCAAACCATCAAATTTTTCTTCAAGTTCTCTAACCTCTTGTCGATAGGCGATCATATGATCATCATGAGCATCCCATACCTTGTTAACTTGACTTATCACCAACATTGAATCACCATATATATCCAATCGTCGACTCCTAACGAAATAGCTACTCGAAGCCCATGAAGCAAAGCTTCATACTCCACGATATTATTTGAAGCTCTAAAATGCATTTATAATACATATCCGAGTGGTTCCTTACGTGGGGTGAGTAATACAACCCCGACCCCGCGCACTGAAAGCTGCAGGGACCCATCAAAAAACATCTCCCAATACTCCAATGTTTGAATCCCCTACGGGACTTGTGTCTCCAACCATTACTGTTATGAAATCGGCTAAAGCCTGTCCCTTAATAGCGGTCCGCAAAGAAAACATAATCTCATATTGGCCAAGTTCTATAGCCCACTTAGCAACCTCGACACATCGCCTCTCGGTTCCGCACAATATCTCCAATAGCGAACCCAGTCTTAACTTCAATGGGGTGCGCTTGGAAATAATGTTTCAACTTTCGAGAAGTTATCACTACTGCATATATTAATTTCTGTAATTGGAGATATTTCATCCGTGATTCGATAAGAACTTCACTTACAAAATATACCGGATGCTGCACCAATTGCGGATGTCCTTCTTCCTTCCGATCGACCGCCAAAACCGTGCTCACCACATGAGTTGTTGCTGAAATATACAACTGAATGGTCTCATCCGCTCTGGAGGTACCAATACCGGAGGATTGCTAAGGTATTCCTTGAGTTGATCAAGCGCAGCCTGCGCCTCATCGATCCACTCAAACTTATCTTGCTTCTTAAGCAACTTGAAGAACGGAAGTCCACGAACCCCCAATCTTGAAATGAAACGGCTAAGAGCCGCCATACTACCCGTCGACTTACGAACATCCTTCAAGCAACTCGGGGGTTTCATATCGATGATCGTCCGGATTTTTTCGGGTTGGCTTCAATGCCTCGCCATGACACTAGGTAACCCGATAATTTCCCGGAGCGGACTCCAAATACAAATTTTCCAGGGTTGAGCTTCATGGAAAAATTCTGCAGATCATCGAAGGCCTCTGCCAGGTCGGAGAGAAGATCCTCGGTTTTCGAGATTTTACCACTATATCATCAACGTAAGCTTCTACGTTCCTTCCAATTGCGAATCCAAGCAACGTTGTATACCACGCTGATATGTAGCTCCAGCATTCTTTAATCCAAAAGGCATAGTCGTATAGCAGTATGCTCCAAAAGGGAGTGATAAACGCGGTCTTTATTTGATCTTCAACTCTTAACGATATTTGATGATATCCTGAGTAAGCATCAAGAAAACAAAGACGCTCGCAGCCAGCGGTCGAATCAACAACTTGGTCAATTCGAGGCAGCGCGAAAGGGTCTTTGGGGCAAGCTTTGTTGAGATCAGTATAATCGACACGCATTCTTAATTCTTTAGTATTCTTTTTTGGTATAAGAACTGGATTGGCAAGCCAATCTGGATAATACACCTCCCTAATAAACTTAGCTGCTAATAATCTAGTTATTTCCTTCTTAATAGCTTCCTTGCGATCTTGAGCAAATCTCCGGAGCTTCTGTTTGACTGGCTTCGCATCGGGACCCACCAACAGTGCGTGCTCAATCTTCTCCCTAGGAACACCCGAGCATGTCGGAAGGCTGCCATGCAAAGATATCCCTATTTCCTGGAGGAAAAGTATGAGCGCGCTTTCCTATTTATCCCCCAAGTCAGCCCCTATATGGGTGACCTTGGAGGAGTCCGACTCATCAAGTTGAATAGTCTTGGAAACTACCGCATCGGCTTTCAATTTCTCCTTTGCGACCTTCTTGACCGGAACTTCATCCTCCAGACCTTGCCTGGACATCTAGAGCCTCAGTTGCTTCTCCGATTTCCCGAGATTCATCCTCCGAATTAGCCCGAGAGGCCAACTCACTGCTATATACTTTACAAGCATAAGCGGTCTTGATGTCGCCTCGAAACGACAAAACCCCATTTGGTCCTGGCATCTTCGACATCAAGTATTGGTAATTCGGGATGGCCATAAACTTTGCCAAAACCGGTCTTCCAAGTATCGCATGATACGCCGAATCAATGTCGGCTACCCGGAAGATAATATTCTCCCTCCTGTAGTTCTCCTTCGTCCCAAAGGTCACCGGCGAGAGAAATCTGCCCCAAAGGATAGCTATTCCGCCCGGGTATTATACCATGAAACGGCGAAACGCTGCGCTCCAAATCAGCTACGGAGAGGCCAAGCTGCGGCGAGTTTTGGCAAACAATATATCCAAGCAACTTCCCCCATCAATGAAAGTCCTCTTCAATCGCACCTTGTGAACTATGGGAGCCAAGATGAGTGGATATTTACCGGCTTTTGGCAGTACCTCGGGATGATCGGCTCTGCTGAAAGTATTGGGGACTTCGGACCACCGTAGGTATTCGGGTGTAGGGGAGCGACGGCATTAACCTCTCGAAACGCCAACTTTTGCTTTCTCTTCGACTCGTAAGCGTCCGGGCCTCCATAAATCATGTTCACCTCTCGAGCCGATTCTTGAAAACCTTCGTCATCCCCATTGTCATCGTGCTCTTTATCCTTGCCCTTGTCATCTCTCCGATTCCGATGAGCAGACCGGAGCACGACCTTTAAGGCAAAGCCGAGCAAACGGCCTTAACGGAAAGCACTCCTTGGCTTTATGATTCCCATTATGAATCATGCAAGGGCCCTCTAGAAGTGTTTCGAACGACAATCGTTCTCTTGGACCTCTCTTAGGAGGTGCCGGCCGGTCTCCTACATGAGGCCGGTCGACAGTCGCAACAAGGTGATCGGCCTTGCGCTTGTTGTTGTTCTTGGATCTAGACCGGTTGCCTTGGTCATGCTTCGGTTCCTTCCCTTTGTTCCCGTGCAAATTGACCACGTTTGATTCTCCAGCGAGCATAATCATCTCGCTATCTTGAAGCACTCGACGCCGTCATGGTGAGGTTTCGGTTGCGCCTTCCAATCTTGTGAACTAAGGCTTCACTTCGGACGCCGACTTGAAACGCCGCAATTACTTGCTAATCGGGAACATTGGGGGTTAAGGCTTTCTTGTTGCAAAAACGCTCGATGAAGTCCGTGAGAGGTTCATCGGGCTTACGCTTCGACCTGCTGAGGTTGAAGTAATTCCCTGGCTTCTCACAAGTCGCTTGGAAATTCTCCACGAACTTTTTGGTGAGGTCGCCCCAAAAAGAGATAGATTTCTCGGGTAGAGACGCAACCACAAGCATCCAGCCTGCTCCGGGCACATGGGGAGGTAATTAGCTAGCACAAATGTATCTCCTCCTGCTGACCGGATGGCGGTGTTGTACATGCGTAGCCACTCGGCGAGGAGGTGCTTTACCATCATACTTATCAATGGCCCCGGGCTTAAATCCCTTGGGGTATTTGCAAATGCGTAAATCTCGCGTGAAAGCGGGAATCACGGAGTACTCGTCATCTTCCAGACCGGTCCAGGACCGGTGAAGGGGATCGTCGACGAGGGTAATGCCGGTAGTTGCGATCTCTATCATCATCGGAGTAGTCATAATATCGATCATCTTGATATTTATCTCCTGGTCCATCCGGACGATCATTGTTAGTCGGTTGTGCGGTCTGCGAAGGGGAGGCGGAGGCGGAGGCGCCGCTTGGCGATCATTATTGTCATGTCGAGGCTTCCCGTCTCTGTCTCGTTGTCGCGTTCCCTTCGGTCCCCGGTATCACGGCGATTATCTCGTCTCGGACGGTCGTCCCGATGAGCATGTCGGTTACCTTGCCCTCGCTGGTCATTGCGCGGAGGCTTTCCACCGAGGGGCGGCGCGAGCGGCCGGTCCACGCCGAGGCGAATTAGTCACGTGCGGGCGAGGCGGGCGGGGTCCCGCGGACGGTCATCCACATGACCGGTGCGACGCCTCTCATCTCCTTCATGTCTCCGACGTTCTTCCGTTCTCTCTCGCATGGCGATCGATGAGGACGTTACGAGCGTCCCGGTTACCATTAAGCGGTACGCGCAAATCTTGATCTAGAGCTCGTTCATGTGCATCCGTGATCGGGGTGTGTCGAGGCCCAAGCCTTCCTCCGGAGGAAGCTCCTCCGGACCGGGCTCTCGTAGGCCGCTCCGAGCGAGAACACGAGCGGCTTGAAGATTCCGACCTGTCATGGACGAGTTGATTTGTTTGTAGAGCGATCGCATCTACCAAATTCAGAGCGCGTTGCAACCCTGGTGTTGCATTGAAGACTTCTTCCGGTATTGTCTCAAGGATTTGTTTCACTCCCACAATGTTGTGAGCTGGCGACGTGAAGACCCGTGCACCATTTAACTCCACTTCCATAGAACTCAAATCCAAAGCTCGCTCGAAGAACGATGTCGCCTTCCACTGCGGCATCCACGTCGGCCGTTATATCCTGGGGACGTTTCTTCGGGGTCTCCGGACTAGTGCAGTAGTGGGCTCGTGGCTAGGGGAGCGGTCGCGGGAACGCTTCCTCCGCTCTGGCCGGTACCGAGCAGCATTTGTGCGCGGATTCGCGAGCTGGAGGTTGTTCATCTCCATTTGCTTCTTCGTTTCACGACGACGACGATCGGGTTCGTCTCTTGCCATCCTTGCTTCTTCTTCAACGGCGTCCTCGGGATTGAGTTGGTGAATAACCGGTCCTGTCATGAACACTTGGAAGAAGACCGGACTCGCAAGAGCGGCTTATCTTTACGGATTGAGCACCAATCCGAGATGCGAGCGGTCCGAATGTTCGCGCTAAAGCTGCGTCGGATCCGCCGAGTTCTAAGCAAATGGTGCCAACCGTGGCGAGTGATCGCGCTTTAGAAGGCTGCGGCCGACAACGAGTCGGATTCATCAAAAGCGGTTTTCGGCCGAATCGGCTTTAAAGTCGAGGGACCCGAAGTGGATCTTGAAGCCGGGCTCGAAGTCGATAGCGAACGAAGAGGCCATCGAACTCGCTAGGAACTCGCCGGGATCCCTACCGGCGCGCCAAATGTCGAGTCTTAAACTCGGCACTAGTACTACCCGGTCCCTCACGAGCGTGAAATTCGATGGTGCAACACACAAAACACACGGGAACACGAGATTTTAGACAGGTTCGGGCCCCTCAAATTGAGAGTAATACCCTACGTCCTGTATGTTATGTATTGCCTTTAGCGAATTGCTAATTGCAAGATATCGAGAGAGTTTTCGGGGGTCCCTGCTCCGCCTTATATATCCGGGGAGCTAGGGTTACATGCGAGTCCTAGTCGATTACATGAATTACATATATAGGAGCTCTATCTCTAGCTTTCTTTATTGATTCGAGTCCTAACGAGACTATTAATTATTCCTTAGCTTGCTTCTCAAGTCATCATATGCCGGTATTGATATCCGCTCTGATCTCCATACCGGTATATAGAATCCTCTGTTATTCCGGACCGGTCGAGAACCAGTCTACCAGCTATCTCCATCACCTTTATCTTCATTGATTTGTTACCGTGTCTTTGCGCATCCATTCCTTTATCATCCGTATACCCATAAGGCAAGTATACGACATCGAGCATGTCGAGTATCATCGGTAGAGCATCCTATGGTAATAGTGGCAAAGGTAACATGATATGGCATAGGTATGATTCCAAGCAGCGAGTAACCATTTCATATGCATGAGTTCATATTATGCAATTGCTAATATAGGAGCAAAGGGTGATCAAGGATTGTGGCTTGCCTTAAAAATGGATCCAAGATAACATCGATACCCTCGTATGGCTTCGACGGGTAATCCACGAGCTTCGACCATCCGATCCCACTTGTCATCCAAAATTCGAGCGGAACGGGTAAGTGACACACAAATCGAGAAAGCGACACAAATTACGAGAAAGATTAGAAAATGAATCGCAAGAATAGATTTAATCATGTGACATCCCTTCGGAAACCCAGGAGTCGGTACAGGGGAACACTCGACGAAGCGAGTTACAACGAGTTCATCATCTCATACAAGCCGGAATATATACATCATGGTATAATACAACCGGGTTTTCGAAATACAAACATCGTACAGCGGAAGCATAAACATTACTGAAGTTTATAACACTACGAGTCTTACAGCGGAAACTTATTCGTTGTACAACAAAAGACCACTAGAACGTCTAACGTGATGTACTCGAGCCCATCGTACACCACGGTCCTTCTCCTTTACGGCGTCGGGATCCGTTCCCACTGGAGGGAACCACCTTCGGGACATTGCTCCTCCTCCGGAAACTACCGTACAAGTCGTGGAAGTACGACTCGAGTCCTGAAAACATAACGAGCAAACCCCGAGTATTCTAATACTCAGCAAAGATCGAACCGTCAATAGGCACGCTAAGGCCGACGCCTAGTATGCAAGGCTTTATGGCTGTGAAGTTGGCTCTCTTGCAAAACAGACACTAATGGTTGATCCTTACTTTCGGGTTTTAGCTCACAATTAAGTTAATTAGAAACCAACGTTTGCAGTCTACAACTACTGCAATCAAGTTTCAAGAAAAGATTAATTCCGACCAACAGTCCTTTCATCTCTCATCATCATCTTTCGAGTTGATTATCTACGATGCGACGAGCTAAACAAGCGGTACTCATTACTGCGAGGGACAACGATTCGAATTGATTTTATACCAGCTGGCAAGACCCGACTACACGACGTATACGCACCACACCGGTCGTATACGACAACTTTTCCCGCTAACACCGATAGAAGACTAGCCGTTTCCAAACTCCCCGGGAATATGGCGACCCCACGACTTCCTCCGTGGGCGACCCATTTCCCTCCCGTGAGACTCCGATCTCACTAACAGCCAGACAAAAGAGAGTTGGCTACGACACATCCCTGGGGTGGTAGGGTACATCGACTTGCTCGGGCCCATTACATACGGTACGTTCAAACTTTTTCAACTAGGCCGACAACGGTACGGTCCTTGACCAGACACGAGACGGGGCTACCACCTTGTAAGAACTCGACCTCGTCTTGCCCTTTCTTCTACGGGGCCCATCCGGTCTCAATTTCATTAACACGCTCTTCAAATTAACGACAACAACAACAATCACTTAAAGCCTCCATGCTTTAAGATCACCCGAATCAACTACCGTTGCGACTATGAATTAAGCCTAGCTTCTATTGAGCTACCTGTACCGAGTATATCACGAATAAACGGAATCCTAACTCATGCATCTAGGGTGTCAATCATTCCCTATCACCTAGTGCACAATCATAACCCGACTACTGTGATAAAAGTAAAAGATTTTAAAACATAGGTAAGATGCACCGGGGCTTTCCTTTAACCGTAGCGTAGTTAGGTTCGCTCGGTGCGGCGTTAGCGCTGATGATCTCTCCTTCTTGATTCACCTCGGCGGCCTGTCGAACGACTTCACAATCTGTGGTCTTCGATGTAGTCGACTTCCATGATCATCTCTTCGGGATCCTTTCCTTACGTCGGACGACCTCGCGTGCTACAACAATTAACGATACATCACGAGTCACTAACATGCATGCATGATCATGCAAGATATGCCATGCGATGACGCTATCGATGATCAATGCTGAATAACTAAGGTCTACGCTAAAAGTAACATGCAATAGCGACTTGAAATGTTAACATGTGATGACACATGAAATGATGAAATACGAGTTACATGAAATGACGATGTTTATGCTTAATTTTGGAAAATAAATTTAACAAAAACTTTCGTCTGCAGTATCTCCTTCTTTTAAACAAATTCTTTTCTTAAAATTAAATAATAATTAGCATAAAATAATAACTTCTCTTAATCAAAAGAATACAATTAATTAATACTTATGAAATTAAAATTCTCCAAATAGATATTTTAATACATAATCGGATAGAAACTAATTTTATAAACTCAACAAAGTTGGTTTCATATTTTTCTGAATTTGCATGAATATTCTATGAATATTTTAAGTTTAACTAAATCTTGAAAATGAGTAAATTCGTGAATGAATAAAAAATGAGAGAGCCTTTGGGCTGAGAGGGCTGCGGCCCGGTGGGCAAGGCGGCCCACTAGGGTGTGGAGCCCGGACCAATGCCAGGGCGCTGCGACCATGTCCGTGGTGGCCGGAACACGGCAGCGGCTCGCCGGCGGTGGGAAAACGTCGATGAAGCTCGTCGGACACACGGCTACGGACTCATCTCGACGCTAAGAGCAAGATGGTGGAGTCGTAGGGGTGGGGCCTCACCGGAAAACAAGCCGGCAGCGAGGAGACGGAAACGCGGAGCTCCGGCGACGTACTGGAGCACGGTGTAGGCCTCCGGCAAAAATACTAGAGGGTGTGGGCAGATGCTGGTAGAGGCTATCAACGTTGCTTTCGGGGTTGGCCTGGAACAGAGGCGGGGAAAAGCTCGATTCCGACGCAATCCTTGGAGGAACAGAGTAAGGAAGAGGTCAAATGGCTGAAAACCGTAATTGCGCTCACCATAGAACGAGTCACAAGTGATGAAACTCACCGTGTGTGGAGGACTTGGTGGTGGCGTCGGAGATGTTCTTCACTGAACTAGCCATAGAATATCTCCAAATACTGCTAGCTCAAAGCTCCTATTAACGTGAGATTTCTTTCTACTGCTAGAGCAAATCAAGGTATATCGATGGGTGGCCCGGCTGCGAGCTGGTGTAGAGCGTAGCGGCGGCACGTCGAGGTTCAGACCTGTGCGGCCATGGCAGCTTGGGTTGCGAAGCGGTGCGGGAGCCGGAGAGAGAGTGCGAAAGAGAGCTAGAGAGAAGAGAGCGCACGGCTCTCGGCCTTATCCCGGCGAGCAAGCTGCAAGCAGCTGCGTGGCTCGGTCTTCCGCGTGGCGCGCTGGGGAGAAAGCACGGCAGCAGCGCACGGTCGACGGGCGGCGCAGGGAGAGAATGAGCGAGAGAAAGATCGGGAGAGATTGGGGATAAGTTTGACGATTTGCGGAATGGCCCTTGCAGATTCACAAAATTGAAAAGCATGCTTCCGAGGGTCGAAAAATTATGCGAAAATTCAGGGATACATTTGAGAATATTCTGAATCTTTTTCCTTTTAGGACGAAGTTCAGAATCCAAACCGTTTTTAAAATAAAAATTCGAACTCAAATCTGAATATAAAAATTCAACACGTTCTTCTTGGGCATTTTCAACGCTTGTAAAATTTTAGAAAATTGATCAAAATTATTTGTACAACATTCTTGACCAAACAAAACTATAAAATCATTAAATTTCAAATTTTTAATTCATTTTAGAAAAGAGCTCACATTTCAATAGGGTTTAAACTGAAATTTGGATTTTTTTTTGCACACGATTAACACACCATGAAATTTAAAACATTATGATATGATGCTCATGACATAAAATGCACGAGTTATTTTTATTAGGGTTGTTACAGCAATGCTATAAGATGGATACTAACAACACTAACGGACAAGACGAATCCAACTCAATTAAGCTGTTTAATTTTTTGAGGTCCAAGGAAAAAGATATGAATTTCCAAAGATTTAAGGAATTATGGAAATTCAGAAAATGATGAAAAGGAAAAGAGAAGAATATTCTAGGGAATATTCCACCGGATATTTTGAGGGGATGCCCATATATCTCCGATCGGACAGAGGTCGGTTCACGGTGGATCGAGTCCATGGAACGGTCGACAAATGAGGCCATTAACATGATCCACTCGCTAGGACCCACCGGCCACGTCGGCCTGTTGACGACGGGCGGTGCTTGCGCTAAGCGCGTGGCCAAGCTCGCCGAAAAGAGGACGATCTCGTGCTCATGTTCACCGCGGACCAAACGGAGGGCACCAACGTGCTCCTCACACCACCACGCACCGCGTGCACCAACCCCAAGGATGGGCGGCTAGCGATGCGGCGGCACAAGCTCGCCGGACTTTATGGTCCACGACGGCGCTCGAGGGAAAAGCCCACTACTCTCTTAACGCGTGAATCGATGCTACCACCATGCTCGCCGAGGACTGTGCAAACCAAACCGACCCGGTCCCGTCGATGGTCGGAAACTCTCCGGCGGCGAAGGCCGCAACGACGAAAGCGGGAAACAATGGAAACTCCACGAAGCGTGCTCCTTTCTCCAAACGAATTGCACCAACAAGACTAGCGGCGACTAGCGCATCTACCGAAGGTGCCCGCGGACCCACGGGAGGGGAGTCTCAACGAAATCATGTTAATCGAAGAGGAATCAAGGGGAGTTGAGGAGGATTCGATGCGCGTACTCACCGAGAGTCTTACGGACGCTTCGGCGTCGACGGGGAACATCGATCGGAGATGGGCAGCGACAGCGGCTAATAGCGACGCACGGGCTCGGGCGGTGACCATGTTCGTTGCGTTCCCGAACGAAGAGGTACTTGCCGGAGAAGAAAGAACAAAAACCGAGGGTGAGAAAAGCTCACTGCGATGGACGAACGACGGCGAGAGAGGTGGTGGAGGAAATCTTCAATCGAGCGGCTCGTCTTTGTCTTTGCGCCAAACTGGAGTCCACTAAAACCATCGACTCGGCGTCGGAAATTCAAATAAAATAATTCAAATTTTTCCCAAATTTGTTTCACACCAATTCAAATCATTACAATCTTTTAGGTTACAAAAGTTTGGTCATTACAACGCTGGTGACAGATTAGTGCCGGATGTGAGTGCGGAGGAGATGTGATGTTAGGTGTTCGGATTGCATGGGCCATAGTTAGGGTTTGAGGGATGGTGGTCGACATAGTGGTTAGAGGCGACACAATAAAGGAACCGCGGGCAGCTTGTCTGGCGATAGGCGAGACTCGTGGGCGGGAGCGCGGGTGCTAGAGGAAGAAGACGCGGGAGGAGGCTGGAGGAGGAAGTAGGCAAGTTCCGATCGATGAGGGATTTAGGGATTGAGCGTTACACGGTCGCGCAATAACCGTTCCCTTAAATATTCGTACCCATTTGCTTTGTGATAGGTACTTATTATGCTGACAATTATGCATCATGGCATCGATATTATGGAATTTGATTCCACATTGGAGACGTGCGAGCTAAATTCCTAATTTGATTATAGTAGACTGAATAACTACGATGAGCGTGTAAGAAATCCGTGATAGCAGCGAAGCGACCAGACACGTTGTCAACGCAGAGAAGGTCTTGTCTACATTACCTCGCATCTCAATTGTTGATCCGGAAAGAAAAGGCCACAGCTGCTCCGATTTTCTAAGTTAAAGAAAGGGCCCACGCAGTTCGATCGGAATTCTTCTTCCTTCGACCTTTCGCACGAGCCGCGAGAGGTAGACAGCGAACCATAGACCAAACACCACGCGAGCGAGACTGCGAGTCCCTCAACCCGACCGGCAACTCTCTCTCCGGCGTCGACACCGTCGCATGTAGTCGCTCTAGAGCGTCGTTGCGTCGCGCAAGCGGCTCAACGGCTCGGTCCGTCCCTTTCCTTGCTCCGGTTCCTAGAGGAGCTCAACCTCTCGCATAATGCGCTAGACCCGGATTTCTTAGAGGCTGGGCAACGCGGTGGGGCGGTTGGTCCTCGAGGAAAACAACTTCGACCTTGTTCGTTTTGACATGGAACAACATGGATCGTAGCCCAAATCACATGGAATATAAAAATGTGGAACGAATCCAGTCCAACTCAAAATGATCGTTCGGTTGCGCATGGATTGGTATGGAAACCCACCCGATTCCAACCCATTCTATGGCTTGAAGGCCTAGCACCAATCCATGACTCTAACCCATAGAACGCAGCACGCCCGGATGAAGTGAAAGAGCTAGAACCACTCAATCCATGCACGGGGACGAGTCCATGTGGTATCTATTCCCACAAAAACGAACAAGGCCTTCACGGGGAAGATTCCGGCGGGGTGAGCAAGGCTGGGCCAGGTCCGCTACCTCGACGCATCGGGGAACGGACTCCGGGCGTCGGGGACCGGCTCGGAACTTGTCGGGATAGTCTCCTTCCGTTGCGTGACATGGAGCTCATTAGGCAAAGACTACTACGGGCAAAGACAACTATCCAAATCGAGTTCTTATGCATCAACAAACACAAAACGAGCTCTCAATGTCCAAAACCGTTTGCCGGATGCAATCCGAGCGCCCAATCGATCTCGAGGCGCTTCCTTTTTCTAGGCCATAAGCTCAACGAGCTTGCTCCAAGTACAGACAATGAAGTCGACGGAGAGAGACAAGCGTGGCTGAATGGTCGGGCTTGTATGCGGGATGCTTGAGTGACCGTCGAGGCGTTGAATGGTGGGGACCGAAGCTAATGCACCTACGAGGGAGGATCCCGATCCGCCACGAGATTTTTCTATTCTCCCATTGCCAACGTGTGGGCTTCCCTCTAATACCATTACAATGTTGGGCTTCCCTCTTTTACCATTGAATCACAATTATCTCTCTCCCTTTTACAATTGGTTAGTATTTGACCATGTTTACCTCTATCAAGACACTCGAAAAGACAGAAATACCCTCACTTGTTTCTCACACACAATAGACTCATTTTTTAACTTACGACATTTGGTGAGGTAAAAAAAATAAAAAAATCAGAAAATTAATAAAATAATATACGTAGGGCATAAATTCATAAAAAAAACAGAAAAATTCAAAAATGACATCCGTGATTCATTTTTGAATTTTTGAATTTTTCTGTTTTTATGAATTTATGCCTTACGTATATCATTTTATTAATTTTCTGATTTTTTTATTTTTTGTCTCACCAAATGTCGTAAGTTAAAAATATGAGTCTGTTGTGTGTGAAAAATAAGTAAGGGTATTTCTGTCTTTTCAGGTGTCTTGATAGAGGTAAACATGGTCAAATACTAACCAATGATAAAAAGGAGAGAGATAATTGTGATTCAATGGTAAAAGGAAGCCCAACATTGTAATGGTATTAGGGAAGTCCACACGTTGACAATGGTAGAATAGATGGTAGAATAGAAAAAGTCTGGATCCGCCACCTGGATAACAATCGTCCAATCTCCCGCAGATCCGGCAACCCCAGTGGCAGGCCGCTTCCCAATTCGTCACCGATCCAGAAGGGGAAGATGGGTTCGGAGAAGCGCCCCACCACCGTCGCCGGTGCCGGAGCGCCGTACCTCCCGGCGGAGCTCATCCCCGGCGTCGCGCGGCACCTGACGAGCCTGCAGGACTTCTTCGCTCTTCGCGCCGCCTGCCGTGCCTACCGCGCCGCGCTGCCCCCGTCCCGCGCCGTCCTCGCCGCGCAGCCGCCGCACCTCCTGGTGCCCCACCACCAATCCCCCTCCCTGGCGCTCGTCCACCTCCCGCGCCGCTGCCGCCTTCGATTCCGCGGCGCCGGGACGGTCCTCGCCTCCGACGGCGCCCGCGTCGCCACATTCGACCACCACGCCCGCGAGCTCGCCGTCACCCACATCCTCTCCGGCGAGCGGGTCAGCATCCCCGACTCCCCGACCCTCTTCTCCCACGCCGTCCTCGCCGGCGACCTCGTCCTCCTCATCGCCCCTGGGTGGGTCCACTACTGCCGCCTCGAGGACGGCCGATGGCGGGAGGCGTACTGCCGGCTTGGGGCCGGCGGCCTCTGGCCCGGTGGCGGGGCCTACTTCGATGGTGTGCACATGATGGTCGACATGCGCTCTGTCAATGGCGTCCTCTATGCGCTCCTCAACACGTGCCAGCTCGCTGTGGCGGAGCTGATGGACAACAAGGTCCAGTTGGTGCTGCTCGGAGGCGAAGTTGACGAGTGTGTTAGGGATGCTTGGATGGAGAGCAGAGATTTCACGCTGGGGGAGTGCGCCGATGAGCCCTTGCTCATCTTCAAGTTCAAGACGTTGGTTAAGCTGGAGTACAAGGTGTTCCGTTGGTCATCTGTGGAGGACAGGTGGTTGAGGGCAATGAGCTTAGGAGGCCGGACGCTTTTCATGTCCAACAATGGCTTTGATGCGTGGCTGGGTCCAGATTCACCGGGAGTTCGTCGGGATTGTATATATGAGGCGCTACCAAGGGCTGCTGGTTGGTGTGCCTACTCTTTAGTTGATGGCACTTGTGAACATGTTGGTATTCAGTACCAAGGTGCACCAGAAGCAGACGTGGCAAGAACGCAGGTTTGGGTGCTCCCGAGCTTGTTTTGATATTGCCTTAGAGGATCAAAATCCTTGGTTGTATCATAATGAAACCATGTGAAGGTATGTGTGCTCAATTGCATCATTCTTAGCTGAATATTCAGAATCAGAAATATTTATGAATCTGTCATCAGAGTTAACTATTTTCCTGGTTTACAGTGTAAATGGTGTTCCAAAACCATATGCTGAGTGGTATTACACTTGTAGTGTCAATGGCCAAAAGAAAAAAAATGATGCTACCTCTGTCCAGAAATGGAAGCATTTGTTGACTTTCAGGTATCAGCTTTGACTACTCGTTTTATTCAAATTTTTTGTTAAAATATTATTTATTTTTTTATAATTTGTTTTATCATCAACTATATTTGAAGTATCAATTAGTAACTTTTGTTTTTGTGTAAATATTTTGAATAAGACGAATGATCAAACACCACAGTTGAAAGTTAACAAATCCTTACATTCTTGGACGGAGGGAGTAGAAGTTAATGTGTCAATGGTCAAAAGAAAAAAAAACTATGATAGAAGTTAGGGAAAATTAAATTCTCGACATTGAAATATCACGGTTTTAGAAATTTACCATCGAAAGATTTTAGTTCACTTTAATACCAGCGAAAGTTACTCGGTCTAGAAATTTACCATTCTGTAGCCTTTCCCATCCAATGTTGACGCGCGTCATCTTCTTTCTTTTTCTTCTACTGCATCGACGCCACATCGACGCCGCACGAAGCCTTCCTGATTGGTTCGCGGTCAGCGGGCAACTTGACTCCCCTGCTACACTGGTTCTCTCTCAAATCAACCTTGACCATCACATTTGTCAATAGCCGAAGGGGAAAGATGATTTTTCTGGCGGCGATTCATGGCAATACGATTCGATTCGTTTCCAACCTATGTAGCTAATTGGCTATGGATCGACACTCAAGGACGAGGTGAAGCAAGTGGAGGAGGAGGGTGGGGCGTCGACGGAGTTCGAGAGGGATGCTGTGGCAGGGCTCGGCAGCGAGGAGCAGGGTAGCAGTCCATGGAGCTCAACTGCTCGCGGCCTTGGCGCGTTGGGGAGCAGGGAGCCGAGCTCGCTCGCTCGCCATAGAAGAAAGGCTAATGCTGTCGTGAAAACTGGATGGGAAAGGTTACGTGGTGGTAAGTTTCTAAACGGGGAAACTTTCAATGATATTAAACTGAATTAAAATCTTTCGATGGTAAATTTCTGAAGTCGGGATCTTTCAGTGTCTAGAATCTAATGTTCCCTAGAAGTTAATTGTGTGCATTCAACTTGGATTAGGAATGGATTCTGTGACAGCCCATGTACAAAATCACCACTCATGGCATACTATGCATTAAACAATGATGAAATGTGAACAACAAATGGGGATTGAGGAATGGTCAACCTATCAAGTCAATTTTTACATAAGGAATCTAGTTTCGGAGTAATAAAGCAAAAATAATTGAGTTTTATCAATTATCTTGTCCTCTGTATATACCACGGTCTTTGTTCTTTGGTTCTGATTACGCCTCTGCAATTCACTTTTCATGTAACTCCTAAACACATGCTGCTCCACTTCCCCAATGCACTGAAAGCTGATGCATATAAATTGCTCATCACACAGAATCATTAATAAAAAACACATCCCAAGGAGGCAGACACCCCTGAGGCGTTGCAGTTGAGAAAAAGGTCCTGAAGACTGAGGGGCCTATTTTTTGTGAGAATCAGGGTTGAGCAATGGTGCTAGCGTCATTACTCGAGGTCTTGCCAACATGCTATGTCACAGAAACCATTGTTAGGCTGAGGAAATGGGAAACTAGCATGGCCCTCCGCCTGGAGTTCTTTAAGGACGTTCTCTGTAACCGTAACCTGCATAACTCGTCCATTGTTTCTTGTTTATTATTATACATCAATTTTGTCCAGTGTATTATGAGGAGATCATCTTATGAAGAATTTCCAGATGCCTTGATTATTGAAGACATGATATATGCTGATTTTCTATGCCTTTTCCTGCATGCAAAATCAGTGAAATAGTAACTGTAAATGAAAAGAATAAATGAGGACATATTTATATTAACTGAGCTTTTGTATTCGTTCTTCCCGACATATTCCACAGGGCTGTCCGGTACTGCTACATCAGTGCTCTCTCGGTTGTTGCATCCCCCTGCCTCCGGCCTTATACATGATCTACCCCTTCTAGGCTGGATGAGACTTTGCTGATTAATTTACAGCATCCTGCATACCAGATGGCTCATAATAAGAATTAAGATGGTCTTGTTGCACGGAGTTGGACATGGGTAAATTTACTATACTGAAATAGAGCCAGGGCACGATTCAACTCAAACAGTCGAGAAATGAGATAATACTCATGTGCAAGGCGAAACTCAGCGACACGTCATGAATTCCTGTGGGAATTGATATTGGAACTGCAGGAGGAAGATATTCCTCAGCCGATGACTGGTTTTTCTTTTTTAGTGTTTTTGTTTCAATACTTGGTCCCGTTTCCAATGGGCTTGAGCGGTCTGTCAGTTTATGTGGGTTTTTATGGACTGGGTGCACAATGAGTACCATGTGAACCATCTATTCAAGCTAAAAAAAAAAAAAGACAGGGAAGAATGGATTCCAAGTTTTTTTTTCTAACCACCAAGATTCAGTGGTTAAATGAGATTGCGCAAAAGAAGGTGTGCATGCTCTAGCCCTCTTGTTACCGAAAGTTGTCTCATCACTATCCTGCATGTGTAAATAACTGTTTCTTCTTCAAGTCCATGCTCATTTTCTATGGTGGTGAGGGTCTTGCGGCAACCTTGGGTTGCCTTAAAAACTTTAGAGTATTGTCTTTAAAATGTTCACCTATTCTTGGTCGATGTCCTACTTATCGGAGCAGGCAGTTATGTTACACCAATCATTGAGTATTCTCAGAATGTTCATCTATTCTTGGTGGATGTCCTACATATTGTAGTGGGTACTGATGTTACACCCAGGGTTCAAATAATCGGGGTTAGCTGGCCGGTTAACCTCCGGTTCAAATTTGAATTTTTTCAATTTTTTTTTAAAAAAATGTACAAAAAAATATGTAAAAAAATGGATGAGGAATGAGTGTTTTTGACACAAGAATGAATAAAAACCGAGCTCTTTTGATCGAGGAAAAAATCACATAAGTCAAATCAAGAAAAACAATAGTAATAAAAAAGAAAAGCGAACCTTTATCTAGGTCACGGACCCGATCCGTGGCCACATCCCCATGAGGCCGATGCCGCATTCACGATTCCACCCTCACCTCGATCCCCGTCACCGGCCTCGCCCAAATCTCGAATATGTGGCGGCGGCGATGAGTCGGGCGGCGGCTTGCGCCCGACCGGGTGTCACGCCCGAGCACGGGCGAGCCGGCGAGCGGGCGGCTAGCCGATGGTAGCGTTCGGTTAGTGTTGGGGGCTTAGCGCGGAGCACACGCTTCCACCCCGTTGTTTTTTCCATCTCGGAATAGCCTAAGCCCTTTGTTTTTTCCTAACAACTAATCCCATTAGACTTAACAAATGCGCGAGTAACCCGACGGAGAGCGACCGCATGACGTGAAGCGGGGTACGGATCGGCGACGAAGTCACCAAGCCGGTCGGATTGATACCCAAGCGAAGACCGGATGCTCGGCGAAGCAACGTCCTATAGTGCTTTCTAGCCTCGGCGTCGACTAAGCCTCCAATCACGCGTTATGAATTGCATTGTCCGAATTGCCCTCGGAGTTACCGCCTCTCGGTAGTTCCGAGAGCGATTAGCAAGGGGTAGGATGGTCATGTAAAGTTGTGGTTCCCCCGACTACAAAAGAAGACCAAGCGTCACTTGTAAAGACACATGTAATCACCGAGTTAACTTCGCTATTAAGATTTGTTATCTCGTCACTGTTCTTTTTACTTCGCATATTCACGTATCTTGTCTTCGGTGTGCTAACCGCCATCTTACCTCGACGCTTAGTATACCAACATTGGCGCCTACGTGCGTGAGCTCGAAATCCAAGCTCACGATGTTCGGATCCACAAAAGCCGCGGAAGCAACTCAAGCTGGTTCAAGAGTCGGCTTTGCTACGGGGTTAGAAGCCGGAACTACTCCGAGCTCACGACCAAAGACCAGCTGTAAGTGGCCCAACACCAAGAGCAAGTCAAAGCCTAATGCATCGGTTGATCGAAGAAGAGCGTAAGCATAAAGAGGCGGCAAGCGAAGTAAAGCGCCCGTAGGCAGCGGTGAAGCAAGGCAATAAGGGCAAAAGAAGCAAAGAACACCAAGCAAAAAGGCTCATCGGCATGATCTCATGTACCTTCGCGCCCTCCCTCGACACTCAAGGTCGTCAAGAACGTGAAAGCAATGAAAAGAAGTCGTAGTGGTCGCATGTGCCGATAACTTTCTCGGAAGCAGATTTGGAGCTCGGGAGTTTCCCACACACGGACGCTTTTGTGATCGAGACCAACATTGACAATTGGCAAATAAGCGAGTGCTCATAGACAACGGCAATGAAACGGACATAATGTTCTACAACACATTTATGAGAATGGGATATAAGGATGAAGACTTGCAACCATCCAACATGGTTTTGTATGGCTTCGATTCAAAAGAATAGAGCTAGTCGGGAGATAAAGCTGCCGGTATCTTTCGACGACACAAGCAACTCAAGGACAGAATTCATCTTGAGCTACCCCTACCTCGCAATACTAGGAAGGGTCGCAATCAACATGTCCGAAGCGATGATTCATAGTTTGTACCTCCGCATGAAAATGCCTGCAAAAGAGGGAATCATTACGGTGAAAGGAGACCAGCAGCTCACGAGAACATAGAAAAGGAATTCAACCAGAATCGGCGAATGCTCGCACCGTCGATGTACTCTCTAAAGAGCTTATTGAGGAAGAAGAAAAGAGAAAAGCAAAGCAAGACCAAGACAGAAAAAGTATGAAGCATGAAAGAAAACAAGTAGACAACGAAGCAACACCTGTGTAGTCCAACGAGGAAGGAAAATCAATGCTTCGCAGGACAAGGCTGGTACTAGGGCAATCAGTCATTATAGGGACATGCTTAATCCAGACACGAGGAAGAAGATTACTCTGTTTCTTGCTGAAAAACAAAGATGTTGTTGGCGTCTTCTAGATGCCCGTCTTACATGTCTAGATAGAATGTTTTGCATCCTTATTTGATAATAAATAATGATAATTAACCCCATAATTGCATATATTTGTAGTTGCTCTGTTTGTTGAAGATTGCAGGAATAAGTAGGAAACAGGACAAATACGGATAAAGATCAAAGAGCAAGGAAGGAAATAACCAAAACGATGGGATGTGTCGATCGACGCACCCTATGCGTCGATCAACGCAACCGGAGGGGAGCTTATATGGAGGCCCGGTTCGTTAGTAAGGGAAGCCTAGTCCGAGTACAGGTCGGAGTCGGTGGACGCTTGAGCCGGAATCACTCGAGATAAAGAAGAAAGCAATACCCAAGAAAAGAGAGCGAGATCGAGAATAGAACAAGCACTAGAAACTAGGGTTTCAAGATAACACCGATGAAGGACGGTGATATCCGCCCGAGCCACCGGGAGGAGGGGCTGCACCGATTGGCTCACCTCTTGTGGAGGAATAATCTCCGCACTAATACTACCTACTCCCTCACAAGCGTGAAATTCGATGGTGCAACACACGGAACACACAAGAACACGCGAGATCTTAGACGAGTTCAAGCCTCTCAATCGAGAGTAATACCCTACGTCCTGTATGTTGTGTATTGCCTTTAGCATATTGCTAATTACGTATGTCCATATTGTTTTTGAGGGGTCCCTCCTCTTCCTTATATATCTAGGGAGGCATGATTACATGCGGAGTCCTAGTCGGTTACATGAATTACATATTTGAAAGCTCTATCTTGAAGATTCCTTATCGATTCGAGTCCTAATCAACTATTTTAGCTCCTTTACTTGAAGATCAAGTCACATCTTCTCGGTCTTGAATCCGTCTTTGTTTCCACACCGGTGTATGGAACCTTCTATGATTCTATATCGGTCGGGCACCACTCTGGTCTTATCTTCTTCATTAAGCCACCATATCTTTGATTAATCATTCCTTGGATCATAACCTACCCATAAGGTAAGTATACGATAGCAGCCGCCGAGTAATTTTTGATTTTGCCTTAAATAAGACTCGACCGAGTCTCTTGCATGTTGGTCCGATTCCGAGTGCAAAATTAAAAACAACTCCATCTTCTGAAAAACTTCTTATTGCAATTCGGCTTTTAAAAGCCAAAAATTAATCTTTTATTCACCATACCACCTAATTAGGTGATCGAGAAAAATCCGAGCATTTTTCCTCTAGTGGACCGGTCAGGTGCACCCAATTGAGTATAGCCCCCGACTCTTATATCATTTGAACTCCTTTCAAATAATGCAAGAGTACACTAGTTGATCCTCCATTATTTTCATGAATTTCTGCGTCTCGCGATCTTTACGGACCGCTCTTGTTCATAATGCACTATCTCCCGCGATCCTACGGACCGCTCTTGAACATGGTGCACCGGTCGGATACACCTAATTAGGTATAGTCCCCGACTCTTGTATCATTTGAGCATCGCAAATAATGCAAGAGTCTTTTTCAAGAGACTATGCTTTATTATTTTCCGATAAAGCTCATATCTCTCAGCAATTTCCACCGAGAACATATTTCCAGACTGGTGATACCAGTCAAAACTTCATATCCCATAGAGATTCATACCAAGCTATTATAACATACCTCCTAAATAGGTCTGAACTTATATTCCTCTTAGTGAAACTACACTAAGAACCAAAATTCTGGTTGATCGGACCTGATTTCCCATTTATCCCGTATTCAACTCTAGTTTCTCAAGCCTATAATCAGTCGAATGATTAACGAGTCAGGGCCTAAGGCTTTCACATTCACATCACTCGGTTAGGCAAGACCTAATCGTCTTCGATCCGACCATATCATACCCTCAAACATTCTAGTTTGGTACTTAATACCTTACCGCGGCTGGATATTCCATATCACACACCGCTTCATCATTCGCAAAAGAGCCCTTACGATTATGCAAATCATTCGGACTTTCCTTTTGTAACGGTTAGGTCGGAAACATGTTTATCGAGCCTAGAGTAATAAAATTACCCGACATAAAGTTACCAGGCCGTAAAAGTACGACCCATTACCATCCAGACCCCGAGCCCGGCTCGGGAGTCGATATAAGGAGACCCATCATAAACCTAGGTCCAACTTACTCCCAAACCAGCCGTAGCGCACCCACAATCTTGCAACTACTCCGTGTTTTTCGCACTTCACGACCGAACCTCCCCTTTGCTTCCAATCTTTCCTCGATCCATCCCGAACCATGGGAAAGCCATCCAAGAAAACCACCGCAAAGTATGCGTCCTCCTCGCACTCGTTCCGCGTGATCAACTCCCCTATGGGGTGTAAGAATTCAAGACTAGCACCTCCACTCGAAACCAACTTGCGGAGATGGTAGCCGACGGATCCCTTCCCTCAAAGGCAATGGTCAACCGGTATGCTCCTAGAGCTGGAGACATCCCATGGGGATTTGAAGATACCCAAAAGGTAGTCTTCTGCTCTTTTTTCATCTGCCGCTTCGATCTTCCCTGCTGCTCTTTCTTCCGCGGCCTTCTTCATTTCTATGGATTGGAATTGGTGAATTTAAATCCCAATTTCATCCTTCACATCACCTTTTTTTATCTATCTCTTTGAAGCCTTCCTGGGGTTCGCCCTCATTTCAAGTTATTCCGCTACATTTTCCAAATCCGTCCCCTTCAAGCCACCAACAATCGTTAAGCTTTTTTGGGGTGTCTACATTCAAAGTCGGCATAACAAAGAATATTTTTCAATACCGCTCAACAAGAGCATAGGAGGTCTGGAAGAATGAGTGGTTCGTTTGTGACAATCCAAACCCAGCCCTCCCTCCGTACTGAGCCAAAGTAGCCCCAAAGCTTGATTGTTAGAATCCCGATAATCTTCGGGATGAGCTGATTGAGGAAGAAGAAGTTTCCACTCTTCCGGACAAGATTAGAGAGCTAAAGGAAGAGAAAAATGTCACTGCTGTGACTACATATTGTCGGGGGAAAGATTAACGCCGCCACGTGGCAGCGGCCAGGGCCCACTTAACAAAGGATTAGCGAGCCACGTCGGCGAGAGAAGCGGCCCGCACCCATACGGTCGAATTGAAAGACGGCTCGACGGATCCCGAAGCTTGACCTCGCAGCCTTACTCGAGGAGGTCCGCCTCGTACGACCACGGCCGCCCTGCTCGAGGGATTCCGTCCCGCACGACCTTGGCCACTCGACCTCCCTGCTCGAGCCCCACACTCGACCTCGGGGCGCGACCTCATGGCTCGACCACCAACCGCATTAACTCCCAACCACCCCGGTGCCCATGTGGGCGTTGCTCGGAAATCATTGGCGGGAGGTCCGAACCCCATCCCTCCCGCCACCACCCGCTCCCGTCGAGGCTACGCCGACGGGACGTGCCGTCCCCGTGCCGTTCCTGTTGTCGGACGTACGACCCCCGTCACGCCCATCGAACGGGTATAACTCGAGGTCGGGCTCGAGTTACACTCCGCCTCGCACGACCTTCGCCGGCAAGCTCGAGTCACGAGCAAGCTATCCCCCTGCCTCGACTATGCCCGAACCATCATTGCGCCCGACGGAGAAGGATGGGTATGGCCTGTCCCCTCCAACCACTCTACAACGACGCCATCCGCGGCTCCTTCAAACACGGGGCACTCCATCCCGGTACTCCCGGCCTACGGGAGCGACGCGATCGCCCGATCAACCCCGCCGATACGCACGGGGAGAAGGCCGACGGGACAACACCGGTGCTCGGCCGACCCCACGACTAAGCATCTCTCTCTCTCTCTTGTAACTCGAGCTCCACCCCCGTAACTATAAAGGGGTTCGAGCCTCACCCACGCGCGGGACAAGCGAACGCACGTAGAGACACGCATCACTCACACCCTCACACCCAACACGCTCGTTTTTCGCACGGGACTTGGAGCACGCTCCTCTCCCACCACTCCCGTACTCCGCCTTCCATTTTGACGCAAGGAACATGACGCCGCGACACCACCCCCGCCGGACGTAGGGAGCTTTCCCGAACCATCATAAATCCTTCGTGTCTTCCCTTGTGTACCATCCGGCCTAAAACGCGTGATCCCCGGGACAAATTCTACCGCCGGTGGTTCGAACACCGACGGTTGGCGCGCCGGGAAGGGGACTGTTGCGCGTTTTCGCCGGTTTTCTCTCTTCTTCCATGGCACGGATGGTTGGTTTCGAGCTTTCCTTTTGGGCTCCCGGCACTACCGTGCGCTTCGGGAGCCTTGACTTTCTCGCCACTTCTGAGCGGACGCCGGTGCGCGCCGAGCCGCCGGCGTCGCGGGCCCTCGTGGCAACCCTTGTCGCGGCGAGCGCGACACGACTTAGCGCTCTCCTGGGGTCAGCTCGCCCCACGGAGGGAGAGTTCGTTAGGATGATAATTCACCCCTCTCGAATCCCTCTTTGACCTCCTCGACGGGGGAGGACGAAGACTCGGATCGGGGCAGCTGCGACGAAGCCCATGGTGTGCAACGTGGTGCATGCCGCGAGAGCGGGCGCTCAAAGGGCCGGAGGACCAGCCACGCGCGAGCTCGGCGCTCCCGGAACCCCGGCGGCCCGGCGTGCGCACACCACGCCTCCGGGCGGCGACTACTTACGAGGCTCGCCTCCGGGCTACGCGGCTAGAGCTAGAGGAAGCTCGCCTCGTGTCTCGAGGAGGAGACCGTGGCGGTAGAGCGGGAGCCGGAGCAGCAACGCCGGCACTTGGAGTGCAATGCGCGGCAAATGTGACATCCCTTCCGGGACACCCACGAATCGGTACGGGGGGACACTCGTCGAAGCGAGTTACAACGAGTTCATCATTTCATTCAAGCCAGAATATATACATCATGGTATAATACAACCGGGTTTTCGAAATACAAACATCGTACAGCGAAAGCATAATACATTATTGAAATCTAGAACACTACGAGTCTTGCAGCGGAAACTTGAGCTTTGTACAACAAAATACCACTAGCACATCTAACGTGATGTACTGAGCCCGTCGTACATTACGGTCCTCCTCGTTCACGGTGTTGGGATTCGTTCCCACCGGAGGGAACCACCCTCGAGACACCTGCTCCTCTTCCGGAAAGCTACCGTACGAGTCGTGGTAGTACAACTCGAGTCCTGAAAACATAACGAACAAACCCCGAGTATTCTAATACTCGGCAAAGATCGACCCGTCAACGGGCACGCTAAGGCCGACGCCTAGTATGCAAAGGCTTTACGGCTGCGGGGTTGACTTTCTTGCAAAAACAACACTAACGGTTGATCCTTACTTTCAAGTTTTAGCTCAACGTTAAGTTTTATTAGAATCAATGTTTGCAGTCTACAACTACCGCAATCAAGTTTGCAAGAAAAGATCATTTCCGATCAACAAGTCTTTCATCTCTTATCTTCCTCTTTCACTTGATTAACTACGATGTGACGAGCTAAACAAGCGGTACTCATTAATGCGAGGGACATCGATTCGAATCGATTTTATACCAGCTGGCAAAACCCGACTACACGACGTATATGCACCACACTTGTCGTAGACGACAACTTTTCCCGCTAGCACGTGACGGAAGACTAGCCGTTTCCAAACTCCCCGGGAATATGGCGACTCCACGACTTCCTTCGTGGCCGACCCATTTCCCTCCCGTGAGACTCACCTCTCACTAACAGCCGGCAAAAGAGAGTTGGCTACGCTACATCTCCGGGGCGGTAGGGTACATCGACTTGCTCGGGCCCATGATATCGAGCATGTAGTACGGTACGTTGAAACTTGTTCAACTAAGCCGAGCAACGGTACGGTCCTTGACCAGACACGAGACCGGGCTACCACCTTGCAAGACCTCATCTCCGTCTTGCCCTTTCTCCTAGGGGCCCGTCCGGTCTCGGCTTATTAACATATTCACTTCCACTCTCATCTTTCTCTTATCATTCTTCTTAGCATAAAATTGAACCAGCCATTATCCTCTATCTCGCGAGTAGTGTATGACACCACTCGTCTTCTACCGATTCCCTATGACTTAAGCTTAGCAGTTATCAAACTCTATTGAGCTACCTGTACCAGTATAACATAAACAAATGGAAACTTATCTCATGCATCTAGGGTATCAAGCAACTCCTATAACCTAATGCACAATCACGACTCATTAAGCGTGATAAAAGAAAAGACTTTAAAAATCACAGGTGGGATGCACGGGGCTTGCCTTGATTCACGTCGGGGTTAGCTTCCTCGTTGTGCTTTGGTCGACTTCGAAGTTCCGTCTCCGTCTCGACTTCGGACGGAACCTCGATCACGCCAGGACCTAGGTCGACCAACAATACGTCGCGTATCACAACCATGCATGCATGAATGTACATGATATGATTATGCAAAGGTTTTATTAAATATGTTCATCAATTCCTAATTAACAATTTAATAATGTTCATTAACTAACAATGAACAATTCCTAATTAATCATGTTCATTAATTAATAGTTAAGCATGTTCAATAATTAACAATTAATAAATAATCATGTTCATTAATTAAGAATTAATCATTAATCAATGATATGTAATAACACATAGGGTACTAAAGTGGGATCACATGAAATGACGGTGTTTATCTTTAATTTTGGAAAACAATCTTAACAAAAACTTTCATCTGCAAGTATCTCTATTATTTAAACAAATTCATTTCTCAAAATTAAATAATAAATATCATAAAATAATAGATTATCTTAATTAAAGAAAGGTAATTAATTCAACTATGAACTTATAATTTCTCAAAATAGGCATTTGAATACATAATCAAATAGGAAATAATTTTATGAATCTAATGAACTTTGTTTGGCATTTTTCCGATTTTCCTGGAATTTTCTACGAATTTTAGAAATTTCATAAAGGTTTTGTGCCACACGGTGGGTCACGGGGTTGGCCACACCAAATCCCGCATGGCCACACGGGATCCGAGGCCGTGTGGCCTGCGGTGTGGCGCCGCCGCAGCTGCCAGGAGCGGTGGTGCGGTGGCCGGCGTTGGCCGGACCTGGGCCAAAGCTAGACGCGAGGCGTTCTACAAAATCAGCGTGTCTGCGAGGACAACACAAGTGAGGTCGACGGTGCCGGAGGTTGGCCGGAGAGGTGCCGGCGGTGAGCCGCAGCCTTCCCGCAACTCCGACGATGGCTAGCAAGGACCGTAGTGCATAAAAAATAGTCAAAATGGCGTTGCAAGCAACGGAGTAACATGAGCAATGACGGCACATAATCGGTGGACCTTGAGGATGGCCGGAGTTCGGTGCTCACCGCGGAAGTAGAGGCGGCGGTGCTCTATGCTTGGGGAAGATGGTGAAATCCACGACGCTCTCGAACAAAGTCCGTTGATGAGCTGGTAGAAGATGCACGGGGATGTTGCGCAGCTGTGGGAGCAAGAAGCGTGCGAAACGGCTCCCCGTGGTGGACGAATTGGACGGCGCGGCACCGACTACACGACGGCGGCCTCCGGGGAACTTGCATCGATTCTCTTGGCTCGGTGCATAAGAGCACGATTGAGGGCCATGGGAAGTTGAAGGATGTGCGTGCGGAGCTTTTGGTAGTTGGGGCTGGGTTGGGGAGGGGCGGAGGCGGTCCGGCGGTGACGGACCGGAGGGACGACGGTGGCGGCGGGGAATGGATGAATATGAACGAGAGAGGGAGAAGGTTTGGGACGGCCCGAATTTATCCCGGCCGGTCCGGGCGGTGGTGACGCGGCTCGCGAGCGATTGCGTGGCACGGGAGGAGGAGGGCGCGCGGCCGGAGCCTGCCGGCGCGGCTCGGTGGCGAGGCGGTGCGGGAGGGAGAGAGGAAGAATAGAGTGACGGGTGGGTCCGATTTGGGAATTTTACAAAAACACCCTCGGGTTTTTGGTTAATCAAAAGAGGCCGTTACAAAGCTCGAGAAAAATCCTGAAAAATTTAGGGTTGTAAATGAAAACATTTCAAACACTTTTATTTTTAGATCCAAGTTCACATTCCAAATGATTTTCGGATTAAAAATTCATGTGTAAATTAAAAAAGAGAATCTTTCATTATTTCTTGTAGACATAGACATTTTTACAAAATAAAATAATTTCATAGCAACTTCAGAAATCTTTTATTTTTGTGGTTAATCAATAGAAATGTTAAACACCATAATTCACTTTTATTTAAATTCTTCTTTTAAGAACTTAATTTAACTTAGGTTAAATTGACATTTTATGTGCATTTCTTAACACAAAAATTAAATAGCTTAACAATGCACATGATGACAGGATCATGAATGACATGAAATGCATGTGTATTATTTAGGGTTGTTACAACCCTCCCCCTTATAGGAATCTCGTCCCTAGATTCACGATCGAAGCGACTAGACGATGGTACTAAAGAACTCGGGGTAATTGGATCGAAGAAACTTTTCTTGTTCCCAAGTAGCTTCGACTTCGATTACTCCATTGAATCCCGTAAAACTTGATGGTTCGATGTCGAGTCACTCGATCCTTGGTGTTGAGAACTACGATCGGATGTTCGTCATATGTCAAGTCCGATCGTAGCTGTTCCACTTCGGCGGTCGGTATGTCCATCGGTGTTTTTAGACACTTCTTCGGTTGAGACACGGGGAACACATTGTGAATTCCCGATTAATGTGCTTGGCAATTCCAAACGATATGTCACGACTTCACATCCTTCTTGTATTGGAATATGTTCGATATATCGGAGAGCTAACTTGCCTTTGATTCCGGATCGTTGGACACCATTGGTATGAGATACTCGGTTTCCCGCTTTGAGCACTACTCTCGACGTGTCTTATCCGTAGAACCGATTTGTCGAGATTTGGCTCTCTTTAGGTTCTGTTGAATGAGGCTACTCGCTCTTCGGCATCCCTTACTAGATCTGGTCCCAATATTATTCTCTCTCCATGTTACGACCAATTTAACGGTGTGCGATAGCTACGACCGTATAGAGCTTGGAACGGTGTCATTCCGAGTACTTTCTTGATAGCTGTTATTGTATGAGAATTCTGTTAACGGTAGGCATTTTCCCAATCTTTGTTGTATGACAAAACAGCAGCTCGAAGCATATCTTCTAGATATCGGTTGATTCTCTCTGTCTGTCTATACGCCGAGCTTCGAATCAACCTTGTTCCCAACGACTCATGCAATTGCTCCCAAAATCTAGATACAAATTGAGCTCCTTGATGCGAGATGATGGTCTTGGGTACACCATGTAGGCGGGGTACACGAGCACTATATAAATCGCACACTATATAAATCTGCATATTGCTTTGCCGTGTAGGTAGTATTCATACCAATATTTTCCCATTTCCATTCGGAATACTCAAAGGTGGAAGTGGACCTGCTTGCTTCGAGAGGATCTGCCTTTTCTCGTCGGCAAGTGTTGCACTCATTGACATACCGTGCTGTTTCTCGTTTCATTCTTGTCCACCGAATCTTTTCTTCGGATCCGGGTGCATTTTATGCGTTCCGGAGGAATTGAATACTTAGATGTGTGTACTTCATCCATTATCTTCTTGCGAAGTTCCAGATTCTTGGGCACTACCAATCTGTTCTTGAACCAGATCACACCTTCACTATCTTCTCGGAAACACTTCATCTCACCCTTCTTAATTCGTCTTTCATCAACGTCCTTCTTTCGAGCTGCTACCTCTTCTTCGCGAATGGTAGTAATAAGAGCCAAATTATTCAATATTCCATATGGAGGAATACGAAGACTAGACTCGCTAGTTTCCTCTTCTAGTGCTTCGAGTTAATAGCTGAGTCGTGAAATTGTTGCAATGAGCTTTCCAACTCAAGGCATCGACTGCGACTTTGGCTTTCCGGAATGGTAATGGATCTCGATCTCATAATCCTTTATCAGCTCTAGCCATCTTCGTTGGTGTATGTTTAGATCCGCTTGAGTGAAGATTTATTTGAGACTCTTGTGGTCCGTGTATAGGTATACCAAATTTTTCCAAGAGATAATGTCTCCAGCTCTTCAATGTCGGCACCACAGTTGTTAATCCCAGCTCCTGTGTTGGTTATTATTCCTCCTGTCGCTTAAGCCGTCGAGATGCGTAGGCAATTACTCGACCTTCCTGCACCAGAACACATCCAAGTCCTATGCCCGAGGCATCACGAGTACACCTCAAATGACTTGGTTAGATGCGGGTGAGCTAACACCGATGCTTGTTGTGAGTAACTTCTTCAATGCCTGGAAAACTTCTTCACATTCATTGCTCCATTCATACTTCTTATCCTTTTTCAGCATCTTAGTCATTGGCATGGCAATCTTCGAGAAATTTGTAATGAATCTTCTATAGTAGCCTGCCAAATTTAAGAAGCTTCGGATCCGTGTGACCGATTTAGGTGACTTCCGATTCAATACCTCCTTAGCCTTGCTTGGATCAACGACCACTCTTTTTTTTTTTGAGATCACGTGACCTAAGAATGGTACCTCCTTCGACCAAACTCACACTTACTGAATTTGGTATATAGTTGATGATCCCTTAGATGTTGGAACACGGTCCTTAAATGTCTCTGCATGTTCCTCTTTTGACTTGGAGTAGATCAGAATGTCGTCTATGAATATCACGACAACCTGTCCAGCTACGGCATGAATACTGAGTTCGTAAGGTACATAAAGTGTCGTTGGTGCATTGGTTAGACCAAAGGACATCACCAGGTACTCATAAAGTCCATATCCGGTAGAGAGAGTTGTCCTTGGTATATCTTCCGCTCTAATCTTGTTCGATGATATCTAGGGCGAAGATCTATTTTGGAGAAAACTTTTGCTCCCATCGGTTGATCAAATGAGATGTCACTTCGAGGTAGTGGATACTTATTCTTGATGATCACTTCATTCAAAGGTTGATAATCCACTCGTAACCTCGAGGTTTGATCCTTCATTTTCGACGAACAATGCTAGGCATTCCAAGGGTGATGAACCTGGGCAAATATATTCCTTATCCGAGTAATTCCTTCGAGTTGTACCTTTACTCCTACCAGCTCATTGGGTGGCATCCGATACGGTCTCCTTAATATCGGTGCGGTCCCCGGTTCAAGCTCTATCTCGCATTCTACTGCCCGATCTGGTGTAAACCTGGTAAGTCTTACGGAGAACATCGGGATATCCGCAAACTGCAGGAATGTCTTTCAAACTTTCACCGGTAGTTTTATAGATCACCGGAAAAATAGCTTGGGAAGGAGTCAACGGACGACAATCTCGTCCATGAAGAGGAGAGTTGAGGTGAGTCGCAAAAGCATCCATATCCGATCTTGCCTTATGGTACTTCATCCATCTCATGCCAAGAATCGCATCCAATCCTTGCCCGTCTAAGACTATAAAGGAGGTGGGATAATCCTTACGACCCAACTTCAATGGTATCTCTGTAGTACTTCGATCAGTCATGACTTGTGATCCTTTCGGAATCTCCTCGGATGTGGTAAAGTTGACATGACCAGTCTTCATCCTATCAATTTGACTTGTATGCTTACGTCGACCAACGGCTTTCCTTGGAGGACGCGTTGGAAAAATTATGCTTTGTTGGTGCGACACAATCTTGAGCCAAATGTCCAAGACAACCGCCGTTATGGCATGGATGATCGGCGGATTGGGGTGTCGAGGATAAGGGGTGTATACTCGGTTAGTCCGATTGTTGAACCGCTGAACGGGGAACACACTGTTGCGATCGTTGAGGTGGCCGGTAAGAAATGGAACCCGATGGGCGAGGCTCGAACCTCCGATCTGCTGCGAAGTGTAGACTTAAGATATTAATAAGGATAATTGCACCGATGAGTTTCCAAGACAGTATTCTTCTTCCCGGTTGCGTATCCTAGGTTATACGCCATCCGTTCGAGAAGAACATTATATTTGGATTCTCTTCTAGTTTCAAAATAGAGTATGCATTTCCACATCGCTCATGTTTGACTTTGAGAAGCGCACTGGATGAACCGGCACAATTCAAAGGCAAAATGGCAATTTGAAAATACAAAACATCCATTTCCAAACTAGCTCTCGGTACAACTTAGTCTAGTCGAAAAGGTGATGATTATTTCTTCAATGGAAGTCACTCAAGAACTTCAAGAAAAGATAAGTTCATGAGGTGATTGAATGAAAGAAAGAGAATTAGTTGCGAGACTAGGACTAGTCGACTCATAATACTAGAATCTTATCATCCAGAAAGTTATGTCGAGATGAAGATCAAAATGACTATTACTTGGAGAGGGAAACAGAACTTTTGGTGGCTACAAGTGGTAGTTAACCGATCATCCGCTGGATGAGGCCTAGTTAGTCGAAGTGGCATCGGTGACTAGCTCCTGGATTCTTCTACTCATATCTTTCGTCCTTCTGCTCTTCCTTAGAAAGTTATTGGGCTTGTTCAAGATCCAGTATCTCATCATGTGTCTTTATCAGATTTGCATCTAGTTGCTTAACTATTGCTTTGGCAGTTGTAAGTTGTTCATCCCAAGATTCACCTATAGCACCCATTCATACTGGCATATTTGATCTATCCCTTTAAATCCCTAGCTCTCATATGGGCATCCTTGATAAATACACATGATCGTCCCTGTATTTGATTGCCTTTGATCATCTGTATATGAAGATCTTAAATTTCCCATTCCATTACCTCCGTGTGAGAGTTCTTCTTGCCTTCTATTTCACTAGCATAAACTTCTTCTGTGCCATCCATAGGAAACTAACTTTACACTACGATACTAACTTGGTCGAATCCCCAAAATGTCATATTATAGCACTAAAAAATGTGATGATGCATGCACTACTCCGTATTAGTCAAACGACCGAAAGTTAGCACGAATTAACATGAAAAGTTAGCGACTACCTATACAACCACGAACTTCGAACAGGTTAGAAAGCTAACTGTTGTAAGTCTTTAAATGGGCTCCGTACTCTATCGTACTCTAAACGTGCTAAACGTGTTAAATTTTGAAAACAAGCTTGTAAACAATGTACTTGTTGCCCCTGAACTGCTCTGATACCAGTTGTGACATCCCTTTCGGGACACCCACGAATCGGTACAGGGGGACACTCGACGAAGCGAGTTACAACAGTTCATCATTTCATTCAAGCCGAATATATACATCATGGTATAATACAACCAGGTTTTCAAAATATAAACATCGTACATCGGAAGCATAATACATTATTGAAATCTAGAACACTACGAGTCTTGCAGCGGAAACTTGAGCTTTGTACAACAAAATACCACTAGCACATCTAACGTGATGTACGAGCCCGTCGTACAACACGGTCCTCCTCGTTCACGGTGTTGGGATTCGTTCCCACTGGAGGGAACCACCCTCGAGACACTTGCTCCTCTTTCGGAAAGCTACCGTACGAGTCGTGGTAGTACAACTCGAGTCCTGAAAACATAACGAACAAACCCCGAGTATTCTAATACTCGGCAAGACTGACTCCGTCAACGAGCACGCTAAGGCCGACACCTAGTATGCAAAGGCTTTACGGCTGCGGGGTTGACTTTCTTGCGAAAACAGCACTAACGGTTGATCCTTACTTTCAAGTTTTAGCTCAACGTTAAGTTTTATTAGAATCAATTGTTGCGAGTCTACAACTACTGCAATCAAGTTTGCAAGAAAAGATCATTTCCGATCAACAAGTCTTTCATCTCTTATCTTCCTCTTTCACTTGATTAACTACGACGTGACGAGCTAAACAAGCGGAACTCATTAATGCGAGGGACATCGATTCGAATCGATTTTATACCAGTCGGCAAAACCCGACTACACGACGTATATGCACCACACTTGTCGTAGACGACAACTTTTCCCGCTAGCACCTGACGGAAGACTAGCCGTTTCCAAACTCCCCGGGAATATGGCGACTCCACGACTTCCTTCGTGGCCGACCCATTTCCCTCCCGTGAGACTCACCTCTCACTAACGATCGGCAAAAGAGAGTTGGCTACGCTACATCTCTAGGGCGGTAGGGTACATCGACTTGCTTGGGCCCATGATATCGAGCATGTAGTACGGTACGTTGAAACTTGTTCAACTAAGCCGAGCAACGGTACGGTCCTTGACCGACACGGACGGGGCTACCACCTTGCAAGACCTCATCTCCGTCTTGCCCTTTCTCCTAGGGGCCCGTCCGGTCTCGGCTTATTAACATATTCACTTCCACTCTCATCTTTCTCTTATCATTCTTCTTAGCATAAAATTGAACCAGCCATTATCCTCTATCTCGCGAGTAGTGTATGACACCACTCGTCTTCTACCGATTCCCTATGACTTAAGCTTAGCGAGTTATCGAACTCTATTGAGCTACCTGTACCGAGTATAACATAAACAAATGGAAACTTATCTCATGCATCTAGGGTATCAAGCAACTCCTATAACCTAATGCACAATCACGACTCATTAACTCGTGATAAAAGAAAAGACTTTAAAAATCACAGGTGGGATGCACCGGGGCTTGCCTTGATTCACGTCGGGGTTAGCTTCCTCGTTGTGCTTGGTCGACTTCGAAGTTCCGTCTCCTGTCTCGACTTCGGACGGAACCTCGATCACGCCAGGACCTAGGTCGACCAACAATACGTCGCCTATCACAACCATGCATGCATGAATGTACATGATATGATTATGCAAAGGTTTTATTAAATATGTTCATCAATTCCTAATTAACAATTTAATCATGTTCATCAACTAACAATGAACAATTACTAATTAATCATGTTCATTCATTAATTGTAACAACTCTCGAGAGATAAAGTGCATTTCATGTCATTCATGAGCATGTCATCATATTTCATTTATGAAATTATTAAATATTGTGTTAAGAAATGCTCATAAAATATCAACTTAACTAAGGATTAAAGTAAATTCTTAAAAAGAATGTAAATAAGAGTAAATAATGTGTTTAACATTTTCTACTGCTTAAACATCACAATTAAGGAATTATAAAAATCCCTTGTAATTATTTTGCTTTGTAAAATTATTTACAAGAAATAAACAAAGCCTCTTTTGTTGATTTAAACATGAATTTTTTAATCTGAAAATAATTTGGAATCTTAACCTGGACTTAATAGGAAAAATGCTTGGAATAATTTCATTAGCAACACTGAATTTTTGGGGAATTTTCCGAGCTCGGGAAGGTTACTTTTTAATTACGTGAAAGCCCGGGGGTCTTTTTGCAAAATGTCCGAGAGCGGCCCGGCGCTAGCCTCTCTTCTTCCTCTCTCTCTCTCTCCCGCGCTCAGCGCCGTCCGCGGCCGCACCGCCTTCGGCCGGGCCGCCACGACCCCGCCACGCAGCTGATCGCGCAGTGCACTGCTCGCCTCCCTTACCGCCTCCCCGCGGGATAAGAACCCCGGCTCTATCCTTTTCTCTCTCCCGTCACTCTTCTCTTCCCCACCACCGCCATTGCCCTCTCCGGAGCAACGCCGCCAAGCCGCTCCGGCAACCCACCCTTCGGACCAACGCCACCATAAGGTCCGCGAGAACACACTCCATCTCTCCGTGACCATCAACCCTCACAAATCGCCGCGACCCTCTCCAATCGGGCCGTCTTCTTCCCTAAGAACCCGGTCGTGTTCTTCCGCCACGTCTTCAAATTGGTGAGCTGTGGTGAGGCACTTGTGCTTGTTTTTCCTTCCCGTGATGCGCAAGGTGGTGTTCATCTAGTTGTCAACTCATCCGCACGTTTCCTCCTCGGAGTCCGGCAAGAATCGACCGTTTTTCCGGAGTTCCATCACCGCCGCCGCGTCACTCACGGTGAGCTACCATCTCCGGCCCTTGACATGCTCACCCAACCACCGGACGGTGTTGCTCATGTGTTGTGGATGCGTGTAGCATCGGTTCCACCAATTTTTAGGCAGCACGTCGAGCTCCCCACCGTGCGGAGCCTCCGCCATGGCAGCACCTCGCCGCCGGCAAGCTTCCGGCCGAGCTCATGTTATTTCATCCCCGCCATCTTGTTCCCCGCGTCGAGTATAGCGGTTAGGAGGTCTCGCGACGAGCTTCGGTCCATCGCGGTGGCCGCGCTGCCATGGGCTCGCCGCCGTGGCGGAGCCACACCGCGGGCCACACGCGCGGGATCGCGTGTGGCCACGAGGCGGGATTTCGTGTGGCAACTACGTGGCCCCGTATGTGGCACAGAAACATATTTCAAATTTTGAAAATTCGTAGAAAATTCAATAAAAATCGGAAAAATGTGAAACCAAATTTGTTAGACTCAAAAAAATAAGATCTATTTGTTTATGAAATAAAATACCTAATTTGAGTATTTTTGTTTAATAGATATTAATTAATTACATTCTTTAATTAATAGAAGCTATTATTTTATGCTAATTAAATGTTTAATGTAAGAAAATAATTTAATTAAATGAAGGAGATACTCTATGAGCGAAAGTAATTATGAAAATTATTTTTTAAAAATTAAACTTAAACATTATCATTTCATGTGATTCCAATTTATTATCTTATGTATTATTCCATGTCATTAAGTAATGATTACTTATTGATTAATAAACAGTATTAATTATTAATTAATGAACCTAAGTAATTAGTAACTAATGAACATAATTAATTATTAATTAAGGAACATGATTAATTAGTAATTAATGACCATGATTAAGCATTAATTAATGGGCATAATCATTTGTGATTATTAATTAATGAACATGCTTAATTATAAATCTCTAATTAATAAATATGATGAATTATTAATTATTAATGGTTGATTGTTAATTACTGAACATAATTATTGATTATTAGTTGATGAACATAATTAATAAAACCTTTGCATGATCATATCATGTTCATTCATGCATGCATGATTGCGATTCGCGACGTATTGTTGGTCGACCTAGGTTCACGAGGTCGAGAGCGAGCGAAGGAATCTCGAAGTCGACCCACACGCCGAGGAACCAAACCCCGACTCGCATCAAGGCAAGCCCGGTGCATCCTACCTATGTTGTTTTTAAATATTTTATTTTATCACATAGTTAAGTTATGTTTGTGCATTAGGTGCTAGGAAATGGTTGATACCCTAGATGCATTAAGATAGGTTTCCGTTGGTTTATACTATCTCTGGTATAGGTAGCTCAATAGAAGCTTGGCTTAATTCATAGTCGCAACGGTAGAGAATTTAGGGAATCTTAAAGCATGGAGGCTTTAAGGGTTGATGTGTTGACACTAAGATGAAGAGAGTGTTAATGAAGTTGAGACCGGACGGGCCCCGTAGGAGAAAGGGCAAGACAGAGATGAGGTCTTGCAAGGTGGTAGCCCCGTCCGGGTCGGTCAAGGACCGTACCGTTGTCGGCTTAGTTGAACAAGTTTGAACGTACCGTACTACATGCTGGTATCATGGGCCCAACAAGGCTGATGTACCCTATCGCCCCGAGAGATGTAGCGTAGCCAACTCTCTTTTGTCGAGCTGTTAGTGAGAGGTTAGTCTCACGGGAGGGAGATGGGTCGGCCACGAAGGAAGTCGTGGAGTCGCCATACTTCCGGGGAGTTTGGAAATGGCTAGTCTTACGTCGGGTGATAGCGGGAAAAGTTGTCGTATACGACCGGTGTGGTGCATATACGTCGTGTAGTCGGGTTTTTGCCAGCTGGTATAAAATCGATTCGAATCGTCGTCCCTCGCGATGAATGAGTACCGCTTGTTTAGCTCGTCACATCGTAGTTAATCAACATGGAAGATGAGGATGAGAGATGGAAGAAACATGAATCTATTCCGATCATGTCTTGCAAACTTGGTTGCAATAGGATAGCTTGCAAACATCAAGGTTAACGAACTTAATGTTGAGCTAAAACGTTGAAAGTAAGGATCTACCTATAGTGCTGTTTTCGCAAAGGAGTAAACCCCACGACCGGAAAGCCTTTGTATACTAGGCGTCGGCCTTAGCGTGCCATTTTGACGGGTCGGTCTTGCTGAGTATTAGAATACTCGGGGTTTGTTCATTATCTTTCGGGGAAGGAGTCGTATTTTCACGACTTATATGGTAGCTTCCGGAAGAAGAGCAATGTCCCAAGGGAGGTTCCCTCCAATGGGAACGGATCCCCACACCTTGAAGAGGGAGGACCGTGATGTACACCGGGCTCGAGTACATCACATTGATCGTGTAGTCGTCTTTTGTTGTATAGAGTACAAAGTTCCGCTGCAATACTCGTAGGATGTTAACTATCATAATGTTTATATTTCCGTTGTGCAAATGTTTGAATTTCGAAAACCTGGTTGTATTATACCATGATGTATATATTACGGCTTGTATGAAATGATGCACTCGTTGTAACTCGCTTCGTCGAGTTCCCTCTGTACCGATTCCTGGGTATCCCGGAGGGGATGTCACATTAATAGTTAAGCATGTTCGGTAATTAACAATTAATAAATAATCATGTTCAGTAATTAAGAATTAGTCATTAATCAATGATATGTAATAACACATAGGGTACTAAATTAGGATCACATAAAATGACAGGTGTTTATCTTTAATTTTGGAAAACAAACTTAACAAAAACTTTTATCTGCAGTATCTCTATTATTTAAGGAAATTCATTTCTCAAAATTAAATAATAAATAGCATAAAATAATAGATTATCTTAATTAAAGAAAGGTAATTAATTAAACTATGAACTTATAATTTCTCAAAATAGGCATTTGAATACATAATCAAATAGGAAATAAATTTATGAATCTAATGAACTTTGTTTGGCATTTTTCCGATTTTCCTAGAATTTTCTATGAATTTTAGAAATTTCATAAAGGTTTTGTGCCACACGGTGGGTCACGGGGTTGGCCACACCAAATCCCGCATGGCCACACGGGATCCGGGCCGTGTGGCTCGCGAGTGTGGCGCCGCCGCGGCTGCGAGGAGAGGTGGTGCGGTGGCCGGCGTTGGCCGGACCTGGGCCAAAGCTCGACGCGAGGCGCTCTACAAGATTAGCGTGCTTGCGAGGACAACACAAGTGAGGTCCCCGTGGTGGACGAATTGGACGGCGCGGCATCGACTACACGGCGGCGGCCTCCGGGGAACTTGCGTCAATTCTCTAGGCTCGGTGCATAAGAGCACGATTGAAGGCCATGGGAAGTTGAAAGATGTGCGTGCGGAGCTTTTGGTAGTTGGGGCTGGGTTGGGGAGGGGCCGGAGCCGGCCCGGCGGTGACGGACCGGAGGGACGACGGTGGTGGCGGGGAATGGATGAAGATAAACGAGAGAGGGAGAAGGTTTGGGACGGCCCGAATTTATCCCGGCCGGTCCGAGCGGTGGTGACGCGGCTCGCGAGCGATTGCGTGGCCGGAGGCTGCCGGCGCGGCTCGGTGGCGAGGCGGTGCGGTACGGAGAGAGGAAGAAAAGAGTGACGGGTGGGTCCGATTTGGGAATTTTACAAAAACACCCTTAGGTTTTTGGTTAATTAAACGAGGCCGTTACAAAGCTCGGAAAAATCCCGAAAAATTTAGGGTTGTAAATGAAAACTTGAAACACTTTTCTATTTGGATCCAAGTTCACATTCCAAATGATTTTCGGATTAAAAATTCATGTGTAAATTAAAAAAGAGAATCTTTCATTATTTCTTGTAGACATTTTTAAAAAATAAAATAATTTCATAGCAAGTTTAGAAATTTTTATTTTGTGGTTAATCAACGAGAAAATGTTGAACACCATAATTCGCTTTTATTTAAATTCTTCTTTTAAGATCTTAATTTAACTTAGGTTAAATTGACATTTTATGTGTATTTCTTAACTCAAAAGTTAAATAGCTTAACAATGCACATGATGGCGAGGATCATGAATGACATGAAATGCATGTTTATTATTTAGGGTTGTTACAGACAAAGGGCCCGCCGCGTCCACCGGCAGATCGCCAATGACGACGGTGGCGAAGCCCGACCCTTTCCTCGTGCTCGGGCGAGAATGTCGCTGCGGCCGCTGCGCTATCGAAAACCCTCCCGGTGCAGCCGACTCCGAAGCACAACGAGTGCGAGAGGGAGATGGCCGCGCTCCTCGCTAAGGCGGTGGAGCGAGCACGCGCAGAGTCGGCTGCGACGCGCCGCGCTGTCGAACCGGCGCGCCGGCGTCGGCCGTCACGACTCCCGGGCGAGAGGTTCGGTACACGCCTGCGTGCGGCAGCTGCACGGCCGGGCCGGCCAGAGCCCGGTCGGTCGGTGCATTCTCGCATCGGTGCGGCTCGCTACGCGCGCTCCACCCCGGACGCGCGTCGGCGCGCCCAGGAAGATGCGGGCCCACGCCTCGTCCGCCACCCTCGCCGCGGAGGCCGGGGTGACGTCGAGCACAACCGGAGCCGGAGCCCCGACCCCCGGGCCCTAGGGTGTTCGGCTCCGCAATAAGGGGAGCGACTTTTCCTCCGCGCTTCCGCCCTCCAACGACGGTTGCCGAGTATGCGGGGAGTCGAACCCCACCCTCCGGCTAGAGGACTATTGCTCGGCTCGCCAGCTGGCGGCGCGAGTGATGACCTCGCCATCATTCGGAATCCGCCGTCGTATCTCGCCGACTCGGTAAGAACCCGGCTCGAGCACTTGCCCGCGAACCGGATACGTTCGTAGGTAACTTCCAAGCTATGTGCGCCCACCGGGTAACCCCCGGGAGTTGAAGAACGCGTCGGTAGAAGCCGAACGAGCCGTTCCGGGATTACATCCGACGTTTCTCCCGGCGTTGCAACGAGTTGCCCCACGTCGTCGACGCGGACGTCATAGGGGCCTTCCTCTCCGGAACGAACCGCGAGGCTCTGGTCCATGAGCCGGGGCGAAGCTGCCCACGAACGGCCGGGAGCTCCTCGACATCACCACCGGTCATGCTTCGGCGAGGAGGCGGTCGGTGCCCTCCTACACCGCGATGCCCCCGAGAAGGGGAAGGGCAAGCGGACCGACGGCAACGCCGGCGGAGGACCTTCCGGTTCGAAGACCCTCCCGACCACTTCGAGAAGAAGTGCAACGGGCCGTGCCCCAACCACGAGTTCCCCATCAAGCACCTAATGCGGGATCGCTCGCCGATGAAGAAGTTCATCACGCAGCTTGGGCGGAAGGGCGCCCCGGCGAGACCGGGAGGAGAACGCCGGAGTCGAAGGCGACGCCGGCGAGGAGAACGATGAAGGCTTCCCTCCGGCGGAGGGCTGCCCGATGATCTTCGCGAGCACCGACGCTCCGTCAAGCTCGAGCGTCGTGAGGTCTTTGCTGCGGAGCCCGCAACCCCGACCTACCTCAAGTTGTCGGAACTCCCAATCACATTCGATCGCGCCGACCATCCGGCGCGAGTTCCACGACCGGGTCGATACCCGCTCGTGGTCGACCCCATCGTCGCTAAGACGCGCCTCTCCAAGGTGCCGATGGATGGAGGCGATGGCCTCAACATTCCGTACGCCGATGTCTCGGACGCCTTGGGCATCGAGTGTTCACGCATTCGCCCTAACGGCTCGCCGTTCCATGGCGTCGTTCCCGGAACGCAAGCCGTTCCCATCGGAGGTCGATCCGCCGTTACATTCGGGACTCCTTCAAACTTCCAAACGGAGACCCTCACATTCGAAGTGGTCGAATTCCCTGGAGTCTACCACGCCATCCTCGGGTGGCCGTGTTACGCGAAGTTCATGGTCGTCCGGAACTACGTCTACCCGGTGCTCAAGATGCCCGGGCCGAAGGGAGTCATCACCGTGGGTGCGTCTTTCCGAGCACGCCTACCGGTGCGACGTTGACAAGCTGCGATCTAGCGTCGGCACATTTGGCCTCCACCACCGAGCCGGCGGTCATCGGGGAGCAGGTAGTCAAGGACCCCTCGCGAGCGAGCCGCAAGGCGGCCTCGTTCGAGCCGGCGGAAGGTACCAAGGAGGTCGTCCTCGACCTTGAGGGAGACGAGAAGAAGACGGTGCGTATCGGCACCTCCCTCTCCCCTAAATAGGAAAGTGCGCTCGTCGACTTCCTCCGCGCGAACGCCGACGAGGAGAAGCGCAAGGCAATCGGGGAGGAGATCGCGAAGCTTTTGGCGGCCGGATTCATCAAGGAGGTGTATCATCCCGAGTGGTTGGCTAATCATGTTCTTGTACGAAAAAGAATGGGAAATGAAGAATGTGTGTTGATTATACTAGCTCTGAATAAGGCTTGTCCCAAGGATCCCTTTCCTTTACCATGCATTGACCGAGATAGTCGACTCGACCTCCGGATGCGAAACCCTCTCGCTTTCTAGACGCGTACTCCGGGTACCATCGGATAGCGCTCGATGAATCCGACCAACTCGTGACCTCCTTCATCACGCCCTTCGCCTCGTACTCGCTACACGACGATGCCGTTCGGGCTCAAGAACGCCGGTGCCACGTACCGGAGGTTCATCCAGAAATGCTTCGACTATCTCATCGATGATATTGTCGAAGGCTATGTGGACGACATCATCGTCAAATCCAAGAAGGCCGACCAGCTCGTGGTCGACCTTGAGCGCGTGTTCGCCATGCCGCGCGAGAATGGCGTCAAGCTCGGCCCGAGAAGTGCGTCTTCGGGGTCCCGCGGGGGATGTTGTTGGGCTTCATCGTCTCGGAGCGCGACATCGAGGTGAACCCGGAGAAGATCACCGCCATCGAACGCATGGGTCCGATCCGGAACCTCGGGGGGTACGGCGACTTACGGGAGCCCGGCGGCGTTAAGCCGCTTCATCTCGCGCCTTGGGGAAAGAGCCCTCCCGCTCTACAAGCTCCTCAAGAAATCCGAGCGCTTCGAGTGGACGCAGGAGGCGCAGGCCGCGTTGGACGACGTGAAACGCATCCTAGCCAACCCTTTGGTCTTAACTCCACCATCTCCGGGCGAAAGACTCCTGCTCTACGTCGCGGCAACCACTCGGGTTGTCGGCGCCGCCATCGTGGTCGAGCGGGAGAAAGAGGGGCATGTCCTCAAGGTGCAAGACCCTGTCTACTACGTCGGCGAGGTACGCTCCGACTCGAAGACGAGGTACCTTCAAATCCTCAAGATCCTCTACGCCGTGATGGTCGCCGGACGCAAGCTACACCACTACTTCGACGTGCACTCGATAACCGTGGTGAGTTCGTTTCCCTTGCGCTATATCATTGAAAACAGAGAGTCTGCAGGCAAAGTTGCCAAGTGGGCTCTCGAATTGATGGGGCACGACATCACCTAGGCGCCTCAAACGGCGATAAAGTCCAGGGTGCTCGTCGACTTCATTGCGGAGTAGACGGAGACTCGGTTACCACCCGCGCCGGTGGACCAAGAGTACTTGGGTCATGTATTTCGACGGGTCGCCGATGCGCCGCGGAGCGGCGTTGGACTCGTCTTCGTCTCCCCAAGGGGTACGCATGAGGTACGCCATTCGGTTACACTTTTCGGCTTCGAACAACGTAGCCGAGTACGAAGCCTTGGTCAATGGCCTCAAGATCGCCATTGAGCTCCGGATCGACGACTTGAGGTCCGCGGGGACTCGCAGCTCGTCATTGATCGAGTGATGAAAGTGTCGAGCTGTCGAAATGACACGCCGATGCTCTATCATCAAGAGGTGCGAAAGCTCGAGGAGAAGTTCGATGGACTCAAGCTCAAGCACATCCCGCGACGGCTCAATGAGGCGGCGGACTCGTTGGCCAAGCTCGCGTCCAACCGGGAACCGATCCCATCGGGCATCTTCGCCGGCGATCGGTTCCAACCATCGGTTCGGCCTCCCGATCCCCGAAGGACGATGAGGGACCCATCGAACCGAACTCGGGGCGGCCCCGAGCGTCAAACCCGATCACGGAGAACGCTCGAGCCCCGGCTAGAACTCGGGGGCTGGTCCTCCGTCGACGGGCGGAGAGATCATGGAAATCGACACGCCGACGACCGGTGAGGTACAACCGTCCGATTAGAGGGTGTCGTATGTCGTATACTTACCTTATGGGTATACAAATGATAAAGGAATGGATGCGCAAACACACGATAACAAATCAATGAAGATAAAGATGATGGAGATAGCCGACGGATCGGTCCTCGACCGGTCCGGAATAACGAGAGGGTTCCATATACCGGTATGGAGATGAGGCGGGAATCAAGACCGGCGTATGATAAATTGAAAAGCAAGTAAAGGAGTAATTTGTAGTCCGTTAGGACTCGAATCAACAAGGAAAGCTAGAGATAGAACTTCCATATATGTAATCCGTGTAATCGACTAGGACTCCGCATGTAACCCTAGCTCCCCGGATATATAAGGCGGAGCAGGGACCCCCGAAAGATCTCTCGAGATCTTGCAATTAGCAATCCGCTAAAGGCAATACATAACATACAGGACGTAGGGTATCACTCTCAATTCGAGGGGCCCGAACCTCGTCTAAAATCTCATGTTCCTGTGTGTTTCGTGTGTTGCACCATCGAATTCCTACGCTCGTGAGGGACCGGGTAGTACTAGTGCCGAGTTTAAGACTCGACATTTGGCACGCCATGAAGGGGTCCCGGCGAGTTCCCAGCCGAGTTCGATGGCCTCTTCGTTCGTCGTCGACTTCGTGCCCGGCTTCAAGATCCGCTTCGGGTCCCTCTACTTTGAAGCCGATTCCGCCGGAAAGTTGCTTTTGATGAATCCGACTCGTAGCCAGGCCGCAGCCTTCGAAGCGTGATCACCTGCCACGGTTGGCACCTCCGGTTTAGAACTTTGCGGATCCGACGCAGCTTTAGCTCGAACAATCGGACCGCTTGCGTCTCGACCGACACCCGGTCCGTGATGATAAGCCGCTCTCGCGAGCTTGGTAATGACTTCGAGGAAGGGTCCCCAGCCTTCTTCCAAGTGTTCATGACGGGTCCTGTTCTTCGAGAACTTAACCCCGAGGAAGCTGCCGAAGAAGAAGCAAGGATGGCGAGAGACGAATCCGATCGTCGTCGTCGTGAAACGGATGAAGTAGACGGAGATGAACAACCTCCACAACCTTCGACCGCGAATCCTCGCGTAAACGTTGCTGGTACCGGTCGGCCGGAGTAAGCGTTCCTGCGACCGCTCCCCGCCACGGGCCCGCTGCCGGAGCGATCCGGAGACCCGGAAGAAACGTCCCCAGGATATAACAACGGACGTGGATGCCGTAGCGGAAGGCGCCATCGTTCTTCGAACGAGCATTGGACTTGAGTTCCATGGAAGTGAAATTAAAGGGCACTCGTGTCTTCACATCGCCGATCCACAACATTGTGGGAGTGAAGCAAATCCTTGAGACAATACCGGAAGAAGTCTTCAATGCAACACCGGGGTTGCAACGCGCTTTGAATTTGGTAGATGCAGCTGCTCTACAAAAAATCAACTCGTTCATGACAGATCGGAATCTTCAAGCCGCTCACGTTCTCGCTCGGAGCGGCCTATGAGAGCCCGGTCCGAAGAAGCTTCTTCCGGTGGAAAGCTTGGGCCTCGACACACCCCGATCGCGGACGCACATGAACGAGCTCCGGACCAAGATTTGCGCGTACCACTCAATGGCAACCGTGACGCTCGTAACGACCTCATCGATCGCCATGTAGAGAGAACGGAAGAACGCCGGAGACAAGAAGAAGATGAGAGGCGTCGGACCGGTCATGTGGATGATCGTCCGCGGGATCCTGCCCGCCTCGCCCGCAGGTGACCAATTCACCTCGGCGTGGACCGGCCGCTCGGCGCCGCCCCGTGGTGGAAATCCTCCGCGGAATGACCAACGAGGGCAAGGCAACCGACATGCTCATCGGGATGACCGGCCAAGACGAGATGATCGTCGTGATACCGGAGACCGAAGGGGACGAGACAACCGAGACAGAGATGGGGAGCCTTGACGAGACAACAATGATCGCCAAGCGGTGCCTCCGCCTCCGCCTCTGCCTCCTCCTTCGCAGACCGCACAACCGGCGAATAACGACCACCGGGATGGTTTAGGAGATAGGTATCAAGATGATCGATACTACGACTACTCCGATGATGATAGATCAACTACCGAGCATTACCCTCGTCGACGATCCCCTTCACCGGTCCGGACCGGTCTGGAAGATGATGAGTACTCCGTGATTCCGGCTTTCACGCGAGATTTACGCATTTGTAAATACCCCAGGAGATTTAAGCCTAGGGCCATTGACAAGTATGATGGCAAAGCACCTCCTCGCCGAGTGGCTTCGCATGTATACTACCGCCATCCGGTCGGCAGGAGGAGATACATTTGTGCTAGCTAACTACCTCCCCATGTGTATGGAGCAGGCTGGATGCTTGTGGTTGCAATCCCTACCCGAGAGATCTATCTCTTCCTAGGGTGACCTCACTAAAAAGTTCGTGGAGAACTTCCGGGGACTTGTGAGAAGCCAGGGAACTACTTCAACCTCAACAGTCGGAGCGAAGCCCGATGAGACTCTCACGAACTTCATCGGGCATTTTTGCAATAAGAAGGCCTTGATCCCCAATGTTCCCGATCAGCAGGTAATTGCCGTGTTTGAAGTCGGCGTCCGAAGTGAAGCATTAGTTCACAAGATTGGAAGGCGAAATCGGAACCTTACCATGACGGCGTTAGAGTGCTTCAAGATAGCAGATGACTATGCTCGTCGGTGAATCGAACGTGGTCAATTTGCGCGGGAACAAAGGGAAGGAACCGAAGTATGACCAAGGCAACCAATCTGGATCCAAAAATAACAATAAGTGCAAGGCTGATCACATTGTTGCAGCTGTCGACCGGCCTCATGGAGGAGATCGGTCGGCACCTCCTAAGAGAGGTCCGAGAGAACGATCGTCATTCGAAACTCTTCCGGAGGGCCCTTGCATGATTCATAATGGGAATCATAAAGCTAAGGAGTGTTTCTCGTTAAGGTCGTTCGCTCGGCTTGCCTTAAAGGTTGCACCCCGATCCGCACATAGGAACCGAGAAAGACGACAAGGGCAAGGATAAAGAGCGTGATGACAATGAGGATGACGAAAGCTTTCAAGAACCGACTCGGGAGGTGAACATGATCTATGGAGGCCCGGACGCGTACGAGTCAAAGCGAAAGCAAAAATTGGCGTTTTGAGAGGTTAATGCCGTGGCTCCCGCCACTCCCGAATATCTACGGTGGTCCGAGGTGCCCATTACCTTCAGCAGGGCCGATCATCCCGAGGTACTGCCAAAAGCCGGTCAATATCCGCTCATCCCGGCTCCTATCGTTCACAAGGTGCGATTGAAGAGAACTTTCATTGATGGAGGAAGTTGCCTGGATATCTTGTTTGCTAAAACTCGCCGCAGCTTGGCCTCTCGTAGCTGATTTGGAGCGCAGTGTTTCACCGTTTCATGGTATAATACCCGGGCGGAACAGCTATCCTTTGGGGCGATTTCTCTGCCAGGTGACTTTTCGGACAAAGGAGAACTACGAGGAGGGAGAATATTATCTTCCGGATAGCCGACATTGATTTAGCGTATCACGCGATACTTGGAAGACCGGCTTTGGCAAAGTTTATGGCCATCCCGAATTACCAGTACTTGAAGTCGAAGATGCCAGGACCAAATGGGGTCCTGTCATTCCGGGTGATATCAAGACCGCTTATGCTTGTGAAGTACATAGCACCGAGCTGGCCTCTCGGGCCAATTCGGAGGATGAACGTCGAGAAATTAGAGAAGCAGTCGAGACTCTAGAAGTACGGGCAAGGTTGGAGGATGAAGTTCCAGTCAAGAAGATCGCAAAGGAGAAATTGAAAGCCGATGCGGTAGTTTCCAAGATTATTCAGACTTGATGAGTCGGACCCCTCCAAGGTCACCCATATAGGGGCTGACTTGGGGGATAAATAGGAAAGCGCGCTCATTCTTTTCCTCTAGGAAAATAGGGATATCTTTGCATGGCAGCCTTCCGACATGCCGGGTATTCCTAGGGAGAAGATTGAGCACACACTCGCTGGTGCGTCCCGATGCGAAGCCGATCAAACAGAAGCTCCGAAGGTTTGCTCAAGACCGCAAGGAGGCCATCAAGAAGGAAATAACTAGGTTATTAGCAGCTAAGTTCATTAGGGAGGTGTGTCATCCAGATTGGCTTGCCAATCCAGTCCTTGTATCAAAAAAGAATACTAAAGAATTAAGAATGTGTGTCAATTATACTGATCTCAACAAAGCTTGCCCCAAAGACCCTTTCGCGCTGCCTTGGATTGACCAAGTTGTTGATTCGACCGCTGGCTGCGAGCGTCTTTGTTTCCTTGATGCCTACTCGGGGAATCATCAAATACCGCTAAGAGTTGAAGATCAAATAAAGACCGCGTTTATCACCCCCTTCGGAGCATACTGCTATACGACCATGCCTTTTGGATTAAAAAATGTCGGAGCTACATATCAGTCGCGGTATACAACGTTGCTTGGATTCGCAATTGGGAAGGAACACAGAAGCTTATGTTGATGATATAGAGGTAAAATCTCGAAAACCGAGGATCTTCTCTCGACCCGGCAGAGACCTTCGATAATCTGCGGAATTTTTCCATGAAGCTCAACCCGGAAAGTGTGTATTCGGAGTTTGTTCTAGGAAATTACTCGGGTTACCTAGTGTCATGGCGAGGCATTGAAGCTAACCCGGAAAAATTCCGGACGATCATCAATATGAAACCCCGAGTTGCTTGAAGGATGTTCGAAGTTGACGGGTAGTATGGCGGCTCTCAGCCGCTTTATTTCAAGACCGGGAGTTCGTGGACTTCCATTTTTTAAGTTGCTTAAGAAGCAAGATAAGTTTGAGTGGACAAACGAGGCACGAGCCGCGCTTGATCAACTCAAGGAATACCTTAGCAATCCTCTAGTATTGGTACCTCCGAACCAGTACGAGACTATTCGAGTTGTATGTTTCCGCAACAACCCATGTGGTGAGCACGGTTTTGGCGGTCGATCGGAAGGAAGAGGGACATCTGCAATTAGTACAGACATCCGGTATATTTTGTAAGTGAAGTTTTCACTAAATCACGGATGCGATATCTCCGATTCATGAAGTTAATATATGCGGTAGTGATAACTTCTCGAAAGTTGAAACATTATTTCCAAGCGCACCCCATTGAAGTTAAGACTGGGTTCGCCATTGGAGATATTGTGCGGAACCGAGAGGCGATGGGCCAGGTTGCTAAGTGGGCTATAGAACTTGGCCAATATGAAATTACGTTTTCTTCGCAAACAGCTATTCAGGGACAGGCTTTAGCTGATTTCATAACGAGTGGTTAGAGACACAAGTCCCGCAGGGGATTCAAACATTGGAGTATTGGGAGATGTTCTCTGGTTAAATCGGTTTCCAGACCAGGGGCTTATAGGCTTATGACCTTGGAGGAAGAAGAAATTCCAAATTCTTGGAACATTGAACAGCTTCGTCGTTTTTATACTTAACGAGTATTTTTTTGTAAATTTCTTCATATTATAATAAAGTAATTTTGTCTAATGAGAATGTGTTTGCTTTTGTGTCTCAATATTTTAATTTTGCATTAAATTATCGAGCCGAGGGGCTGCTTGTGTTAAGAGTAGTCCGTGATATTGTGCTATTCCTGAATAATAAGACCAGTCATCTAGTCGGTAGGCTGCTTGTGTTGAGAGCGGTCCATTTCTTTTCAGTTTAAGACTGGTATGTTCGAGAAAAGAAATGGTGTAGCATTTTTCTTATGAATACTGATTGGTAGGCTGCAGTGTTAAGAGCGATCTGTGAAATCTTAGATCTTACAACCTAGCTTTTTTCCTATGTTACATGATCTTGTTAAAGTAAGCTATAACTATGAATTGTGATCTCGTGCTGATTAGAGCCGGAATTTAGTCGTAGTTAGTTTCAGCTGAAATAACTATCATGTCTTGGGCAAAGAAGTTAGTGAGTATGATAGTGAAACCAGTATTCATATAGAAAAGAAATCTAAATAGCATGATAATCAAGATGTTTGATTACAAAAGCAAGTTGGCCCTAATACAAAATCTAAATAGCAGGACCGCTGGAAGTACCGGTATCACCGGTCTTAGGATTTTCAACTAGTTTATCGTCCAGTGTTTCTTCATAAATCGAGAAGAAGACAGTGGCAAATCTGCATCTAAATCTTCAAATGCGTCTTCTACTGTCGCCTCGCGGCAGCTGCTGCATCTTGCGCATCTTGATCCAGAGCAAAGGCCGCCGGTGCTACGTTTAGAGGAACACCCGTTGGATCAAGAGGAATATCCTCTATCACTTCCGAAACAGTCCCAATGAGTGAGTTCTTCAGCTCATTGAACTGATCTTCAGTAGTATTCGGGTGGGCGCCATCCCCGATAAAATTGAAATCACAATCCGAGACCGGAGTCCAAGATTGGATTATTGCGGCTATGTGGCCTCCTCCCGCAGCAGCAACCATTACGGAATGCTCTTTGATTCTTCCGGGGAAGGCCCAAATGGCGGACTCGAGATCTATCTCATTGGGATCAATAGTTTGACCGCCATTGAGATACTCCAGCGTTATCACCTGGACCCGCGAGCAAGTTCGAAGAAAGCAAAAGTACGAGAGAAGATTATCACTACGAGCCGGTGTTTTAAAGAAATTTTATAAGAAGGAATAAGAAGGAAATAACTTACGTCCGTGCCTGATTTCAGCAGCTCTGAATCCGCCCTTGATGTTAACATTGGATTCTCTCGGCTTGGTCTCAATCTTCAACGTACGCTGGATCTCGCGTTCTTTTTCTTTGAGAGCAAGCTGAGCAGATTCATGGGCAGTCCTCGGAGCGCTCTCTTTGTCCGCTCGTGCTGTTTTTGCTGCTTCTAACGCTTCAGCTAGTTCAACCTTCAGAGCGAGCATTTTCGGTTTCCGAGCATCTTGTTGGAGCGAAGTGCTTGCGCCGGGATGTTATCATTGGAGGTAAGCTCGCCTTCTAGTTCTCCAATTCCGGCTGCCTGTTGTTCTTCAACGCGAGAGCCCTCTTCAAGTGCTTGTTCTTGAGCAGCTTGCCTTCTCAAAAAGGATTTCCTCTCGCCTTCTTATGAGCGGCAACGAGGCTTTCAAGTGCTTGAGATAAGGAGTAAGACCGGTGAGAGAGAGGCGACAAGCAAAAATATGGAATATGCAAATAAAATGAAGAGTATTACTCTGGATTTCTCGGCGGAGCTTGATGATCTCTTGCCGGCGTTCCTCCATCGGTCGATGGGTGTTCGACGAGATTGGCTTCTCTTCTCTGCAGATCAGTCTCCTTAGATTTCGGATCGGCGGTCCGAGATTCCAATTCAACCCATCGCTCTTGATTGGTGCATAGTTGTTCCTCCGAGCGAGCGATTATAGCACTCTTAGCTTCGGAGTTTTTCAGAAGAACCTAAAAGAAGGAAGAAGTAAGAGATCCAATTATTAAAAGGAAATTTCTTGAAGAAACCATTGAAGCGGAAGGATGTATCCGGCCGGATTCCGAGAAGTTCTTCGGGGTCTCTTCTTCTTGGAGGACGTTCTAGCTCCACTAGAGCTGTCCACCTCCACATCTCTCGACTACCATTTTGGCCGGTCCGGGTTCTCCTGGAGATTTGCGTGTTGTCCTAGGACGACGAGGAATTTCTTCCACCCGCAGTCGGTCCCGGTGAGAGTTACGGAGGAATCGGAATAGAGTTGCCCGGGGAGGAAGGTTGCTAGCAGATGAGGTTCCAATGTTGATAGCTTGATCTTCGATGATTTGAGACGAAGCTCCGGCGCCGGAGGCGACGGGGATTTCCTTTGCGGGTGCCGCGCTTGGAGCTTCGGAAGGCTTGGCACTAGGCGGGGTGCGATAGAGGAGGTAGTGGAAGCACTGCCGGTGGGAGCTGGAGAAGCAGCTTTGTTTCTCAAAAAGCTAGCTATGCTAGCTTGAAAATTAGAAGGGATTTTGCGAAAAGAAGCGAGTACTATAAGACTGGGATAAAAGCAATTCGGAGGAATAAAGATATAGAAGACTTACGAGGAGGCTTTCTTGAAGCCGGTGGAAGTCTTGATCTTCTTGGGGGACCTTGAGTATCCTCACTGGTTCCCTCTGCAGATCCTTTTGCCGCTGGATTGACTTGCGGTGTTGGGACTCGTTTCTCCTGCATCACCGGGACCGGTCCGGCTGCCATATCGGGACCTCTTGGGAACATTGGATAGGGAGTCGATCGGAGAGGGAGCTCCTTGAGATTTTCCCAAGGCAGCTTCAAAAGCGGCCGGGGCAGCTTGGCGATCCCTTTCAACAGCCTTCTATTTCTCTCCGTCGCTCTTCAAGTTTCTGCGCCTCGTGCGCGTATCACCTAGAGCCGCAGAAGATGTGGTGGGTCCGCCGATGGTCAAGGAAATAGTACGTTTCTTCGTACTAGGAGCTTGAACTACCTTTCCGGATTTGGATATCTTCGGAGCTATGCTAGGTGGCGAGAGGAAAGACCGGTGCTGAAGTACCTTGAGTAAGACCGATAAAAATACTAATTTTTTGGCTTTTTAAAGCGCTTCGAAGAAAGAAGAACCATTGCAACAGATTAGAGTTCTTTTCAATTTTACCATGGAATCAAGACCAATATGCGGAAGACTGGTCGGTCTTATTCAAGGTCAAATAAAAAATTACTCGGGGCTCTACTGTCGTATACTTGCCTTATGGGTATACAAATGATAAAGGAATGGATGCACAAAGACATGGTAACAAATCAATGAAGATAAAGATGATGGAGATAGCCAGTAGATCGGTCCCCGACCGGTGCTGGAATAACGGAGGGTTCCATATACCGGTATGGAGATGAGGCGGGTATCAAGACCGGCCTATGATAACTTGAGAAGCAAGTAAAGGAGTAATTTGTAGTCCGTTAGGACTCTGAATCAACAAGAAAAGCTAGAGATAGAACTTCCATATATGTAATCCGTGTAATCGACTAGGACTCCGTATGTAACCCTAGCTCCCCGGATATATAAGGCGAAGCAGGGACCCCCGAAAGCTCTGCGAGATCTTGCAATTAGCAATCCGCTAAAGGCAATACATAACATACAGGACGTAGGGTATTACTCTCAATTCGAGGGGCCCGAACTCTGTCTAAAATCTCGTGTTCCTGTGTGTTTCGTGTGTTGCACCATCGAATTCCACACTCGTGAGGGACCGGGTAGTACTAGTGCCGAGTTTAAGACTCGACACCGTACATCGAGTACCTCCTCCATGGCAAGCTTTCGGTCGACGCAGGCGAGGTGAGGCGTCTCCACGAGCGCTCTAAGTCCTTCGTCTTGGTCGAGGGCGAGCTTTACAAACGCGATGCGTCAAGGATCTTGCAACGTTGCATCCCGATTGAGGAAGGCGTAAAGCTCCTCGGCGACATCCACGCAGGCGTACGTAGGCACCACGTCGCGCCACGGACCCTCATGGATAACGCCTTTCGACAAGGCTTCTATTGGCCGACCGCCGTCGCAGATGCAACGCACGTCATGCACACGTGCAAGGGTTGCTAGTACTATGCTCGGCAGACGCATCGGCCCGCTCAAGCTCTCCAAACCATACCCATCACTTGGCCCTTCGCGGTCCGGGGTCCGGACTTGGTCGGGCCCTTGAAAAAAGCACCGGGGCTTCACCCACTTGCTTGTCGCGGTTGACGGGATCACGAAGTGGATCGAGGCTCGAGCCATCAGCAAAATCCTGTCCGAAGAGGCGGTCGAGTTCTTCCTCGACATTGTTCATCGGTTTGGCGTTCCTAACTCGATAATCACGGACAATGGCATGCAGTTCACGGGGAAGAAATTCCTCACGTTCCGTGACGACTACCACATTCGAGTGGATCGGGCAGCTGTGGCTCACCCCGAGACCAACGGGCAGGTCGAGCGAGCCAATGGCATGATCCCGCAAGGGCTCAAGCCACACATTTACGATCGCTTGAAACGCTTCAGCGGTCGATGGGCAGCCGAGCTACCGACCGTTCTCCGGAGTCTTCGAACGACTCCAAGCCGAGCAACCGGCTACACGCCATTTTTCATGGTCTATGGCTCGAAAGCGATTCTTCCGACCGACCTTGAAGCACGCGACGCCTTCGACGAGCAAGGAAACCAAACGGCACTCGAGGATGCCGCGGACCAGCTCGATGAAGCATGCGACGCCGCGGTCCCGCATTCTGCCAAGTATCAACAAGTGCTTTGACGATACCACGATCGCAACGTCAAGAGTCGAGGCTTCAACGTCGGGGACATGGTGTTATGCGGAGCGCAAAGCAACAAGGATCGCCACAAGCTCTCTCCTCCTTGGGAAGGACCCTACATCGTCGCACGCGTCATCGGGCCCGGCTCCTACAAGCTCAAGACGGTGGAAGGTCGAGAGTTGACAAATGCCCGGAACATCGCGCGGTTACGTAAATTCTACCCTTGAACTCGCACTTGTTCCTTTGCTCCTTAACGATCGCCCGCTAAGTACGGTGACTCTCGACCTCCGCTGCGAGGTCGAGCCTCACTCGGGGGCTAGAAGGCGGGCGAAACCACGATTTTTCAAAAACAAAAACCGCTGTATTAGCTCTGTTTCGCGAACAAATTTGCTAAGTTTTACTTGGCCTTGGATTCGAATCTCGCCGACGAACAAAGTAAGCCGCGAGAAAACGGACTCATAGTCTAAGTTGGTCGGAAGGCCGAAGCTCGAGCGCCCGGCGGCCCTAGCGGACGCTCACCAAAAGCGACTAGGTTCAACGAGGCTCGATGGCTCAAACTTTGCTTGTCAACAAGATAGATGAAAAGGCCAAAACATTGTCAAGTCGAACTTAAAATTACTTGATAAAGAGCAAGACCTCGAAGGGTCGAGCGCAGAACGAGTTTAAAAACTTAAAGTAATTTACATACGGGGGAACAACGCCCCATTGTTCTTAACAAAACAAAAACAAAAGCTAATCCCCTAGTTCCTCTACATCTTGGGGAGGGGCTCCTCCTCGAGCTTTGCAGCAAGAGAATCGGCGTGTGCGCGGGTCTCGGCCTTCGGCGACTCCAACTCGGTGCCGGCGAAGCCGGGAACATGTCCCGTGCTCGACGGCCCCAAAGTCGAGATCTTCGTAGTGGGATGCCAGCACCATGAAGGTCTCGCGCACGGCGGAGCGCCCGGCTCCTCGAACCACCGCGCCGATCTGCTCCGGCAGGGCGGCCTCGACGCTCGCTCGACCTCGACGTCGGCGAACGCGCGGCCGAGGGCGGCGTCGAGGTCCTCTCGCGACGCTTCCACCGCGACCAGCCTTTGCTCCGATCCTATATTATCAAAAAGAGCTCAACATTAGAAACCCGAGCTTGAGAAGTCAAGAAAATGACTAAGGGCTTTTCCTAGGATCAAAAGGGAAAAGCTTCGAGCACCTACCCTCCTTCTCGGCCCGCTGCTCCCGGAGCTCCCGGAGGTAGCCGAACGCGGTTTGGTGGGAGACCTCCGCCGCGGCCTCGGCCTTCCGCCTCGGCTCTCGCTCCGCTTGGAGCGCCTCCTTTACCTTCTCCACCGCCGAGGCGGCTGCTCGGCCTTGGCCAAGGCCGCCGGGGCCGCCTCCCTTGCGCGGCGTGCCTCCGCCGCCTCGCGCTCCGCCGCCTCCTTAGCCGCCGGAGAGTTTCCTCCCGGGCGAGCACGCCATCCAAGCCGGCGTGGGTTTGACCGGCCGCCCGCCCGCCTCCGACTCGAGTCGGGACGAGAACCCCGCACCGCCGGCGCGAGCCCGACCACGAAGTTCGACGGCCTCCGGTCCGGAGGCTCCTGCGGAGCGCGACTCGACTCCGCCCCCGCCCCCCGTCCCTGTGTGGCCGCCACCTCGACGTCCGTCCTCCTCGCCTTCGCGGCCTGCGCTGCCGAGGAGGTCGGTGACTTACGAAGGGTCGTGGCCGGAGTCCTCCTCCTCGGTGGCACCGTTCGCTTGGGCGCGGGTCCGCCATCGCCACGTTCGCCTTCGCGAACACGCTTCCCGGCGGACACCGTCGGGTCGACCACCGCCCGCGCCGCCTCCTCGACGGTTTCCGCGAGGACCTCGACGTCGAGCGAGGGCCTCGCAGCGCCTCCCCCGCCGGGCACGGCGAGGTTCGGGAACATCGACATGCGTGTCCACGTGTCGCAAAGCCGGCTCACCGGCCGTAGCAGGTTTAAAGACATCGGCATGCGCGTCCGCACGCCGATCTTCCGCATCGCCCCTTGCCGGCTCGGGGACGGTCCCGCCGGACTCTTGGGCTCGCGGCGCACGAGCGCTAGAACCTTGCGCAGGCACCACGTCCGTAGACGTGACGGAGGGAAGACGTCCGAGATCTACGCCATCCGCCACGCCGTCTCCGGGCCCGGCCGGCGTGCGGTTCGGGTCCGTCCCGCCTCCGACTAGTTCGGCGATCATTTTCGCCGCCTCCCTCGCATCGATGGCGGGATCTACCGTGAGATCCACCACCTCCGACCCGAAGAAGGGGTCCACGCCGGTCCCCATCCCCTCCGCGTGAGACGCCTCGCCGGCCCTAGAGCTCGACTCGCCGCCGTGGGTTGCGGGCCGACTTGAGGGGCCGTCCATGAAGGTCGAGGTCGAGGGGGCGTAGGACTCGACGACCGAGGTGACGGCTCGGCGGGAGCGGACAAACGGGGTCTCCCCGTCGGTCGCAAACTCGGCGGCTCCGCCGTCATCCTCGAGTCCGTAGGAACATGGGTCGAGGCGATGCCGGATTTCGCCCCGCCGCCCGGTACGCCTCCCTCTTTCTTTGGCGCTCGACGTCTCGCGCCACCTTTTCCAGCCCTAAGTCGCGCGGCCAAATCCTCTCGGCCTGCTCCTCCACGGCTAGAATGCGATTGGCCGCCCGCCGATCCGCCTCCTCGGGAAGTCACGGCACGGAACGCCGAGAGAGCGGGATCCGAGCGGACTCCGAACAAGAAGTCGAGTTAATGAACGAACGCGAGAAAAATTTGAATGAGCAACGAGGCGCCGAAGGTCGAGTCGACTTACCACATCGAGAGCCTGCGGGTGCGGCTTCATCCGAGGGCCCCCGAACGGGTCGGGCGCGCACGGCGGTCCCCGGCGCGCTCGGACGCGTAGCGCGACGGCGTCGTCGTCGAGCTCCTGCACCGCCATCACCGTGTCCGGGACGACGCGGTCGTTGCTCGACACCTGGTGCATCAACATCGAGCGCCGCATCGGCGGCGCGAACCTTCGCTTGTGGTAGGAGCCCACCACCACCGTCGCATCGACGTGGAACCGGGCCGGTGCCGAATCGCCTCGATCATCATGTCGACTTGAGACCGGGCCGGTGCGCGGGCAGCCCCACCTCCACTCATCCGGAGCTTCCTCGAAAACCCGACCCTCGAAGGCCGGGAAAGGGTGCCCCGGATCTTGGCGAAGGTAGAACCACTTCGGGGGCCACCCCTGGTTTGACGTGGGGGTGGTCACCGGAATGTAGTCCCTCCCCGATCCGTCTTCATCACGATACCCGCGCAACCGACGTGCGCGGGAAGTTCCTCGCCCATGGAGTTCCGCCTCTGGTAGAGGTTGACGCGGAAGAAGTACCTCCACGAGGTCGAGGTTGGCCGCCACCCCAAGAAAACCTCGCAGAGAGCAACGAAGGTGCTCGAGCTGCTGGATCCCGTTAGGGTTCAAATGGTGGAGCTCCGATTGATTCCGGAACATCATCGCCCGCAGGAAATCATTCCCGGCGTCCCCAAACCGCGCTCATGGAAGTGCAAAAACAAGACCACGTAGCCCCGGGGCGGCTGCGGACGCGGCTCGTTGCACGGGAGTCTCCACCACCTATCGGGGCCGCGCTCGCGCAACAAGCCTTGCGCCACCAATCGGTCGAGGTCGGCCCTCGTCGTCGTGGAGCGAGTCCAGGTTGACATGGCGAAAGCGACGACGGAAGGGCTCGGGGGCTGCGCAAGGAAGACGAAAGCTAGGGCTTGGAGAGGCAAAGGTAAGGAAAGCGATGGCGCGTGGAAGTGAAAGGCCACGGTGGGCGGCGGCTTAAATAGGCGGCCGTGTCTGCGCGGGTCCCACGATTGCCACCACCCCGGTAAAAATTCTTAACTCTTCCACCCCGGTTTTCACGCCACTATCTCTAGGTCTGCGGCTCCACCGCCCGTACTAATTGCGCGGGCCCCGCCACTACCGAGGTGAAACCGAATCCACACCACGCGGGCCCACCACTACACGCCGAGCAACGGATGAGAACGCACCTCGATCTCCAAACCATGGAAGCCGAGACGGTAAAACCCCACGCTCGCCTCTGTACCCCTGTCATTACATATTCTCTCACATGCATGCGAGAGGTGAGAAAGGGCACACGCCCGAGGAGGACCCTCGACTCTCTACCAACTCCCTTCAAGGTCAAGCGCCCGACCTCGGAACTCGACCAAACCGAGGCTCGACCTCGAAGGTAAGCGGGGATAAGGTACGAAAGCTGTCTCGACGGCCCCACCCGGTCGAGCTTCTAAGGCTGGCCTCGATCGAAAGGGTTCGACGGCCGCCTCGAGCATTCCAAACCGAGCCGGGGAGTGACGTCGATGGGTCCACCTAGCGACCGCGACCCACGCGTGCGAGCGCAACGGGCATTGACCGGACAAATTCGAGTCCGAGTCGACCTTGACTAAGGGGAATCTTGTCGA